>CM031944.1:12376057-12518557 GCA_018749465.1 Paracanthobrama guichenoti
TGAGAGGCGGCTTTATGTGCGCACACTTTGGGTGTTTGAGCACAAAATCTGCGGGAATGAGTAAAATTATGCACAATCCCACACTGAAATTCAAGCCCTGTAACAGCAACAATATTCATCCGGAGCAAATGAAGCGAGTGAGTGAGTGGAGGCGGGTTTGTGTGTCACTCGCTGTCGGAGAGATGAGAGAGAGAGAAAGAGACGCTGGTATCGTGTGTCTGTTCTGTGGAAAATGAGCATTGGAACACTCTAAAAAATGCTGGGTTGAAAATGGACAAACCCAGCGATTGGGTTGTTTTAAGCAAACATTTAACCCAACCGCTGGGTTAAAACAACCCATTTACTGGGTTAAAACAATCCAATCGCTGGGTTAGTCCATTTTCAACCCAACCTGGGTTGTTTTTAACCCAGCATTTTTTAGAGTGAAGGGTTTCAGATATTTCAGTACCGATATCTATCGGAAAATCTACATTTTTGACAACACTACATTGCACTTAGTTTATTATTTCACATGCCTTTTTAAAAGACTACAATTGAACCGTGTACGTATAATATATTTAAATAGTAGGAGTGACTGCATTACACGCCACTGCTGAAATATACACACATTTGGCAGGTTGGTGGGTGTTAACGTCAAGCCCTGCATGTAGTGTTCCCCAACGTACTGTGCACATTTTGGCAAATACAGCAGGTCATCTGGGTAGTCTATGCATGCAGAAAATTAATTCACATAAACATAGCACTAGTAATATAGTGTAAAAGCTGGTGAATGAGCGTTGGTCTAAGGTGTCTGGCAGACCTGTTCAACTGCCTAACTTTAAGCTGAAGGTTATATTGAGGTTATTAATCTCATTAATCTTTCGTTTCTGCATTTAAAAAAGCACCCGTCACAAACATCTCAACAACTCTGTTTTCTTTTGTGTCTCCTGCTGTTTCACCCTCTCATTAATCTCAGAGCAGGTCTATCAGAACATAACTCCCATTAATCTTTCACACATAACTTATAACAAATGATCAGAAGTATCACTGATATCAAGAAAGGCAACTGGATAACCAGCTTTGCTAGTCAAATACTCTGCCTACAGCTCCACATATCAAGCAAGTCTCTCCATTTCCCCTTTTATCTCTGAATTGGGTGTTTTTTCTATGGTTTTGTCATGGGTAAGAGAACAGACCAAACTTATTTAAAGTTTTGCATGGATGCCTGCAATCGTAGCTTGATGAAATCACACTTTAGCAACAGGTAGTAGTGTTACCAGTGAAGGAAATGTTTACTTCTACCGTCTACAAGTGATGCATCCAGAGCAATGCTTGACTTATATAGGAAAAATATAAAGGAATAGTTCATCCAAGTCATTATTTACGCACCCTCAATGTCATCACAAAATTGTAGAATTTTCAGAAACACTTTATTTTACAGTGTCATTGTTACACGTTACATTGAGTTACTGTAGTAATAACTATAAATTATGCAACTAACCCTAAACCAAACCCTTTGGTATTTACATGTAGTTAATTATCATTACTCAGTACTTGAACACTGTAATACTGACACCTTAAAATAAAGTGTAACCAAATTTTCACAGTAGATGATATTTTAAGATGTTTTTCAAGGTTTCAAGCTCCAAGAAAGACAAAGGTAGTTGGAAAAAAATCTATATGACTCACTTTGCATGATAAACAGATAAAAAATATGCCGTGTTGACTGAACACACACAACTCATGCATACACAGACAACAGTAAATAGAGTGACACAAACCTCTGTTAATCTTCAGAGGAGTTAGAATAGACCAGTCATGATATATGGATTAATTTGGCTTTTTGGAGCTTGAAAGTTTAAGGTCCCATTGACTTTCATAATATGGACAAAAACAGCTTCAGTAAAATTTCTTAAAATTTAAACTTTTGTGTTTTGCAGAACAGGAGGAGTAAATGATGACAGAAGTTTTAGTCTTGGGTGAACTATCCCGTTTAGTTTTGCCTTACATACATATATATATATATATATATATGTAAGGCAAATATATATATTTGAGTTGACGAGTCATGCCAGCCAAAGTTAGTTGAATAGCTTCCTTTAAGGTGCATTCAGGACTTTCAGGACTGGCGGTATATGGCACATGAAGATGCAAAACCAATATAACGGTGTGTGCATTCTCAAAAAGGGACTTTCAAATAAGGAAGCAGCAAAGGAAAAAGGAAGTTGCCATGTCATGTGATCGCATGTGAAGGCAAACACTGAATAAAGATGAAGGGTCGAGTTACACATATCCTACCTGGAAGTCCGTCACCAGATCCCTTCCCAGTGTGCCAATAGGTGAGTCCCTTGACATGGAGGTAACGGTGGAAAGGAAGCTGCTAGATTCAGTGAGGTTGGGCATGGGGGAAAGGTCATCAACACGGTCCCGTAGACCCTCCCCTAGATGGTCCACTTTGTCCATGAATTGCTGGAGTTCTGTACGGAAAGCCCTCATGTGGGTGTTGATGGAATCCAGCACCTGAGAGTCGGGTTTTGATTCAGCAGTGTCTCCCTCGCCCCTGAACTCTGAACCCTCCACAAGAAGGTCCCCTCCCAGGACTACCAGATGACCTTCGCGGATCAGACTGTCCGTATCTGTGATGAGCCGTTCCACTGTTTTTCCGAGCCGCTCAGCTTCACGCCTGACGTTGTTGAGTGTCTCTCTGTCTTCCCGTCTCCGCTGGGCCAACTCGGCCACTCCCAGCTCACCAGTATCTGAAGGTTTCTCGCCACTGGCGAATCCAGAGGTGGCCGTCTTCTCAAACAAGTCATCAGAGTCACTCTCACCACCAACAGGACCCTCACGTTTGGGGTGGAGCAGCAGAAGCCTGGCAGTTTCCTCCTCATCTGGTTCCCTCCGCCCGGCATCACTATCCACGTCACTATCCCGTGGGCTACTGGAGTGCATTCCCAAGTGTGCCGCCAGGTCACAGCGCTGCATATTGGAGATTAGCACCCGGTTCTCGTACTGGAGCTTCATCACCTTCCCACTTAGCTCGTTGACCTGGAGTCTTGCGGCTTTCAGCTCTTCCTGGAGTGTGACGCCACTCCCTGCTCCCGAAAAACCATTACCTCCTCCATTACCAGGTTTGAGTGCACTTCCACTTCCACTTCCACCCTCAGCTCCCTCTGATTCCCGGTCAGCTTGGCTGGGCCCGAACTTGAAACGGTTGAGCTCGGACGTCAGTTGTTTGTTGTGGTCCTCAATCTCAGAAATGGAGCGACGCAATAGCTCTGCCTCCTCTTCAACAAACTGCAAGTGCCTTCGCAATTCGCTTGCAGATTCCAGGGCGTCGCCACCATACGGTGAGGTAGGGACACTTGAGAAGGGTTCACGCCCA
This sequence comes from Paracanthobrama guichenoti, assembly GCA_018749465.1. Classification (NCBI taxonomy): domain Eukaryota; kingdom Metazoa; phylum Chordata; class Actinopteri; order Cypriniformes; family Gobionidae; genus Paracanthobrama; species Paracanthobrama guichenoti. Next base: position 12,379,419 of record CM031944.1, read on the forward strand.
AAACAGTCCCTCTCATATTGGCAGCGTAGGTCTTCGTTTTCTGCCCTAAGGCCACGGTTCTCTACCTCCAGCTCTACAATCTTCCTCCCCAGGATGTTGGCTTCCTCTTCAACCAGTTTGAGCCGTAACCGCAACTCAGCTTCCCGGGTGGTGTGGGGTCCTCCACCGGTCACCTCCGCCAGGGGCAAAGGGCTGTCCACATCGCCGTATACTGATTTATACTTCTGCAATTCCTGTTCCAGTTCATCCTTCTCACGCCCAATTTTTGCCATCTTTTTACGCATAAGGGCCGATTCCTCCTTGGCAAACTGTAGCTGACAGCGCAGATCTGCACTGTCCTCCTGAAAAGTATGAAATATGTGAATGTACAAGACAATACCAATCATTTCGAATGCATTAGATTTGTGTGGTTAGAGTTGTTCTGTATAAAGCCTGTGAATTGATCTCTGTGTTTGTTTGTACACACCTGAGTAAAAGACTTCTTATCTTTGAATGTTTCTCTACTGCCTCTCCTTCGCAGAGCAGTCTGAAAGACAACCAGAGCACAGTTAGACAGGACAGGGTTGTAGGGTTGGGTTGGGTATCGTTTGAATTTTAGCGATTCCAATTCTGCTTATCGATTCTGATTCTTATTGATTTAGATTCCAGTAAGGTAAAAACATTGGTCACACTTTATGTTAGGTGTCCTTAACTACTATGTACTTACATAAAAAACAAAAAAAAACAAAAAAAACAAAATGTACTTATTGTGTTCATGTTGTATATTGCAAAATTTTTTTACTGCTATTGAGCTGGGATACGGGTAAGGTTAGTCACAGGTTTGGTAGTATGGGTGGGTTATATAGATGTTTGTATAGATGTCATTATAGATACAAATACATGCAGGTATTTTTTTAAATATAAGTACAATGTAAAACATGTATATACACAATAAGCGCATTTTATCAAATTATTAATTTAAACATTAATACACCGAATATAAAGTGGGACCAAACATTTAGTCAAACATTTACATCAAAGATGTTTATTGTCTTTTGGCAAAACATTTAGTTGCAGCTGATTTTCGCGAACAAAATCAGCAGCCTAAAGAACACTACCATTTTCCTAGGGTTTTAACAAAAAAACACAGCAAAAACAACTGGACTAACTAATATACATTTCAAACATTATTAAAGGCAAGCAAACAGTAATAATAAATAGATAAATAAATAAATAAATAAATAGTAAAAACACAAATAAATAGAACTGAACAAAGTTCAGGTACAGAAATTGTAATCAAATGTAAAATAACACTGCCTAGTTTTCTTGTTATAAATAAAATATAGATTAATCCTTATTAAAGTTACAACAGTTGTTCAAGATCAGTGAGTGATTTTCGTTTTCTTTTACTCTATGATTAACGTTAATGACACAGACAGAAGCAGGTTTATTAGGCTGCTGTCACTTTAAGAGCATATGCACGGATCCAATATACTGTTACTCATATGTTTTTCTTTCCGAACTGTTTATGTTCACTATTACCAGTGAGTATCACATTTTATTCACCCCCATGTCATCCAAGATGTTCATGTCTTTCTTTCTTCAGTCGAAAAGAAATTAAGTTTTTTGAGGAAAACATTCCAGGATTTTTCTCCACATCATAGATTTCAATGGCAACCAAAATGTTGAAAGTCCAAATCAATGCATTATTAAAGGACTTTCGAAGGGCTTCAAAGTCTCTGCACGATCCCAGCTGAGGAATAGGGTCTTATCGAAACGACTAGTCATTTATAAAAAAAAAAAAAATATATATATATATATACTTTTTAACCTAAATTGCTCATCTTGCGCTGCTCTGCGGCTCCCCAGTGATTACGTAATCACACCGGAACGGTCACGCTAGACGTAGGCAGAAGTACCGCCCCCCGTTTTTACAAAGCACACAATGAAGACTAATAAAAAACGTCCTTTAGCAAAAAAAAAAAAAAAAAAAAAGGTAAAACAACGATGTCGGACGATTTTGAAGTTGAAGATTGTAAAGGGCATTTGTATTATGGTGCGTTCACACCAGACGCAAATGAAGCGATAAGCGCGAGTGATTTACTTGTTAAGTCAATGCAAAGACACAAATAGACATTCTGCGATGCAAATGATGTGAATTGAGCGCGAATCACTCGAGTTGAAAAATCTGAACTTTGGTGGATATTCACGCCGCGTTAACCAATCAGGAGCTTGCTCTAGTAGTGACAACAATGAGGACAAAATCATATGTGGATACCCGGAGCTGTACGATACATCTTCGTACTTTATAGAAACAGGAATAAAAAGGATCTTGCTTGGAAGAAAGTGAGTGAGGAGGTCGGACAATCTGGTAAGTTGTAAAAAACGCTCTTTACTCAATTTGAGCTATACATAGGGTGATTTCAGGGTGACTGGTATACTTTTTGCCATTGAGATGACTTGGAAAATGTGTCCCAATCACCCTGAATTCACCCTATTGAGACTACAAGCTAAAAATTTTGATTGCTGTGCAATCAAAATCCATGTCAGCCATTTCGCAACAAGACAAGCCGCCTGGCAGAAGCCCCTCCCATGGGGCTTGTTGTGAAGTGAATGTCACGCGTGAATGAAGCGAATTTCATGTGTGAATGAAGCGAGTAAACTCAAAATGTTCAAGCGTCCAACTACGTGCGAATAACGCGATTTATTCGTTCAAGTTGTGTCTGGTGTGAACGCACATTAGTCTTCGCAGGTTCACTTGGGGCGGTACTTCTGTCTACGTCTAGCGTGAACTTTCTGATGTGATTGTGCAATCTGTGGCACATCGCAGGGCAGCGCAAGATGAGCAATTTAGATTAAAAAGTATATATATTTAAAAAAAATATTAAATGACCTATGGTTTGGCTAGATAAGACCCTATTCCTCATCAGGGATTGTGCAGAGCCTCAGAAGCCCTTCCTTTGAAACGGCATTGATTTGGACTTTCACCATTTTGGTTGCCATTGAGGTCCATTGTGTGGAGAAAAATCCTGAAATGTTTTCCTCAAAAAACTTAATTTCTTTTCGACTGAAGAAAGAAAGACACAAACACCTTGGATGAGATGGGGTGTAAAATATCAGGAAATTTTAATTTTGGAGTGAACTAATCCTTTAAGACAAAACCGACTGTGTTTATGAGGATATTTTGACATAAATTTGTGTGTATCTGTGCGTTCAAGCACAAGAAGATGCGTACGGGAACTCAATTCAGCGTGTGCTTTGGATGTGTGCGCAAAGACAGCAGCGAAAGGAGTTCTACTTTGCGTCTTCTTGTGCTTGAAAATGATTAAACATAAAAATGCGTACACAGGAATCAATAAGCAGAACTGAAATTTAATTTTAATCACAAGTACCCAATTCCTGAATTGGAATTGATTTTCAATTCCCAACCCTAGTTACCAGGACTGGTAACCTTCATGAAAAACTGGGGCACATGGAAGCTTTTGTAAATAAATGATTCAAAAACATTTCAGCATCCAATTTGATCACACCATCAATTTTGAATAGCATATCAAGCTTAAACCCATTATTATGTAATTTACAGGTGCTGGTCCTTACGGTAGACTTTAAATTGAAACTCTGCTGTGTTGCATTGAAAACTGAATTCTTTCTTTATACCTCAGAAAATTACATAAGTAATACATCAAAAAATAGAGAAAAGCTGGCAAGGTGTCCATTAGTTTACAGGTGATCAATTGTCAACAAAAACGAGTCTAGAAACTAAAATGCAGAGAATAAACAATGATATGTGATGCTAGATTGGGATTTCTGCAAAGTTTGGGATTTCCACAGTTTTCAAGCCGGACGTTCAACTTTAAGTGCCGTTCGTTTGCACTTTTGCAATTTGGGAATTTGAAATTATGATTTTCGAATTGAATGAAATGCAGCATATATGAATCAGGACAAAACAAGATGGCAGCAAAGCATTACCAAGTGTTCAAAAATTAAAAGGAATGGATGTGGCCAGATTATTTAAAGATCGTCAAGAGCGCACTGACTGGCCAGGAATGGTAATAATACGGTAGACAGCAAATCTGCTGACAAATTAAGTTTAATATATTTTCAGGTTGGTACATATGTGTAGGAAATCAAGCCAACTGCACAAGAATGAACCACATGACTTGTATTCTCAGTGTTGCCATAAGAGGCGCACACATTAGCATGAACTCTCATCCTTCCTTCAGATCAACTACTGTCATGGCAGAGCAACAGTTTGAAGAGAATCACACTGCGCAAGTTCGTCAATACATATGTAGCTCGCTAACGGAAAAAGAACACATCTAATTATGTTGCTATAATCATTGGCTGAACGCACATTATCTCTTACTTAAATCAAAAGCTAAAGTGGGTAAGCTTTGACCTGCTTACTGCTGGTCTATCTTGAGTCATACGCTGAACTTAAATAGCTGCTGCTGATGGCTACGTTAGCTTGAATCATTTATGGCCAGACAGATGGAAAGTGTGAGATGGGCACAGGAGAGGAGGGAGTTTTCATCAAAACTTTTCATCAACACACAGCAACAGCGTGCGAGAGAACCTAGAGACAATTCCAAAACAAAGGAGGAGCAGGATGATGAGGTGATTTTTATGTGGGCTTGGCTGAGTCTGCAATTTTGATGATTACAAAATTGCAATGAATACAATTTTCGGTTCACAATTTCCCCATTCGAATGAAGTCATCACCACTAGCTGCCACACAAACACCCACAACCAAAGGATGCGAAGTCAAGCATCACTATTACTATTGCTCATACTATTACTCCTCAGACTAACTACTGAACTTTAGTGTGTAACTCATCCTGGCAATTCATGCATCAGACACAAATGATTCCTTAAATCATGTGTCTTGTTGAGGAGAGCTGTGCTGTTATTTACATTTTACATTTATTCATTTAGCTTTTATCAGGGATGCACCAACGTATCGGCCAATAATTGGTATCAGCTTATTAAAAACAGCAGACAGATCAGATCCAATTATATCCTGTCAATCAAAAGGGAGCGGAAAAACGTGTCAGACTGATACTGTGTGTGAAAAAAATCTATCTTGTGTTGAATTCAGGGCTGTCAAAGTAAATATGATAATAATACATTAACAGTTAAAAATAGTGACGCTAAAGCAGGCTCTATTTAACTCTATGAATCACCCGTAGTTCAAGCTAGGGTTGCCAGATCTGCAGTTTTTCCCTACACCAAACATTATTTGTAATGCCTCCCATCCAATAATCGCAAATAAAGCTGTGCTTTGTTACTTCTGATATAGGGCCCTATTATACACCCGGTGCAAGTGTTTTTTGCTAGTTTCAGCCCGACACAGTTATCATTTTCACGTTGTTTAAATAGCAAACACACTTGCGCCCATCTGTTCACTTATGGGCGTCTGGTCTGAAAACCAGGTGTGTTCAGGCGCATTGTTGGCGTGTTGCTATTTTGAGGAACTGAAAACGACTGCATTGACCAACACAAACCTGCTCTAAAGTCAATAGCACAGTATTTTTTGTGTTATTTAAAGGGCGTGTTAGCCTATAGGCAGGTACACAACGCACGTACACTCTGCTTATTACACACACAGGAACGCAGCAGCACACACACATTTTTAAATATATATAAAAAAAGGATTCCTCTCTGGAGAAACATCAAGTCTTTCCACTCGCTAATCCCACCATGTAAATAGCAACGATTTTGGACCAACCGTTTTTCCCGTTGTTAAACTAGCAAAAGTGGATTCGGACACGCCCTAAGTGCACCTGCGCCGTCCGCTTCAGACCATGGGCTCATATCGGTAAAATAGGGCCCATAGTCTCAGCCTTCAAATTCTGTCCATTTTATCATGAAATTAAAACAATAAATGCCATTTTGATGCTCTTAAATGTGATGTGACCGATCACTGTACAGCCGAGCGAGTCATCTCTTCCTCTTTAATAGTTCCAGCACGATAAAAACATGCATGAACATCAAATGACGCTGAAAGATACAGTATAACTTACAGACTTGTATGATGTCTCATGTAATCAGTGGTTCAACCGCAGAAATTTTATGGGAGGAGAGAATTTAAATTAATCTGATTTAATAAGGTTTGCTCTAGTCTGGTATTTGCGCCATTATTTACCGCCCAAAAAAAGCACGTCTTAAACCAGACGCTAGTTTGCGCTGCTCTTGGTAGTTTGTGTTGGTCGTTAAGGAAATGATCCGGCCGCGTCTGTGTACTTTCATTTCACTTTCAGCTTTCCCCTACCATCGGCGCTTTTATAGATTTGCGCTCACAGGATAATTTGGCGTTTAGCAAATCTAGCCTCTTATGTGCAACTGAGTTACACTGAGTTATCCAAACATCTCAGTTTCAGTGTAATTATTATATCTGGAAAAAAAATAGCAGTTCATATAATAGCTCTAAATTTTACAGCATTATTTGGGAAAGATTTTTTTTTTCCTTAAGAAACTACTAGTATCAGCAGATCAGCAGCTATCGGTTTTGGCAGAGAAATTTAGTTTTGGTGCATCTCTATCCAAAATGACTTTTTATTACTTTTATTGTTTTATACGTTTGAATACCTTGAATGCAATGACCTTGCAACCCTCTAGAATACTCTATAGCAACTGCACAGCAATGCCAAACATGCTAAAAACTACATTGCAGTGCCTTGGAAACCACTCAGAACACACTAGCATTGTGGCAATGACTTTTGTAAATTCCAGAGAGACTACAATGTATTAGCATAAGAAATGCACACACACAGATCATGTTACACAAATGCATTAGTGCGCAAAATACTCGGTCTAATTCTCTCCAGCCCTCGCTAGCATGCAAACATGAGTACAGTTACATCTACAACAAAAATGGCATGCATCTGCTCTAGAGTTACACGTGGCAACTATTCACAATTCAAACGAGGGACAAAAATATGATATTCTGGTGTCAGTTCTTTGTCATCCTTCTTATATGTGTATGATTATCTAATTGGAAAGGCATCACAACACTGTGCCTGTACTCTGCAGCCTGCGTGCATGTGTTTTCTAAAGACTTATGTAATGTAACGGGTGTAGCTTAGTGACAGAAAAAACTAAACTAAACTGAATGCTCGCATTTGAACTAGCATATGCTCTGAGAAACAATACAAAAAATATCTCAATTGTTTCTCCTTTAGTAATACGATTTTATGGACAACAAATTGAGTTTTTTACTCAAGTCTCCTGCATCTATAATTAAGTCAATATGGACATTTCTCAGTTTTCCCCAAGATCACATTATCTGAGCTGCTATCCACATTCATTTTATAGTGAGTGAATAATGTGTGAGATTGATAATTAAAAGAAATTAATGAAAAGTCCTTTCTGTTCAAAAGTTTGGCATGACTTTTGAATGGTAGAGTATGTAAAACACAACCTCTGAGCAACACAGATATTGTATTTTCATGTGAAAAGAAAAAAAAGAGTTGAGTAGTACAAGAAGAGAACATCAGAAAGAGGCAAGTTGCATGGCAGATAGTGCTCACAACAGTGGTGCGTTCAGGCTTAGATAATCACAGTCGACTAATCCCGCTGTCTGGCCTCGTCCCAAATCAGATCACCACCCGTCCTCCAGTTCCACCCCACCCCCCTACATCCACAGACCATCAGCTACTGGCCATCTAGTATATCAGGATGACGGAAACCGATCAAAACGACTGACTTAAAGGTAGCATACAAGTAGAAAATTATGTTTTAAATTATTTAGAGTGTGGATAGATTAGATAGATGGATGGATGGATAGATAGATAGATAGATGTACATGTTCAATGTACTTGTTTTTGGTGGATAATTCATTGATTCTTTTTGCCTTTTGTTTCACTTTTGGTGTGAATGGGCGTTTTTACTTAATTAAATGCATTTGTATAGCACTTTTCACAAGCAATATTGTTCCAAAGTCACATCCACACAAATGCTCAAAGGTTTCTATGATAATTTCTATGATGGTGAACAGAGGCTAGAATGTGTTTTTGCGGGATGTCTTTAGATGTGTTAAAGCATTTCAGAGAAATTACACACAACAGAAACACTGTCTATTCAGCGTGAGCACAAAGCTTCAGTCATCTGTCTCTGCTGCAGATAGAGGTTATTCTCTCGCCCTAAAAACAGCCCGCAATCTCAGATCAGAATGTGTCCTTTGGTTTAGAAAGGCAAAAAGTGAAATCTACAGGTCCAGGATCAGTGTTCTGAAAACTCAGGGTGAGGTTCGTCTCCATCTGCCGTCTCCAGCAGGAGGTCTTTGTGGAGGAAGCAGAACACATTCAGCCATTCGAGAAACACTTCAATACACAGATAAATGAATCAGCACAAAGGAAGAATTTTCCACTCAGAGCATCAGGATGAGTTTTCTTTTAGCAAAGTGTCAGATTTTTTTATATCTTGTGCATTTCCCCACTAACATAGATATAATTAACTGGCTTAAAACGTAAACATTTTTGGGGTGAAAATACTAACGTGCCTAAGACTTTTGCACAGTAGTGTATATCTGTATACTGTATTTATGTATATGTGTGCACAGCTTGCATAAATGCAGGATGGACTGTACTGAGTCTAATCAAGGTTGACTGATATCTAATATCTTGTGCTGATCTATCCTGACTGACTCTGCAGTCCGGCATTGTGACTGAGCTGAGATACAACTGAGGTCGACCCAAAGTCACTAACACACGGCCCTGGAGAAACACAGGACATCTGCTGCCTGACACAACCGTACGGTAGCTCTCACGATCCATGGATCTTCCGACTGCTGGTACCTGTGCTTCACTGCACTATCAAAAAATACTGAGAGGATTGGATTAAAATACCATGGTATTTTCAAATAAACTGTGGAATTGTTTGATCAGCAAATTATAACATACGTGGCATTTCACAATTAATAATTTAATAATAAAAAATTAAAATAATAAATAGGTCACTTTGTAATGCTTTGCAGATAGATAGAATGAACGATAGATAGAACGATAGACAGACAGATGGACAGACAGACAGATAGATAGATAGATAGATAGATAGATAGATAGATAGATAGACAGATAGATAGACAGACAGACAGACGGACGGACGGACGGACGGACGGACGGACGGACGGACGGACGGATAGATTTATGGATTGAACGATAGAGGTGGATGGATGGATAGAATTAAAGTGTGTAAATGCAGTACTTTGGACACAACAGTGTTTTTTTATGGATGATATATTATTCTTTCCTCAGGTTTTATGTGACATCACGCTGAGGTTTCCATGGCCTGATGCTGTGTATGACTCTGTAGCTCTGCTCCAAAACCTTGTGAGCTGCCAATCAAAATAACATGTTGACCATTCACAGGCACCCCAATCTCATAAAATACCTCGTTCTGATAAATATAAGGAAGCACCGCATGCATTTTGCACTGATGAGACAATCCCATAACGGATGGCAACACAGCGGAGAAAAATGCTGATTATAAACATGCAAATTTCTCTGAAAAGAATCACTAAAATAGTTCTAATTAAAATGTTTTATTTTAGTCAATATGCTGTTAGGATGCTCCCTTAGCAATAGGTTTTGGATCAGAGCTTTGGTGTGTGTGTGTGTGTGTGTGTTTTCTTTCACAAGACTCTCTTTAGTCCTCTCTTTGCAAACTGTCCTTACGGTTCGTTGAACATTAGCTACTACAGGGATGTTTCCTGGTTCCTATTCCATGATAAAGCTGTGTGCTGTGCGTCAATGGACATTAATGAATGCCTGGGTCTCTAATGGAGGGTCAATATTTACCTTCCTGTCTCACATTTCATGTAACCTTGGGATCTGAAGATGACATAAGCATGTGCAAACACATTTTTTAATAATGATACAAGGTCACTCTCGGTGCTGTTCGATGTCGCTCTCTCTCTCTGCTAAAGGCTTGTTAAGGACTCGAAAAGCAACAATACGATAGAACGTCTCTCGTGGGCTTTGTCGCGGGGACTGATGGAGACGTTTGTTTACAGCTTCTGTCTGCGTTCCCATGACAGCGGCCTGATTAAACGTTGTCTCCTGGACGGCATCAGAAGTGAACAACAGGACAACACCGAGCGCCTAGACACATCTGACTTCTGTAATCTGACATATTCAGTGAAGAAGAAAAAAAAAAGCATTCTTCCAGGGTGAAACAGAATATAGGAAAGATGCAGTGCATTTATGTATCTAGATTTATTCACCTGACTCAAAACACATTTGCACTCATGCATTTATCCAAAGTGACTTTAAAAAAAAATCTCTAAAATGGTTTTGATATAAGCATTGCATCATAAAGCATTCCTGTGAGCTACACACGTTTCTAGCTTCTGATGAATAGAGAGTTAATTAATAGTAGGGTTGTAAAATTAGCACTAACATAAACATATCAGTTTCTCTTAAACCTTAATTTGACTCTTAAAACGGGTGTACTTTGTTGTTTGTCATCCTGTTTGAAGTGTTGAAAATTTCCAGTAAATCAGAAACTTTCGGAGAATTTCCCAAATTTTCAGAAAGTTTCCAAAAAACACTTCTTGTAAACTTTCTAGGATTTTTTGGAAAGTTTATTATAATTAAATTTACTGAAAATGTTGAACACTTCAAACAGGATGCCACATCGAGAACAAAAGTTTTAAAAAGTCAAGAGTTAAATTAACTCTTTTTTTAATTTAATTAAACTATTTTTTTATTTAGTCTTAGTCCTGTGTCAAATGTACTTTTTAGTTAGTTAAAAAAAAAAATCATATTTAGTCAACCTTTTCCTGCTTTTGTCTTTTGGCGTTTTAGTCTAGTTACACTTGGCATTAAGATGCTTTATAGTCGATCGGATCAAGAGTGGACGGCGCTAAATACAGGTGTAAACGGGGGCTACAGCCCTGTCCCAAATGCACTTCATGTGCACTTTCGGTCTTGTGGAAGACCGTAGGGTGTCCCATTCGTCATTTAAGCTTAAAGAAGGGTGCTTGTGAACACCCCCTTTGCGGCTGCTATGCGCCCTCGATGCGCACTTCAGCTGAGCCCGCAAGTTCGTGAGCTACGCAGAGGACTTCTATCCGGCAGTCAAAGCGGCATTACGTCGTGAAAGTGCGGACTCAGAGGAAGCCATTTTGGGACAGGGCCTAAAACGTTTTGAGCTTGTCCACTTTCGACCACTTCCAGAGGTAGTCCAAAACACATTTGACCGGATTGCTTTCATAGTGTAAACGCTCATGTGGTCGAATGCGTTCAAACAGCGACAAAAGACTGCCTTCTCTCCGCCTAATGACCTAATGCGTAAACATTATGGGAAGTGCACTACACAGATGTGATTTAACCTAAGTTTGGTTTGAAGGTGAAAAACGTACAAAGCACAATGTTCTCTCTCCATTCCTATTCCATGCTGACAGTGACAGTTATTGTTTAATGATGCTGGTGTTGTGTTGTCTTCATGAAAAAAAGACTGTAGACTAGCATTTTTCATCATAGATTGTGTTATAGAAAATGAATCAAGGCTTGACAAGCCACTTTTTTGCTCACCAGTCACTGTGGCTAGTGGTTTTCCAAAGTTACCAGCCACTCAGTATTTTCACTAGCCACAGTTTTGACATCATTACCATGGGGGAAAACTGCCATATAGATATTTATAATATTATCTGATAATTTGTCAGCAGGTTATTATTAGGCTGCTGTCACTTTAAGACCTGATGCACGGACCCATTGTACTGTTACACATGCGTTTTCTTTCTCAACTGTTCACGTTCACTTAAAACAGAACTGACTGTGTTTACGTGAATATTCACCAAGACCGGCATTTGACATTATATTGTGTGTGTTTGACTGTTTAAGAGCAATAAGCAGCAAAAAAGAGCTCAATTTAGTGCTGAGAGGCGGCTTTATGTGCGTACACTTTGGGTGTTTGAGCACAAAATCTGCAGGAATGAGTAAAATTATGCACAATCCCACACTGAAATTCAAGCCCTGTAACAGCAACAATATTCATTGAGAGAGACAGAGAGAGAGAGAGAGAGAGAGAGAAAGAGACGCTGGTATCGTGTGTCTGTTCTGTGGAAAATGAGCATTGGAAGCGTCTCAGCTATTTCAGTATCAATATGTATCGAAAAATCTATATTTTTGACAAACACTACATTGCACTTAGTTAATCATTTCAGATGCCTTTTTAAAGACTACAATTGAAAAATGTATATATGTCAAATTTAACCCACCAAAGTGGCTATTAGGAGTGACTGCGTTATACGCGATTGCTGAAATACACACACATTTGGCAGTTGTGGGTGTTAATGTCAAGCCCTGAAATTAACACATTTTTATGTACAAGCTCTCTTGTAAATATAAATGACCTTGAAGCTACAAACAAGCACTGAAAGATGCAAAACTGGTGATAGCACAATTATCAACCTATAGGGTTTAAACCCGTAACATTTCAGCTCCCAGCTTGAACACAAGCACAAACGCAGTCTCAGATCAGAGTCTGTGTTTCCGTCTTATAAACACCTCCGTCCATCAGAACAGCACTGGGCCGGTGAGGTGTTGTGATAGTGTGTACTTCCGCTGACACTGCAGTGATTCTCCCACAAAACACTAATGAAACAGTCACGCTCTGTTATTCTCACTTGCTCTGACTGAACTCAATGAGTCAGAACAGCATGATGGAAAAGACAGAAACAAGAGCGATACTGACATCAAAGGAAGATTGGCAAAAACAGATCGCCAATTTTTTCTGTCACCAAATCTTTCAATTTATGCTGTGTGTCGTGCTCAGTGAGTGCATATTTTAAGCACAAACAGGCAATCTCCATGCCAGTTCCACTTCTCTCTATGGGAGTTTTGCTGTGAGCATTTATTCATGTCACATGTAGCCTCTAGCTGTGGTAGTGTAATGGATGTGTTGGTGATATGGTTGATATGTGGGAACGGTTAAACTGGACTAATGTGAAGCTAGAGGGTTAAGATATGCTAAACAATTTTATTTTACTGTTAGCATATTCAAAGCTCAAGAGCAAAGTGATTTACACTGTGAGAAACACTTAAAGGCAATGCAATGTAAATCACTTGTTATGGATAAATAGGGTTAAAAAAAATAACATGACAGCATCACAGTTTGCATTCTACCTGTCCTGATTCATAATAAATGGAAACACGCATGCTAAAGGATGTATGGTGTTTCTGCAGGAAATTTAAAGCTAGATGCTAATGCTAACATGCAAACACAAAATATCCTCCACGTTTTGTGACTGCATTTTAGCATTAGCATCAAGATTCACTCAATAAGTGATCAATAACCATTAAAAAACAGCTTCAGTGTAAAACACGGGATTTGTTTTGAGTTGCATACTATTGTAGGATGCTTAGAAATGCAGTTTGCACATTTTCTGCATGCATGAAATAAAATACAACCAGTGCACATTGTGCGAGATATCATATCCCACAATGCAATGCACTCAACATGACCTTCTATAGTGTGATGAATGAACTGAAACTACAAGCAGCCCAATCACAATGACATTTTACACAAAATTAGATTAATCACATTTATGTTCAAGATGATAACTGTACGGCATTATAAATATATATATTTTTTATATAAATATGCATTTGAAAAAAATCTAACAATATTACGTATATCACTATTAGGCGGTAAACGGTAAATTTGTTTTTTTCATAAATCATTACTATATTGGTCACCCTTTATGTCTGTCTGTGGGTTTTGCAAATATTTAACCAATATAAAGGATTAAAAAGAGCTTGTGGCTAAACCTCGTAACTCCATTGGATCCTCAAACTGTCAGTCAAACCTCATAACTCCGCCCACCTCTATTGTGAATGAAGTGCCGCACAAACATTTCTGCTTGTTTGCAATGTAATGATAAATAAACAAATTGTTATTTGAATAACTACAGCGTTTTCTTTCCTCAAGAAACACTGTATATATACAAGGCTATATGTATTTGAGGAGAGAAGTATGGAAGCTTGTTTCTGCCACAGAATAAAACATTGTAAAAGATAATTGTGACTTTATATCACGCAATTCTGACTTTATATATTGCAATTACGACTTTATATCATGTAATTCTGACTTTATAACGCACAATTGCAACTTTATATCATGCAATTATGACTTTATAACTTGCAATTGTGACTTTATATCAATTTAGTCTATATCAATTTATATAAATTCTCAGAATTGCGAGATGTACTACTGCAATTAAGTAGAAAAGCCAGAATTGTGTGAAAAGTTGCAATTCCTTTTTTATTCTGTGGAGGAAACAAGCTTCCATAGAGAAGAGTGTCTTCGAGTATTTGTTGTCTTCAATAGCCTGTTCGTAGACATTTTGGCCAAAAGACAGAAAAAAACTGAGCATCCATATAGCTAGGGAAAACGTTTTAACCTGTAAATTGATGAAAACGTAATGCAATGCACTTACTGCCTCAGATGTGGCGTTTTAATGATGGAAAAAACATGTATATGTCAAACATTCAAAAACCTTGCAACACCATTTAAGGATGATTTTGTTAAAATTGTAATAATTTAATGACACATGCAAGTGTCTGACCATACATAAAGCATAATTATTTTAAAAAATACAGTGTTTTTTTGTTTTTTTTCCTGAAAAATCAAGCGTAGCGTCAGTTCTGGCAGGTCAAGCTTGCATCAGCTGATCACGTCTACCTATAGGAACACGACGTCTATCACAGCATACATATATAAGCTCCTTCAGTGCTATCAGCAGCTATCGCGTTCTCCAGAGCTCATTTACCCTCCTCCATCCCCAGCTCCTCCTCTCGTCCAGGCAGGATTTGGTATTCTGATTCCCTTTGAATCAGACTAAATTCCTGAATTATTTTGTACATTTAATATCGACATTAATGATATCTGCAATACATTGTTGGTTATGTTCTGTTTACCCTAATGGGGTTAATGCTGCTCTCCCTGCTCTTATCCATGCTGGGCTGCCCAGAGCAGAACCATACCGCCAATCCAAACTGTATGCTAATAGTCAATCGATCATCTTTGACGGAAGTAACGTTTTTGGAGATACAAGGTTTCTGCCCGACAGCGACGATATGCATGTTTAATTTAAATGTTCTAAAATTCTAAGAGTCAAAATATAAACAATTGCAAATGACATATGTTTTCAAATACTGTAGTGAGCAATATCTAGTATACACTCAACAGCATGCAAGTATTCTATTCCAATCACAGCTTATGAATTCTCTGTAACTGGTCTGATTCCATTAGCATTATGTGTATGAAGATAAGATGTGTCCGCTGTTGTCAGGAGACCCGGAGAATCCTCTAAGCCGTTAATCTCCGTCTGGGATTCTGTTGGGAAAAGTCAAGGGACTCTGTGTGTATTACCAACCCTGCATGGGGCGCGCACACACTCCCAGAGGGCTTTCTAGACACATACGCAGGACTTCTCCATCACTACAGTGAGCGGGAAGCACAATGGGAGCTCTTTTATGCTCTCTCAATTGGCTAAAGGGATGCAGTGGTCTCCCCGGAGAGTTGGGAATTTGTGTGTGTGTGTGTGTGTGTGTGTGTGTGAGAGAGAGAGAGAGAGAGAGAGAGAGAGAGAGAGAGAGAGAGAGAGAGAGAGAGAGAGAGAGAGAGAGAGAGAGAGTGGAGATTTGTATGCGTCCAGCTGGTTAATGAGAGGCCTGTCTTTGCACTCAAAGACAATTCCTCTCGTCTCGCTAGGTCAGTGGGTTCCCTATTGTGAGCCGTTAATAGGGGGGCGGAGCATGCGGTCAAAGCTGTCTGTGTGGTGGCTGACACTCGGCAGCTGGTGAGATTACCTCTGTGCCTCCTCTGCTAATGTCTTGACAAAGGCCCAGGAATCTATTTTGCTGTTTGAATGGATGGATTTTTTCACACAGATGAATTTAACACAGTTATTTAATAAAGTATGCCTGCTCGTCGTTTCAAGACTACAAGGATTCTTACATTCTTACACGAAGAGAACACAGGAAATGTTTATACATGCAAAACATGATGCTAGGGTATATAGCAACAAACCAGAGCATATGCAGTAATATATATATATATATATATATATATATATATATATATATATATATATATATATATATATATATATATATATATATATATATATATACACATTTTGAATAATTTGAAAATTCTATCTTTAAGAGTGTAGTCTTGAAATGACAAGTATGCATATGTATATATTGGCGGGTGTTAATGTCAAGCTCTATATGTGGTGTAAAAAATTATTTATTTAATTATTTATTTATATATATATATATATACACACACACATTTCGAGATCACCAAGTATGAGCTACAGGTGAACACAACCAGCATTCCCTTAACCCCAAAGTATTTAATAACCTTGTCAAGATGAGCGAGTGGTTCAGGTTGACTAAACCTCAGTGGTCCAGGTGGACTCCATCCTGTTCATTATGCCTGCTCATCTATTAGGCCAGATGGCAGGCCTCTAACCAGCCATAGAGTGACAATGCAAAGCTTAACTGGACATCTCAAGGGAAAAAGATCTGTTGTTGTTTTCTCCTCATCTTATTTTTGAGGCAGGGAGCAGGTGCCTATAATCAGCTGAGAGCAAACACAGATTCAACACCAGTTCAGGCTCTTAAATCTGACAGGATGAACTACATTCAAAGCCGCTGTTAAATAGATGATATGTGTTGATATAACAGTGACTGCATATCAGCTCAAATCTGGCATAATGCTCTTTATTACTGTATTTTGGTCATAAAATTAGGATGATGAACTATAATATGCATCAGAATTTTTTTTTTTACATTATAAATATATGTGCATATATAATAAATATACATCTAAAATGTAATATATTATAAAAAATTAAAAAAAAACAGCGCTGTGTGTGGCTGAATGCGCTCGTTGTGTGTGTGTAGCTACATATGATGGTATTTTGACCAGCTGAGAACTCGTGAAGAGCTTATAAAATGTGTAAAGGAGTCAAAACAGCATCAGGAATCCCTCCGTCACACACACAAACCAAGATCTGCTGCGAGGAGACGCGATTCTGACGCCTGTGCCGAACTGTGATGGGCAGCATCACAATATGACAAGAAAAAACAGGTATAACTAGAGCATTCTGTCCTTTTTAGGGTCACATCTTGTGACATCATGTCCTGTTTTTGGTTGGTTTACATGTCTTTGGTCCGTGTTGTGTTCATATTTCAGTCGAACCGCACCAGAGTTGATTTGGAAGCGGAGCGAGACTCATCTTTTTAGCATCTCGGTCCACTTGTTTGCTGCACACCAGGGTTCAGACGGCAGCGTTCACACTTACTCAAATGAACCGCACTAACAGAGCCATCGCACCAGGGGTCATTTTAATCCAACCAAACATGCCAAGTGTGAACACATCCTTAGATACACACAGACTCTCTGTACCTGTAGAACATCAGTCTGTGTGTCACTGCGGACCAGCGTTACATGCCGAGACCAGGCTGAAACCATGCTTCTCGCGCTCATTCTCACTGTGATGTTCTTTTTCCCAAGCTGTCCTCAGACTGAGTCAGACTGTTTCTCTCAGTGCCAGATACTATGAAGTAGTTTTGTCCACTCAGGGGAGGAAGGGCAGGGCCTATAATAATGTTTACAGCATTACGTCGTCTCTGCACTGCTTTTCCCACTGAGTTTAATCTCTCTGGTCTCAAACGGCTTCACTCAACTGATGAGAACACAATAAACGAAGAAAAGGATGCAAGAAAGGCTACGTTTCGAATGACTAACTATCAAACTAACTGTACAATTTGCGTGCAGTATGCAAAAAGTAAGATAGCATGTAAATCAATACTCAATAATATGTCTTAGGATATATTTAAATGCTTAGTTTTATGATGAACTAGTTTGTTAACTAGTATGATTGAGAGACGAACAAATAAACCTTCCTCAAAAGCCTGATGGTCATATTTGATATGATCATTTGATATGATCATCACTTCCACCAATAAGGATCAATGATTTTGATTACATCACTCTGCACTTCAGCTTCTCATCAGATTTTCTGTCCAATCAAATGCTCTCCAAATTCTGAAGCCCCACCCCCTACATTATAAACAGACACTGAAGCTGCGGCTGACATCGGTCACTTGTTCACACTTTACTGTTTTCTACATGGTGAATGGCACATAGTGCACTATATAGAGGATAGGGAACGATTCATACAGTGCACTATATAGGGGATAGGGAACGATTCATACAGTGCACTATACAGGGATAGGAACGATTCAGACAGTGCACTATATAGGGATAGGAACATTTCAGACAGTGCACTATACACAGGGATAGGGAACATTCAGACAGTGCACTATATAGGGATAGGGAACATTTCAGACAGTGCACTATACAGGGATAGGGAAACGATTCAGACAGTGCACTATATAGGGATAGGAACGATTCATACAGTGCACTATATTGGGGATAGGGAATGATTCAGACAGTGCACTATATAGGGGATAGGGAACGATTCATACAGTGCACTATATTGGGGATAGGGAATGATTCAGACAGTGCACTATATAGGGGATAGGGAACTATCAGACAGTGCACTATATAGGACACAGGGAATGATCAGACAGTGCACTATATAGAGGACAGGAAACAATCAGACAGAGCACTATATAGGGATAGGGAACATTTCAGACAGTGCACTATATAGGGATAGGGAACGATTCAGACAGTGCACTATATAGGGATAGGGAACGATCAGACAGAGCACTATAGGGAACGATCAGACAGTGATAGGGGAACGATCAGACAGAGCACTATATAGGGATAGGTGACAGTGCACTATATAGGGGATAGGGAACGATCAGAGGGATAGGGATAGGAACGATCAGACAGAGCACTATATAGGGATATGGAACGGACAGTGCACTATATAGGGATAGGGAACGATCAGACAGTGCACTATATAGGGATAGGGATCAGACAGTGCACTATATAGAGGACAGACAGAGCACTATAGGGATAGGGGATCAGACAGGCACTATATAGGGATCAGACAGATAGGGAACGCAGACAGTGCACTATATAGGGGATATGGAGACAGTGCAAATTATATAGGGATCAGACAGTGCACTATATATAGGGATAGGAAGGGTTAGGGAATGATCAGACAGTGCACTATATAGGGGATAGGGAACGATCAGACAGTGCACTATATAGAGGACAGGAAACAATCAGACAGAGCACTATATAGGGGATAGGGAACGATCAGACAGAGCACTATATAGGGGATATGGAACGATCAGACAGTGCACTATATAGGGATATCAGACAGGATATAGGGGATACGATTCATCAGACAGTGCACTATATAGGGATAGGGAACGATCAGACAGTGCACTATATAGGGGATAGGGAACCATCAGACAGTGCACTATATAGGGATATCAGAGCACTATATAGGGATAGGGAACGATCAGACAGTGCACTATATAGGGATAGGGAACTATCAGACAGTGCACTATATAGGGGATAGGGAACGATTCAGACAGTGCACTATATAGGGGATAGGGAACGATCAGACAGTGCACTATATAGAGGGGATAGAGCACTATATAGGGAACGATCAGACAGTGCACTATATAGGGGATAGGGAACGATTCAGACAGTGCACTATAGATAGGGGATAGACAGGATATAGGGAATGACCATCAGACAGTACACTATATAGAGGGATAGGAACAATCAGAAGTGCACTATATCAGACAGACACATTATATAGGGGATAGGAAACGATTCAGACACACTATATAGGGGATAGGGAACGATTCAGACATATAGGGATAGGGAACCATCAGACAGTGCACTATATAGGGATAGGAACGATTCACACAGTGCACTATATAGGGGATAGGGATAGGGAATGATTCAAACAGTACACTATATAGGGGATAGGGAACGATTCAGACAGTACATTATATAGGGGATAGGAAACGATTCAGTACACTATATAGGGGATAGGGAACGATCAGACAGTGCACTATATAGGGATAGGAAACGATTCAGTACACAGTACATATATAGGGATAGGAACGATCAGATAGTGCACTATATAGGGATAGGAAACGATTCAGTACACTATATAGGGGATAGGGAACGATCAGACAGTGCACTATATAGGGGATAGGAAACGATTCAGTACACAATATAGGGGATAGGGAACGATCAGACAGTGCACTATATAGGGGATAGGGAACGATTCAGACAGTGCGGATCATGTGATCGAGTCGCCGCAGATCAGAAAACGTATAGGACCCGTTTGAATTCTGTGTTTTAAAGCGATATGGAGGAGATTAGGAGGAGAACCGGTTAGAGATTAGGAGGAAACCATGGCTTTACCAAGCTCAATGGCTCTGGACGAGTTGTGATATAAACTAAACGCTATTGGCAATTTAAAAAAAGGGGAGGGGCTGTTGGATATGCCCCGCCCTGTCTTCCTGTTTCAGTGGAAATTACATCAACACATTGAATAATGCAGCACGTTTCAAGGTACTTCAGCGGGACTTTAAATAAAATGAATTGCAATCCTTTCAGCCCAAGAAAAAAAACTAAATGAATGGCACTAGCTGAATTAAACGTGCAAAATACTGGTCATGTGTCAACAATGTAGCATATACTTTCACAAGCTTTTTAAAAAATAGTAGGCAGTATATACAGTATATACCAACTCCAAACACAGTCAGAGAAAGAGATGAAGAGCTTTGAGAGTCTCACACACAGCGCATCTCTCGCCAAAGAGCCGTCACACACTCTCAATATAACCACTGTGCCGTAAAACGAGTGCACACATTGCTTTATTTTTAGAAAGTGCTAAAGCTAGGCGCTAACATCAGAACAGAACCTGCGATGTTTCTTTGAATCACAGACAGAATTAATTAACGGCCCACAGCAATGCTTTGATACGCAGCACAACGCTTTGAAGATTAGCTGCGTTGGGTTTTTTTTGGGTTTTACCCTCTTCACACTGAGTGCCAAAGCCATTTTGCCAATCTGGGACACTCGTTCCTTGATGGGGAATGATTATTGTGTGCTTTCACAGCGAAAAATATGAGAATTTGACTGAGAATTTGAAATTAACTCCAATTAGGGATGCATGCATTCTTTATACATCATTAACAAAGTACCATATTAACATGGTTTTTGAAATTATTTTTTGCATTATTGATTTATATTGCTATAAATAAATACAATAGAACACCATATTACCATATTGGTAGTTCCAAAAATGGTTTTATATAAATACGTTTATTTTTATATTAATAGTATAGGTAATTATTATTATTTTTATTATTTTTTGTAAAGGTGTTTAAAAAGCAAACAAATTAATAATGATGATGATAATAAAAATAATAAAATATGCTATTATGTTAATAGTGTAGGTCATTTTTTGTAAAGGTGTTTAAAGAGGAATAATAATAATAATAATAATAATAATAATAATAATAATAAATGCATTAAAAAGAAAAAAAGAAAAAGAACATTATAAAATAAAAATGTCTGTCTTCTCTGGCAAAAGATGGGATTAACTACAATGCTCCTCACAGAAGTACAGTTTCAATACCGTTATAAATGGCAATCATTTAGTACCATTTATATATCAAAATACCATCGTTTTATATCTGATATCATACTGTACTGTGGTAGAGCTATTGTTTTATAAGGAAAGACCTCCAATACACATGTTGAAAACAAAACTAAACCTAAATATTGGAATAGTGCTATTGAGCACACTATTATTTGTCGATTGGATTAAATATGCACACAGAGCTCTAATCCATTTAGCCTAGATCTCGTTTTTTTTTTTTTTTTTTTTAGCTCTAAGCAAAGCAGTGCAGATTATAAGAGCTTATCTCCTTCAAATATATAAACACAGAAATAAGGACAGCAAAATAAATATGACTCTTCACATATTGCATACTCATCCACCATGAAAACACACTCACATTTGCTTCTTAATGGCTCTTGATGGTCCTCACTAAGGCACTGTTTAACGCAGCTGCGCTGAATTAAGCTGAATAATGACAATATCATCTTGGTACAGATACTTTATGGCAGAATTTGAATCTGTCTCATATTTGATGAAGTTTGCACCATTGATCCTGTTACTTTGCTATACCGTAAAGCTGCTTTGAAACAATTTCTGCTGTATTAAGCGCTATGAAAATAAAGGTGACTTGAATTACATCTCTCTGAAACATGCCAACAACAACCCTGCTCAAAAGATCACACCATTACTTCTCACATAACAGGAATGTTTATGATGTGGCATACTGGAGTGATGAAGTGAGACTGAGTCAAATATTCAGTAAATAATGAACTAAATTTCAGTCTGTTCTTCACTCAAACCAAAGACTAAGCATAGCGCTAGAAATGCCAAGGTCATGGGTTTGATTCTCGGGGAATGCATGAACTCATAAAACATATACCTTGAATGCAATGTAAATCGAAAGGATCTGCATAGATCTTTAAAACAAAATTGGAATGAGTTGACCAAAATAGAGTATAAATAAAACAAGTCTATGAGTGTTGTGTGTTCAGCTCGGGTTGTGTTTTGTGTAGGCAGTGCGAGTGTGTGTGTGTCACTGCAGTATATTTGACTTGACTGTAGGATCAGACCTTCGTTCAGAGACACACAGAGAGGATTCACTAACTAGGTCAATGAGATCCTCTACTTCAGACCTGCTCCCTGCACCAGCCAGAGAAGATATATTAGAGCTGCCAGAAATACAGCATATGTAGAAATTATTTCTCAATATTTTTCAGCATTTGGACAATATTTAACATATATATACTTTTTTTTTTTTTTTTTTTCAATCAGAAGAAACACTATTGCAAATTAGATTTAAAAAAAGAAAAGCCTGCATGCAATGCCCTGCAAAAAAAAAAAAAAAAAAAAATCTATATTCTATATTAGTATATTATATTAGCAATAGGTACTGTATATTAGTATTACAGTAACTGTTTTTATAAATGAGATTAGGTGTGCAATTTCATCTCTGACACTGATGATAATGCAATATCAAAAATGATTAGACTTTTCACTGTGCACTTAAATATTACTGATGTTACTTTCTCACTGTGTAGGGATTTCTGACTTTTATTCATGAGGATTCATGATTTAAAGTAATATGAATCTCACATCTCAGTGTTTGCCGTGGTCATTGATACTGATTGTAAATTAGGTTCAAAATACTTTATGTAAGGAGTAAAATGCTGTAATCTAGTTCACATTAATCAAGGCATTTAAAACAAATCTAGTTAAAGAAATGTATTCCACGCTGCCTTCCACTACATGAACATGAGGAAGAATGAAATTTTATCATATGCACAAATATAATAAAGAGCAATTTATTATTGCAAAAATATTTAAATATATAAAAAGCACGCACAGTGACTTATGAGAGCATTTCTGCGCTTAGACTCAAACTAATTGTTAAAATTCACAGTTGTATGTTGAAGTTCGAAACGTGAAAGTCTCAAGTAACGTTGTTAACCGCAGATGTTATTTTACTTATCTTGCTGTAAAATACTCTTTGGAAATTCTTGAAGGAAATCTAAAAATGCTAATCCTCCTCCCAGTTTTTAGGACCTGGACAGCTCTGTTTTGTGTCCTTCTAGCACATAACACCACCAAAACATAACAGATTGAAATAGGAACTAGTGTGCTTTTTGTACATGTTCAACTTTAGTGTGTAATGTTGCTGTTTGAGCATGAGAATATATGTGAAGTTAAACACAAAGTCACTCCAAAGCGAATTATTCTTTATATCAGTGCGACACTCTTTCTGAATTCCCTGAAACGCCTCCATTGTAGTCTTAAAACAAACATGTCACAATATTCCTCATTTAAATAATTCCCGCCTAAGGCATATGCAAAATAAAGGGGCAGAGCCTGGTTTAATTGAGTTAGTAGTGTGTTGAACCTGGTGGTTAAGGTAAGGGGCGGGGCATTTCCAAGCACTGCTCCAGCCGATCAATCAGAGCACACTGTGCTTTAAAGAAGGAGGGACTTCATAGAGACAGGAACTAAACAGAGCATTACTGACAGACTGGGAAAGAAGTGCTGCAACAATGGAGAATATGGGAAAAATAATGCGTTTCTGAACATTCAAACCTGTTCTAGCAGAGCCCAAAAGCAAAATCAAGACATTGGAAAAGGGCATAATATGGTCTCTTTAACAGACTCCTTCTGAAACCAGGTTAAAATTCCTGCTACATCACGGTTTCCATTGCAAACTATCATAGCTGATCTATCAGACTACATTGTGAGACCATATTCTGGACGTGTGGTGCAGTATGGTTAATTACATATGACATGCGGTCATTAGCAACCCTGCAGCACACGGAACGACTGAACTGTTTACAAAAACCTCCATAAGCCAATGCCATATCACAGCCTGACAGATATAAACCCACATGAGAGCCTCTCTGAGTATCTGTCGCTCTCTCACTTCCTCTCCTCCCCTGTGAGGCAGGAATCTGCCAGGAGGTTTCATAACAGGCAGCTCAGTTGGATTAATTCTGGTTCCGGGTGCCAATCCCACGGCAGGAATCAGAGTCAACAGCAAACAGCCTGGACACCAGCGATAGCACATTTCCAGCAAGTGTCCTATATTAGCTTAACTTATAATAATTAAGTTTAAGCATTTTGTCGCATTTTCGTTGACAAATAATGTAATTTTTCGTCAACTACTTTTTTTCCATTGATGAAAACGAGACATTAGCTACATAAAAACCAGCTTGTGATGACAAAAAGTACAACGAAAATCTATTGACCTTTTTGTCAATTAGTACGAGAGGAAAACGTTAGGGAGGGTCGATTTGGGAAGGGATTCAATCACAATGAATCTGCGTGGCAGGGAGGTTAGATGTATGGATCTACTCAACAATAGCATAAAATTGCTGCATGTCTTATAAAGCGTTTAAACGTCAACATCTGTAAAAAAGAGAAACAGACATATGTATACATTTTACATTTGATGTCAAGGAAAGCACAACCATTTGTAAAACGCGTGGAACGACATAATCTCTGGGAAAACACAAAGAATTTACAATACAATAAAAGGCTTGAAAATAAGGACTGCATGATGACCCTGGGCAGTTGAAGGAACTGACAAAAAGTTGATCATGCATTTGCACACGTTTTGCCAAAACGTGTGCAAATTAAACAGAGCAATTTTTAAACTAATTAAGCGCAAGAAGACGCGAAAGAGAACTCGATTTGGGACGTTTTTTTTGTGCTCAGTTTCACACACACAGAAAGCCACCTCTCTGACAAGTGTTAAAGTGAGTCATTTTTCATGTCTTATTGCACTTGAAAGGACAAATACACAAATATATATATATATATTTCAAACTGCCCATTTTGCTGAGTATTTATTTAACGGCGTGTCTATTTACACTAAGTGCAAATAGCTCACCTTGTTGGCAGAGGCTATTTACACTAACTCCACCCACTGATGTCTGGTTGGGCCAGACAAAATTAGGCAAGACACCGGGTTGCTTGGAGTAGGGGTAAGATGTGTGACATGAAGTTTTAATGCAAATCGATCTGAGGTTCAAATCCACCTTTCCCGAACTCTCTCTACTCCCTTTTCCCATCACGGAAAGGCATTTATTTTCACAAAAAATTAAGAAAATATTCGAAAAGTGTAAATAAAGTGTCTAACGTGTGTTTAATAATAAAGTGTTTATTGGTTAGGGTTAGGTGTAGGGAGGGCTCTATTGTCCCAATAAGGCGGCATCCATACATCATGGTGTGCTGGTTTTACAGCTTTTAATTTATGGGTGGTAGTATTCAAATATACTATGCAGGGTATACTTCCAAACCTACATATACTGTAAGCTACATGTTACTCAAAGATACGTCAAAGCATACATGTTATTGACATGACACATGTAGAGTAGTGCAGTAATGAAAACCCATTCAATTTCATAGAAACAGATCTACCTCAAACTCAGTAAAATGTAAATACAGTAAAATATTAAGTTTAACAAATGCACAAAACGTGAGGAAACTGTGCTTTACAGGCCAAGCTCATTAGACAGATTGACAATCCTGAAATCTAGAGTTGCACTGTACTGAACTCAGATGACACTGAATGCTGTATTTTTAGTTGCAGAATCACTCCTTCACTGCCAGATCGGTATTTAGATACTTAGAGCCGAAACGGCATCCCGTCTGTCCAGCTTAATGACATTCCAATCTGTTTAGCATGTGAACAAGAGCTCTCGCCATCCAGACCTGTGTCATGCATGCAGGTGGAAAAATTAAGGTGATTGGGAAAGAACTCACTGATCAAGAACCAGTTTGGGGGGTTTTTGAGTCGCTAGATGCATCTTCAGATATTCAAAAACTGTCAATAACAGATAAATGGGGGCAGCAGTGGTCTAATGGTTAGAGAGTCGGACTTGTAACCCGAAGGTTGCGGGTTCGAGTCTCAGGTCCTGCAGGAATTGTCAGTGGGGGAGTGAGTAACCAGGGCTTTCCTTCACCACGATTGAGGTGAACTGAGGCACCGAACCCCCTACTGCTCCCCGAGCACTGCTGTGTGTGTGTGTGTTTACTACTGTGTGTGTGCACTTGGATGGGTAACAGAGCACAATCACACATGATGCCACACATCACTTGTAATGTTTTAAATGTTTTCTTTTCTGGGTTCTTTAAAGCACCAGAACACGGATGGTTTTCTAAAGAAAAGTTTTAAAGTTCTACAACTTGGTTCTGATTGGTCGACAAACATTCTAAGGTGTGCAATTACTTTCCTCTAAACGCACGGCTAAAGTAGTTCCAGGCAGGTTTGACCGCATTACACATCCATAGCAAGTTATTTCAAAGGTTCTTACAGTCGACAACAGAAGAACAAAAAGCCAAAAGAACCAAAAGCCACAGAGACTCTGACCAAGCAAATAGATCAAATGTTTTTCCTACTAAATTACATTTAATTATCTATGGAAAACACTCACTTTCTCTGGCTTTCTCTCCCATATAAACGCACACACATACAGTACAGACACACACACATACTCAGACACTAAAATTTGCCACACAACATTTCTCAGTAGTGGCATAGTAGTCTCGCTGTTTTAACAATAAACCTTACAGCTCTCCCATAATAATTGCATTAGTCTGCATAACAATAGCTCAAGCCTCCCTCACTTGCTCTAAAACAACGCTTTGGTATTAGCAACGGAGGTTAATTGAGATCTGCGAGAAATGAGTCCCACACACAAGAGCATTTTAAGGACAAAAACCTGACAAATGTCTTGACATCAAATATCTGAACAATATCTTGACGTGTGGTAACCATAGTATCCAGGCCACCAAAAGTACTAGACAAATAATGCATATCCATATAAAAAAAAAAACATATATAATGATGGTCTAAAGTCGTAAAGTTTTAAAGTCAACCTGGAATTTTCCCATTTTTCTTACATAATGTGATATTTCCAAGTTCAATGAGAAACAATGTCAACAAACATGTTTTGTCCGACTGTGGTGAAAATCAAGCTTTTAATGTTGTTTATATGTCTATGTGGTGTTTTTAATATGCTTTAAGACAAAATCATGTGCAAATTCATGTCAACACAAACGACAAATGGCCTGTGTTTCTAACGTCACAAACTACCTTGTAGCCAATCACATCAACGTGTGGGCGGGGCTTTAGCATATCATTATTAACTATGGCCTCTCTGAAGTAGGGGAGTCTCAGGTGAAGCCAGGTTATCCTGGTATATTTATCTGAACAATCAGGTACATTCAGCAATATAGTGGGTGAATTATTTATATGATGTATATTACGATGTTATGATGAACTATATATCTTCCTACACTGACATTCTGAGTTATTCAAAACGTTTCTAAGGATGCTGACTGATACTGAAGGCAGACTGAGATGGTGAACAGGAACATGGTTTGTGTAACATTAGCAAAACATTATTAGCTGTTTAATAACAAGCAAAAGGCTAATCATATTAATTACCATTATATATACGACGTTGTAAAGCGCGCCATTGTGCAGCGTTTACCTCAGTAAGTTGGCCGAGCTTGTGTGAGTGAGTGGAGGCGAGGCTAATTTGCATATTCATGAATCCACATATATTAAATGAAGCAAGGGTGTAGAGTTACATTCAAGCTATTTTAAGGCACAAAGAATTTTAAGCCATTTTGTTGATCAAAGATGAGTTTTAAGGGATACGTTTATTGACTACAGGGGGACTTTAAGAATAATGCGCACCAATAAATTGTTCACAAGAAGACCAGGAATGTGTATTAAAGCAAATGGGGTCCGTTTTGATTTTATGTTGACTTTAATATTTCAACTACTCTATTGTCTTAAGCCATTAACGTTGAAACAAGGTTGTCTTTTCTTTTAAAATAAAGGCATGACATCAGCTGGAAAAGCATGTTGAGTTAACTGAACATGGCAGTGTGCGAAATACAACATGATTCTCCATTTATTTCATCCACATCTGTTGTGTGTGGGGCAGATGAAGGGATGGGACAGTGAAGGGTATCGTGTGATGAACGCTGAAAAAGTGGAGCTCAACGCTTTCTGGGGCAAACCTCAAGAGAGACACGCTATAGCTCACACAGCGCTAACACTCATTTCAACGCTTTACCTCTTTTTCTCCTTCACGTTCACTATATCTGTCCTTATGTGTGTGTGTGTGTGTGTGTACAAGTGTTTACCTTTCGAAATTATATTATAAATATTAATGCTAAAATAAAACAAAACAAATTCAGGTTTATTTACACCATAAAGGCTGACAGCATACAGTTCTCCCAAAAGTGAAAACTCTGACAAAGGTGAACGAATCCTTTCCAGGTGAACTATTCCTTTAAGAAGATTTGTTATTCCCCCCCAGGGGATGTTTTACAATGCAGCAGATCTCAGAGAATCAGAAGGGATTCTGGGATACCAGTGTATGATTCACTGTTGTGATCCTCAGCTGTTTGAACTGAAATAACAAGGGCAGCATACGTAGATACATATTTGCAAAGCGGATAGTTCGGCTCTAAAATCTGACTTTGATTAGCTACTTTTGAAGACGTTGTAAAAAGTTGATATACAGAAAATGCAGATTAATTCTACATAAATGCACTAACCACAAACAGCCTAAAATTATACTAATAATGGCAGAAAATCAAGCATCAATATGAAAATTGCTCATGCTTAAGTAAGCGATCTAAGCCAACCAATAACATGAACTATAAAGTGCCCCAATTATGCTATTTTAAAGGTTCAAAATGTTGTTTCGGAGTCTACATGAGGTTTAAATGTGTCAAGGGTCAAAATCAGTTTAATCTCCTCATCACCTCCTTTCTCAAAGTCTGAAAATTGTTAGATAAAGGATTAAGTCTCTTTAAACCCCTCCTTTCTGAAAGCCAGCTTGGCTCTAATTGGTCAGACAGCCCAGTCTGTTGTGATTGGTCTACTCTGCTCTGATTGGTCAGATGGCCCAGTCTGTTGTGATTGGTCTACTCTGCTCTGATTGGTCAGACAGCCCAGTCTGTTGTGATTGGTCTACTCTGCTCTGATTGGTCAGATGGCCCAGTCTGTTGTGATTGGTCTACTCTGCTCTGATTGGTCAGATGGCCCAATCTGTTGTGATTGGTCTACTCTGCTCTGATTGGTCAGATGGCCCAGTCTGTTGTGATTGGTCTACTCTGATCTGACTGGTCAGATGGCCCAGTCTGTTGTAATTGGTCAACTCTGCTCTGATTGGCCACATGGCCCCGTCTGCTCTGATTGGTCTACTCTGCTCTGATTGGTCAGATGGCCAGTCGGTTGTGATTTGTCTACTCTTCTCTGATTGGTCAGATGGCCCAGTCTGTTGTGATTACTCTGCTCTGATTGGTCAGACAGCACAGCCTGTTGTGATTGGTCGACCGCTTACAGTGCATGTCAGAAACCAAACACGCATTACCAAATCTCAGTTTCAGCTCTGGCTCTTCCTCAGCACTTGATACACATAGTTCAGAATCGCTTCTTTCTTTTGGAAGACAATAACTCCATTTATTTGCATTTTGATCTCTGAAACTTTGCATATGATTTACATTCACAAGCATAATAGTGGCACTTTGGCGCTGACATAAAGACCAGACATTGATGTTATTCTCCTCCATACTGCAGTTCATCTACATGTACAGATGGTCCTACCTGTGATTCACCCTTTCCAGATTAGTTTAAGATTAATCCGAGCAACTCCAGGGTAACTCCTCAGTATCTGATTACAGAAGCAGCAGCCGTGTACACTGCTCATGCATTAATGCACAGGACAGAAGGCTTCAAAGTTAAATGTATTCATCCATACTTCAAAGCAATTCACAGTACACTATCGGTGGGCGGATTTCTAACCTTCAGGCCATCCGGGTTTAAGTGCCTTTCTCAACTAAGGTGATACAGCAAGATTTCCATCACAGCAATTTTACAGTCTGTGGGTAATTTCCAGGTAATATTCTGGGTTATTTACAATTCAAGCCTAATAATGCGGCCGATTACCACAGAAAATTATTTGTCACTTGATGAAAACAAACGTGTTTACAGTTACAGTACTGCACTTACAATGGAAGTTGGCCACAATGAAAATAAACATTTAATATATCGGTAACACTTCATAACACTTTACAATAAGTGTATTTTATGGCATTTAATGAATCTAAGCTGATATGAACTAACAATGAACAGTTGCATTTTTATTAACTTTATTTATTTGATTAATGTTAACAAAGATGAATAAATATTGAAACAAACATACTGCTCATTTTAATGTATTAATTAACATTAAATAATGGGACCAAAGTGTGACCAATATATCTAACTATAACACTAATTCAGAGGTATAAGCACATCACATGGGCGCAATATATTATAGTAATTTTTTAAGGAAATGTTATGTACGATATTTGAAAAAATATGCTTAGAGCTCCATTAACAAAGACAATATCTTCACATTTTTTTATATTAAACAATCTGAGCTGCTTCAGGCTTTCGATGTAAGAGTATTCCTGTAAATGCAATTCCCACTTGTTTTTACAAACTGAGGAAATTATTTTATGTAGTAAAAGGCTGAACACAGAAATTAAGCTGTAATAACCCAGAATATCCTGTTCCGGTTACAACCACTCTCTGTACTTGACAGTGAACAGCATGCATGAATACAAATCTGCACAATATCCACAGTACTTCATAAATATGATTTTAAAGAGGCTCCTCTGATAAAATACTCCTTGTCCTCTGTTATCCAATTAAATAAAAATGTGCACAGGAATCTGCTATCGACTCAAATACGGTGAGCTGGTGTACCGTACCTCTTTGGCTCTCTCGAGCTCATTCTGCATGGCCTGTTTGGAGATCTCCACCTCGATGATCTTTTGCCTGAGCAGTTCGTTTTCATCTTCCGCCCGTGTACGCTTGTCTTCCACCGTCTCTAGTTCATTGTGCAGACGCACAGATACATCTTTGGCCACCTGTGGGCAGAGAGACATGTTTTATTATCCTGTTTTCACCTGTGCAGCATTAGTTAGAGAGCTCAATACTTATCTTACACACATTAGATATTTTAAAGCAAATTTTTGACCTCACACATTCAAAATGGTTTGATTCCCTATGACAAAAACACCTTCAGGTCCTGCTCCAGCCCACGTAGAAGCTCTCCGTCGACGTGTCCGGTCTGTGCCACACGCAGACTCTTCTGTTCAGCCTTGCGCAGGCGGTATTGAAGGATCCGGCAGTTCTTGTTGGAGCGGTCCAGTTCCCTGCGTAGGTCCTGGAGCTGGTACACCTCCTCCTCCAGGTAACTGTCCCTGATCTCCTCCATCTCTGCTCGCAACTCGTCCACTTCATCCTAAAGAAAACCCAATCAAGATTAGAATCAGAATGGACTACAGAATGAGAATCAGGATTAGAAACCGAATGAGAATGAAAATCAGGACTGAAATAAGTGTAAAATTCATAATAACAGTACAATTATTTTCTGTAGGATTAAAATCAGAATAAGAATTGGAATAAACAGCAGAATGAGAATCGGGATTAGAAACTGGAACAGACTAAGAATACGAATGGGAATCAGAACTTTGAATGAAAATCAGAATCAGGATTGAAATCAGTATAAAATTCAGAATTGTACTCAATCAGTCTAAGGCTACGTTCACACTGTCAATTTTGGGGATTGACAACCGCATTCTCGAAATGTCCCGTTCACACAGCAACAGTAGCGTCTTGATTACTGTCTAGTACGTGCAATGGGAGTCAAGCCTGTATTCTGTTACCAGTAACCATAGCAACAGTGACCAAAGAAATATCAAAGATGGCGACGTCCATAGAACTGAAAAGTCTTATCCCTTTTGACACGACAAGAGTCCAATTGAGCCGCAGGTTTATCCGTCAAATCTTCATTAACCAACAGAGGTTTCAATGCAAATACACTAGCCAGACACTTCAACCATTGCACTCGCATCTCACGCCCTTTGCAGCCTCTCGCTCATGACACGGCATTTGAGTCGCACATAGAACACAAAACTAATGGCAGCCGCTCCGGTGGAGAACAGTGACTGGGTCTAGAAACCTCACATGACACACAGCTCATATCTCCGTTGCTGCAAGTTACCGAAAGTGAAACCACACACAAAACCCCTTAGCAGAGCGACTCTCTCACCCTTTATGATGTGACAGACAACTAGTTGTCCAGCATACGTTTTCCGAGAATGCGGTTGTGAGTCCTGAAAATGTACTGGTGTGAATTTAGTTATAGAATGCGGTTGTCACTCCCGTAAATAAGCGTACTGTGTGTGAATGTAACCGTATTAAGGACTCAAATACAGGACTGACAACCGTATTCTGCTGCTGTGTGAACGTGGCCTAATTAAAATGGATCTGATTATGGACTGAATTTGCAATTGAAATAATTTTCTGTAGGATTAAAATCAGAATGAAATCAGAATGAACAGCAGAATGAGAATCGGGATTAGAAACCAAAAGAAAATCAGAATTGGAACTGGAATCAGAATTTAGAATGAAAATCGGAATGTGGATTAGAATCAGTATAAAATTCGGAATTGTGCTCAGAGTCTAATTAAAATGGATCTGATAATGAACTGAATTTTTCTGTAGGATTAAAATCTAGATTAGAATCAGAATGAAAAGCATAATGAATAGCAGAAACAGAAAATAAGAATGAAATTGGAATAAGAATCTAAATTAGAAACAGAATGAGAATTAGAATTAAGATTAGAATTAGAATGAGAATCAGAATGAACATCATGATTAGAAACATTTTGAAATGTAATGGAACTGAAAACCTCCCAACTAGAATAAAGAAAAAGACACTTCAAAAAACAAGACTGCAGGTGAAGAAACTGTAGTCATTGGTGAAACCTCCGTCCTGAACTGTAATGAACGACTGTCATTTGTGACGCCTCATTTCCCAGTAAATACTCCACAATGCTTCAGCGAATTCAGTGTGAACAAGGTTGAGGAAGAAAGACAGAAAGGCAGGGAAAGACAGACAAACAAAGACAGCGAAAGAGAGACAGACAGTGACAAACAGCCCAAACACAATGACCTTCACTGTGTGTTGGGGACAACGTCATGTGACAGCAGCAACCTGCCATGTGCTGTATGGATGTTCCTGTCAAACATGAGTTATGGTGGACTAAATGACTAATGTCATACAATAGTACTAACATGGAGCTGTTTATATTGGTGCATACATGCTGCAGGATTACTTATAGAGAGATAGAGAGGCAGATAAAAGAGAGATAAGCACACAGACGGAGGCAGAGGGGTGCACATCTGCTTTAGGGAGGCTCCAAACACACGGTCCGGCTCAGGGTCAGGAGGGACGCGTGTTTTGCGAACGGCTCCCGTGGGGGACACAGCATTACACGCACGGCTACTAAAGCGGATTAGCACGCCGTCTTCAGAGATAAACTCATGAAAATCCTGTTTGTGACAGCAGCCGAGCCCTGGCGCATCTGACAAATAAGATCAATCATTTATGGAATTATGCTAATTAGGCCTGCATTCACCTACCCATCACACTTCACACAGAGAGCAAAGACTGTGATGTGTTTCCTGCGGGAGTTTTGAGGGTCTTTCTGATGCATGTTGGTTGTATCCGCACTCTGTGGACTGATGTGACCTAAAATCAGTCAAAGCACAGATTTATGAATCTAGATCTTGCTCTCCTCATGTAATGTATGTAGGCCAGTAAGAACTGTGTGTGTAAATCTCACTCCCCTGGCCTCAAGAGGTGCACTAGGTTGATGCTAGGCTGCTGTCTTTAACTTCCTTGTTAGCGTGCCTGCCTCCCATGCCAAAGCCCCCGGTTTGAGTCCCGCTCAGATTGAGCGAGTAGACCTGGAGGGGTTACATAAAGCTCAACCCCCTGGCCTCAGCTAGCGGTCTTTAGTGTATTTGTTAGCGCCCGCCTCCCACGCCAGAATCCTGCTCGGAGCGGGTCGAGTAAACCTCACTCCCCTGGCCTCAACAGGCACACTAGCAACTGACACAAGCAGCTGCGGTCTTTAGTGTCCTTGTTAACGCGCCCACGTCGCACACTGAAGACCCCGGTTCAAATCCCACTCGGGGTGGGTCAAGTAGGCCTGGTTTCATTTGGTGCCGTGACCTGGATGGGAGTGAGATTTGGGAGGGGGGTGAGTGTAATGGACGCAGGCTAGTAAGAGTTGTGCATGTAAACCTCACTCCTCTGGCCTCAAGAGGCACACTAGCAGCTGACACTAGTGGCTGCAGTCTTTAGTGTCTTTGTTAGCATGCCCACCTCCCACGCCAGAATCCCGCTCAGAGCGGGGCGAGTAAACCTCACTCCCCTGGCCTCAACAGGCACACTAGCAACTGATGCAAGCGACTGCGGTCTTTAGTGTCTTTGTATAGCCTCCCACACCAGACACCCGGTTCGAATCCCACTCGGAGCGGGTCAAGTAGGCCTGGTTACAATTGGTGCCGTGACCCGGATGGGCGTGAGGTTTAGGGGGGTAAGTGTAATGACCGTAGGCTAGTAAGAGTTGTGCATGTAAACCTTGCAAGAGGCACACTAACGGCTGCGGTCTTTAGTGTCTTTGTATAGCCTCCCACACCAGACACCCGGTTCGAATCCCACTCGGAGCGGGTCAAGTAGGCCTGGTTACAATTGGTGCCGTGACCCGGATGGGCGTGAGGTTTAGGGGGGTAAGTGTAATGACCGTAGGCTAGTAAGAGTTGTGCATGTAAACCTTGCAAGAGGCACACTAACGGCTGTGGTCTTTAGTGTCTTTGTTAGCGCGCCCGCCTCCCACATCAGAGACCCCGGTTCGAATCCCGCTTGGAACGGATCGAGTTGGTCCGGTTACACTCACAGTTTCGCCTTGCACCTTCACAGTTTTTAAAATATTATTTTATGGTGTTTTATATAAAATATGCATTTTTTAAAAAATATATAAAATATGCATATGCAACATTTTACTTCCTATCATGGGATTTCTTGGAAGTACATTAGTACAGTGACACTGTCAACTAATACCGTAACAATTCTTCTACACGCTTATGGCAATCCAATAATTTCAAGTGCTTATTTACTATGGCATCAAATGTCTGTCAAAAGAATAGACACTAAAAAGCCAATAGACACCTTCAGGGAGGAATGATGCTGCAGCACTGTTAGTCTAAGAGGTGTAAAAGAGTAGGAATATCAATAGGGTCATCGAATCACGTGGATTTACAGCAGCAGTTCAACCCATAATCCTTCTGAAGAACACCAGACATTAATGTGAAAATACGACTGTTAGAAACCACATATATCATCAGTGCCACCACTGTCCCATTGTACTATCACAGTACTTGTGTGTAAGGATCTTGCAATGCAATATCATGCCACAGCGATGTATTAGATGATGATTTTGAATATGCACTTTTAAGAACACCATAGTAGGCTATATTTTACAGTGTCGGCTCACCTTGAGGTAGTCATTTTCCGATCGAAGGTCTTCGATTTCCCTCAGCAGCTCCTCCTGGGCCATTTCCTTGCCCTCCGTTTTGAATTGTGCGTCTTTCTCCGCTTTGCATTCGTCCGCGTGCGCACCGGGCGCAGGTGCAGCCTGAGATCCTCCCGCTCCGAGCGCCAGCGCGCGCACCCGAACCCCGGCCGCCTGCTCGCTCGAACCGGAGCCGCTGCCTGACTCCGCGTCGCTACTGGCGGCCTGAACGAGTCTTTGCTCGTCGGACAACGGCTCGGAGGGACAGTCGGACAAATCCGAGCTGCTATCCGTTTGACAGACGCCGCGTGCGGTGGGCACGCGTATCGGGGCCAGCCTCCCCTTGCTCTTGGGGATCTGCGGAGCGGCGGTATCAACCGCTTTGCTCGCCGGCTTCGGTTCGGATGCTGCATGCTGAGTGACCTTAACGGCCTTTTTTGTCGCTGAGGGTTTGATGTTGCTTTTTGCAGGTGCTGATGCGGTTTTGTCCTTCGCGCCCGGGACGGTGCGTCTCGGAACGCGGCTCTGAGGCGTCACCGGCGCGGCGGACGCTTGCTGCTTGTTGAATTTGGGGGATTTTGGCACGATCGGTTTGGCCGTGCGCGAGTGCACATCCTTCAGGACGGGTCTGGCAGGGGACGGCGCGCGGTTTAACCTCTTCTTCTCCACCTGAGGATGAGGATGATGGCTCTGCGGTTTGGTGTCGGAGCCATTGGAGCTCTCCATTATACAACCTGACAGACGGATCCAGCCGCGCGCTTCTGTCTCATCACTTCAGATGGACGCGCGCCCGTAATTCACTTGCCATCACCGCGTCGTTCCTCGTGCTTCCTAACGGAATACGGTGGATGGTGTTGTGTCAAGTGAGAATCTCCGTGGTTGTGTGCGTTGGATCAATCCGTCCGTCCATCCCTCCCCAGGGATTACAGCACTCCCATCTCTCCCTGCTGTCCTCTCCACCTCCTGGCCGCCTCTCTCTCTCCCCCCGGCTGACGGGAAAAATCTGCAGCCGCTGCGGTCTGACGCTCCCCGTCCGTGTCTCGGGTCTCGTGGAGCGCATGCGCCTGTTTTTCACACACAAGCACCGGGCACACCCCTTCTCGCGCTCCGGTACCGGACAGGCACGCGTGCGTACGCGTGGAGACGCAATGAGTAGGGCACGCGTGCTCACACACATCACTACAACAGAGAAACAGGGATATATATATATATATATATATATATATATATATATATATATATATATATATATATATATATATATATCATCACCTTTTATCTTTAGATAGGTGTAAATAAAATAATTACTACTATAATCATTTTAAAATTATATATATTGTAATAATATTTTGAATGAAACCGATAAATACAACCCGGTCCGTCTTTAAACAGAATAGGCCTACCACAAAACACAGCAATGTTACTACTAACCAAACATTGTCACGTGTGTGTATATATGTAGGTATGTATGTGAATGTATACGTATATACATACCTACATACATACACACAAACATGCATATATGTATATGGTGTGTGTGTGTGTGTGTGTGTGTATATATATATATATATATATATATATATATATATATATATATATATATATATATATATATGCATATATTATATGTATATATACACATATACATTCACATACATACCTACATATATACACACAAATATGCATATATGTATATGTATATGTGTGTGTGTGTGTATATATATATATATATATATATATATATATATATATATATATATATGCATGCATGTATCTATATGTATATTATACACATATACATTCACATACATACCTACATATATACACACAAAAATATGCATATATGTATATGGTGTGTGTGTGTGTATATATATATATATATGTGTATCTATATGTATATTATACACATATACATTCACATACATACAAACATGCATATATGTATATGTGTGTATGTATATGTATATATATATATATATATATATGCATCTATATGTATATTATACACGTATACATTCACATACATACCTTCATATATACACACAAATATGCATATATGTATATGTCTGTGTGTGTATCTCATACATGCATACACACAAACGAAACATGCTACCATCTGATAGGCCTACCTTTTTGTTTGCACTTGTATTTCTGAAATTCCCAGTGATTAAACTTTATGCATACATTTACCAAAAATGTCTTTAAAAACACAAGTTGGATTGCAGCAGTTGCTCAATCAGCCTGTTTATCCAATAGCGCCATCACACTGTGAGAAGGAGGCAGTGCATCTCTGAAAATAAAACTCAGATCCCAAACACTGGACACACAACGATAAAAACATGTTGCTTTGTAAGAATGGGTAGAATTAAAATGTGCAAAAGTAAGTTTATGCTTACACAAGCAGGAGGAAAAGCATCAGAATGCGAACACACATCTATGTAATAAATATATATCTTTATTTGCACTTCATTAGTTTAAAAATGTCACAAGTTATAAATACCACAAAACTGCTTAGACATGCCAAACGGTTTCAAATAACTAATATCAATGTATTATTCGTACAAAGTAGGCCTACTCTTCTATTTTGCAATGCAATGAGGTTTCATTTTTTTTTGTAATGTAGTAAATACTGCGATTGGCTGAGACTAAACCAAAACTTATTCTGTACAAAATGAAGGTTAAAGGCAACACATACTGCTGCTAAAAGAGAAGTTAAGAGTGTGTTCAAGACAACTGATGTGCAAAGTCAGTTCCTCTGGGGAAGACAAACTAAGCTTCAAACACAATATAAATACAAACAAGAAAAATAAAAAAGGTCAAAGGTTCGAGAGAGCGCGCTTTGAAACACAAATCTAGAAATGACCATTTTTTTGTTGTTTTTTTCTGAAATAATGATAAACGTATAGTAAATCTGACTCCAGATTCAACTACAATCCGAAAGAAATGATCAGTTTGCCAATCCTGCAGAGAAAGAAATGAAAAGCACTTGGTGAAGAGGATCAGAATATCTCCTAAGGTTACAATACGGCACAAGCCTGCAAACATGAACATTTTGAGGTTAGTACTACACTCTCTCTAACACTGTTAACACAAAATACACAGGTTTAGGTTGGTTATAAACTTTCAAAAAGACACACGGTTCAAAAAGAAGTTAAATCTGAAAAATAAATGGCGTTATTATAACAACACAGAACAATAAAAGCTACAGCAAAAAGCTATTTTCACCTCAGCAGCAGACAATAGCCTCTCAAAAGGTTTCTGACGAGAATGTTAACGCGTTTCAAGCAGCATAAACACACTTCCACTGCACACGTACATCATCTTCCTATTATTTGACGTACAGTGAATATCATTAAACCTGTCCAGAACATATTTCACCCCAGATTTTTGCATGAAGACAATGAAGATTATGACATTATTTTTAAGAAAATTAAGCACATTTCCACCGACATCACTGTATGAGAAAGAAAATTATGCATTATATTTATTTGTAAAAACAATGAAACAATATTTAAAAGCAATAATATCTTAGTAAAAACCTAAAGTAATTTTGACAAACTATGTATCATTTGAAAGCTTATATCCAATGCAATAATTTATTAATTTGCAACAAGGCAAGTTCAGACCTTTTTTTTTTTAAATCGCGATAAACGCGGAAAATCATTAAAGACTGGCAGAAACCTGTATGTTTTCATGCCGAGAGTTCAAAAGATAACATCCATTACATTATTTTTGAGATAAAAAGGTCTGAAAATGTTTTTTTAAAAAAAAGAAAAAATTTGCCTGTGTTGCGACGGCGAGCTATAATGCACATACATGTTCTTTTTATGTGTTTATTAGAGGTTGAATATAAATCAAATACTGCCAAAACTGCCCATACTATTTATGAATAGGATGTCTACTTCATAAATTATGGAAAAATATGGCTCAGATCACTCAAACCATATATGGGAATGGAAGCGCCCTTATATGGTCAGTAATGGAGTAAATCTTCCTGAAAGCTCATTTCTTGAGATATCAAACTAAAATATTGGCTTTGATTTTCTTGCAGTTTTAGAGTAAAACATGTTATACAATATATATGATATAAAATATAAATGATTATATTTGAATATTTGAACATTTGAACACCGATTTCACTTTTTTTATTATAATTTATTAGTATTAATTACATTACGATAATTAGAAGGGGAAGGGTGCTTAACTGTCATAAAAATACTGTCAAATATAGCAATATATTTGTAAGAAAAAATCTTTTTCTTTTGATTTTGGGTCGGATATGTATGGAAGTTTGTTTTCACCACAGAATAAAAAATAAAAAAGGTAATTGTGACTTTTTTTCTCGTAATTCTGACTATTTTTCTCAGAATTCGAGTTATAAAATCAGAATTGCGAGATATAAAAGTTTATAACTGTATAACTCACAAATCTCACAATTTTGAGAAAAATTAATTATCTTTTAAGATGTTTTATTCTGTTGTGGAAACAAGCTTTCATAGGATATGACCCAAACATATTTTCATGAAACTCACTCAACAACGGTGACTTTTTTGTTTTGTTCCAGGCGCTCAATAACGCTGTCACTCCTCTATATTCAAGGACAGTTGCTATGAAAAAGGCATCATTTTCCCAAAAACTCATTGCTACTGCATATCTGAAGCCAACAAGTCGGTTAAAATAGCGTTTCCAATCTAACGCCTGTTATAAAGTTTTGTAATTTTACACAACTAAATCATTACTACAGTCCTTCATCTAACACAGGCAAATAACTCAATCCAACGTAAATCCAGTGGAATCAGTGTTTTTCCAGGAACGCAGAGGCATAGTGATGTTATTGATGAGAACAAGTGTACTTCAGTTAGTATCAAAACGATCCTCTTAAATGTCCCTTTTTATGCTCTCTACAGAGAAATAGCCCTTTTGGCGAGAGCATTTCAGTTCTGCCATCCAGATCCAGCGAATAAAACAATGAACTCAGTCAATGACCTTCCTTTATTCTACTCAAGTTAAATGACACTGAAAGAGGGCTACTAAATAACAAAACTAAAAGGTTAATCTTCTGTACACAGGTCCATCACTAACGTTCTGCATTTTAGCTGTTCGTAAACTAGCTGTGAATGGATTGTAGTGCAAAACACAATGGATAACACAAAATCCAACCTCATACACAGTAACAATGATAGAACGTAAGGCATATAGACATTATAAATTTCAACCCCAACCACGCTGGCGATTAATAATGGGCCGAACAAACCACCTCGCAAACACACAGTCGAAATTTGGCATGAAATTCAGAGCCACTTCGCTTTTAATGCCGAATCGATTTGGAAAAGAGCTTTTTAATTTGAGACCGGGAACGTTTTCCATTAATAATGCCAGAAATGACACGTGAAGAGAAGTGAAAGACAAGAGTAGAGTATCCGTCGTCTGGTTTCAGCTAGGATGTAAACTACATATAAATAGGAGTGACATATGTTTGTACTCACATCATGCGTGTTTGTGGCACGTGTGCAGCGGTATCCGATAGGAAAGGCACGTGTCAGATCAACGCAATCATGTGCTTCCCAGAAATGAGGTAGTGCATGTATGGGTTGTCAAAAATAAATGCATCTATGTGTGTGTGTGTGATGAAACAGATGTTCTTTATTGGCATCTGGAAGTACCAAAATATGGACTAGAATTAATTGCACAGTCTATCATTTGTGTGTAATCTACAGCGAGGGATGATTAAATGTGATATTGAGCGTTTTGTCTTTCATCTTCTCTGGTAATCCAGGCCATCATCTCATCAAACATATGGGCTGGTGTCTCAAGCTCATTGCTGTGAGGGCATCACAACATGGGCCCCTGGTGGCGGGAGTCTGTAACAGCAAGTGTTGGGTTATAAGCGAGAAGGAGGTGTTGGCTTCCTAAATAAAGCATGAACCGAGTCTCAACAGCAGCGCATGCGAGGTGGAGGCAGCTCTGGTGGGATTTCAGGTTCGGGCTGAAGGGACAGGACACTGTTGGACAGCTCTCTACTGGGGACTTCAAGTGGCATCTGTGGAAAGACAACATTTTGTAACATTTTACTTCACTGATGTTCATTGCACACAGAAATGGCAAGCTCTTGATCAAAAGAGATGCCAAAGAGGGCTGATAAAAAAAAAAAAAGAAAAAGCATGTGCTCTGAGTTTGGATCGCTTAAAATGTGCATTTGTGAACGCAACATGCACTGACCATCTTCCCTAACTTGTCAACAAAAGAAAAGCTTTAAGGGCTGCCTGCGGGTTTCAACCAAAATAACCAGCAACAAATTAAGGACATGCACAAACATAGTAAAAATAGAATATAGAAATGTAACAAATATAATAAAACTATGAAGAAATTGTCAGGATTGTGTTTTGTGATTTAGCTGGTTTCCTGTGTGATCTATGCTGTGTTTAAAATCGCCCCATATACCAGGGGTGTCAGATGAGGACGATTCGGTATCGGTTCAGTAATAGACCATAACCGATTATAATGTACTGATTCTTTTCTGACGTCATTTGTCGCGGTAGCATACGATGGCAGAGGGAGGCTTGTATGCGCTACTGAAGTGGATATATCTAACCCTGAGTGTGAGAAAAAACTCATTTAGAGAAAACGGCCTTTAAAGTTTTATATTGTATAATTGCATACATTTCTATTGAAACAAACTAAATATATATTCAGTTCATTAATATCAGTAGTGTATAATATTTAAAACACATGGAAATTGATAAATGAATACATTATTAATAGCAATAGCCTTAAGCTGAAGAGAACTACAGTAACAAACATGCATAACAACAGTCACCTGTTTGTTTGTATGTCCATCTATAAGTATTTGAATTGTTTCGTTGTCTAATCGGTTGTTGTTTACTTTCTTTTTATCAGCTCTTGCTACTTGGTCTTTTCTGTGGATGTTTATGAGCTGATTTCGGTGTTGTCTGATATTTTCTCTCGGGGCGGAGAACACACAAGCAAGCGGCAGCGCGTATCACGTAGTGAGAAATT
The DNA here is from genome assembly GCA_018749465.1 of Paracanthobrama guichenoti. NCBI lineage: Eukaryota > Metazoa > Chordata > Actinopteri > Cypriniformes > Gobionidae > Paracanthobrama > Paracanthobrama guichenoti. Next base: position 12,422,431 of record CM031944.1, read on the forward strand.
CACATCGACCAATCAGATGTGGATTTCGGCTGAAAACTTTCACGGTTGGTTAGTTCTCCAAAGGAAATGGCCATATTTGGATTAGACAGCGCTGAGTTTGAGACTGAGAGCTTTATAATGATCCCAGGCATGACATGTTTCAGTGAATGGAGACGTAATATAATGAAATAACCACTTTAATGTGTAATGTTGACATTTTTATTTTGACATGAAAGCTTACATGTTAAGGGAGCAAACTGGCCCAAAATCTAAAAATTGACCACTGCATGAAAAAACAATGTTTTCACCTGCCGTGTCTCGCCTTAATGACCACAGAGAGTCAGGACCTCAGTTTAACGTCTCATCCGAAGGACGGTGCTTGTTACAGTATAGTGTCCCCATCACTATACTGGGGTGTTAGGACCCACACAGACCACAGGGTGAGCGCCCCCTGCTGGCCTCACTAACACCTCTTCCAGCAGCAACCTGCTTTTCCCAGGAGGTCTCCCATCCAGGTACTGACCAGGCTCAGCCCTGCTTAGCTTCAGTGGGAAACTAGTCTTGGGTTACAAGGTGATATGACTGCTGGCTGTTTATTTATTGGATTAAATACCGTTTTTGCGGATCTCCTTCGTCTTTGTGCGATTTGTACAGCCACCCGTGACAGAAATGTGAATTATTATGAAAAATGTACAAAACTATACAAAATCTGTACAGTGTGCAGTTTTATTTCTCTTAAACACTATTTTGTTTATTTCACATTGAATGTTACAATATTTTTGTTACATTTTTATTTAGAAATGATAATAATAGTTTTTGAAAGTATAGTTTTTGTTCAGTATGTTAACAGAATATCTCACCTGCTTTGGTCTCCTAAATGTCATGTACAAAACAATCTGCTGTTGACTGCATGCGGGTCAGACGGTTCCTTCCTGTCTAAGTGGGCGGTTCTTGGCCATAAGAAACTGGAAAGTTGGGTCTGACTTTATGCCAACAGTCAAATTCTGGATCTGCAAGTCTATTGACATCCTAAAAACTCTGTTTAGCTCTTGATGATACTATTTGAGCCAGAAACACCCATGATAGCTGATGAATGCCATTCTCAGTCAAACTTACTATACTTCATCAGATGTTTTAAAGTGAGCATTGTGGTGGTAAACAAAGCAGCTCCACTTACCTTACTCAAAATGTCATCAACTAGTTTAAGGAATATCTCATCCACGTTAAAGTTATCCTTGGCACTGGCCTCACAGAAACGCATCCCTGATATCCGTGACGCAAACTGCCAAAAGAAGAGGAAACAAAGTACTTTATTTCAGTGTGACGGTTCTCCTGAATGGGCTAAATATTCACATAATTAAATATTTGTTACTTTTCCAATGCAATCAGTTGACTGAGCCTCTTTCTCTTCTAGAATGGTAACACACCTTGCTATTGTATGACTTCAGAAGCTGTATGGACTGCTTTAATGATATTGGATTGAGTAAATGTTTGGGAGAACTAAAGTGTGTTGTCACACACTAACAGAGTTAGTTTTAGTCTCAGTAGGTCTGGGAAGGTTGGCGGAGGCATTATTTAGTGCATTCAAAGAATCTCTTTGTGGAGCCCTCAGGATAATAAAGTCCCTGTGTCCAGGGCTTTGGACGGACTGTAAGACACAGAGTTGTTCAGCATCTTCCTCCACCAAACTAAATATCAAGGTGAATGTCACAGCTGAATTTAAAATACTACATTTAGGTTATACTAAAGCAATAGCAGCAAATAAACAGGTATCAGTGCTAAATATAGGAGCTTTGTGTCTCATAGGAAAAAGACATTAGCTAGTAATATTTGCCGCACCACTGGTCACACCCAGTGTTGTTATTCATAGCTTAAACTAAAACTATTAAAACGTTGTCGGTTTTCAGTAAATGGAAATTAATTCGGAATGGGAATTAATATAATAGGATGCTTTGTTCATGTTTTCCTTTAGTAATGTAGCTGTTCTGCAAAGTTACAAAGCTCACAGTCTCCCACAAACGGATTTATTCTATCTGCCAGAGGACATTGATCCGGAGTGGAGCGGTTCAAATTACTCGCGGTTCGGTTTGTATCACGGTTTCGGTACAGTTCGGTATGTGCAATGTTCAGGGTAATTAGGACATCTGTCAAATAAAAATAAACAAAATCAAACTACAAGCACAAATACAGACAATAGAGCAAAGATGCATAGAAACTGTGCTTTTCAGGATCTAACAGTGGTTTTCAGGTACAGACACTGAATAAAGTAATCAAATATAAAATAACACTGCATATTATAATCTTCACTGTAGAAATTAAATGACGATCAATCATTATTACAAAAGCTATTCAGTCAAGAGCAGTGAGTGATTTCTTGTATATATAAAATACTAAAATAACACTACTCTCACCCTCTCAGCTTGCTGTCGTGAGATGGCACGATCAGACTCGCAGTCCAGTTTGTTCCCAACCAATAAGAGCTCAGCATCCTCTGACGCATACTGCACAGAACCAAAACAAGTTCACTTGGTGGAAATAGAACAACAGAAAATGAATCAGCGTGTTTGATGTTTGATCACCTTGTCTATCATCTTCATCCATTTAGGCAGGTCTTCAAAGGTTTCCTGCTTGGTGATGTCGTAGACCAGCACGATGCCTTTTGCGCCGCGGTAATACGCTGAAGTGATGCTGTTAAACCTCTCCTGACCTGCTGTGTCCCTGCAATTATTCAGTGTTATTACACTCACATAACATTCAGAGTGGAGAATAAATCATATGCTACACTATGAGAAAAAGAGCATTGATTTAACAGTGAAATGTGTCTCTATAACCACAGGCGGTTGGAGGGGAAAAGCTGAAAAAGAGGGATTTGTGAAGCCTGCTGAAAAAGAAAATTTATTTTCATTTTTATAATAGATTACAAAGACAAACAACATGCACCCATAAATCACACACAATAAGAACAGGAAGGTTCATTTCGTACATGATTAACATGTGATCATATTTGCTTTACCAAGTGCTTTTACTTGAATTATTTCAAAAGCATTCATATATCTCAGCAGTCTTTCATCATAAGATTTCACATCGTGATTCAAAGGAAAAAGAAAAACATTACTGCACACGACAGATGTTCATCTCCTCGTTTTTACTGTACCTTATCCACCCTAGTCTGGCTGCATTTTTCCAAAACAGGATATGATGTCGCATAGATGACCGGTGAGGCGTCACATGTCAATGAGCAGTTAAGACGGACAGTGAAGGAGCCGTGGATGCTGGGTAGCTGGACGTGAGCGGACATGTGTTACAGGCGTGACGTTCAAAAGCAGACATCTGCAGAAGTGTGTTGTGAGAGAAGCCGGCGTGTTTCAGGGTTATAAGGAAATAAAATAATCATAAAGTGGGTGGGGGGGGGGGAGGTATTGTATTAGTTTGTGATTAGTTAGTAGATGACTGAGACTCCACTGGAACAATGAAATAAAGATTAGCTTACAATAATACAGAACAGAATAGTGTAGAATAGAACTTCTAAAATAGTATAGAACCATGTAAATCTACATAGAACAGAACTAGGGATGTTCATGATTAATCTATGATTGATTCATTGTTCTACTTAATTTAATTAAAGCAGCAGTCCGTAAGTTTTACCTCTTTGTCACCATCTCTGTTTGGAAACCTGCAATTGCAGTTATTTGTTGAATTATCATCTTTATGTGGGTTGTGCATCGGCATGGCTCCTCCGCGTGGATGCATCTAAGTTTTGAATGAATGAATGAGGCATTTATATAGCACTTTAATTTGTACTACTGTACACCCAAAGCGCTTTACACTCATGTCAGGGGTCTCTCCTCAACCACCACCAGTGTGCAGCATCCACACACCAGCGATAGGTGGAGAGGAGAGAGGGTGATAGAGCCAATTCAGTGGATGGGGATTATTAGGTTGGCCATGATTGATAAGGGCCGGTGGAGGGAATTTGGCCAGGACACCGGGGTTACACCCCTACTCTTTACGAGAAGTGCCATGGGATATTTAATGACCACAGAGAGGCAGGACCTCGGTTTAACGTCTCATCCGAAGGACGGTGCTTGTTACAGTACAGTGTCTCCATCATTATACTGGGGTGTTAGGACCCACACAGACCACATGGTGAGCGCCCCCTGCTGGCCTCACTAACACTGTTTTGAGGAGTGTGTGTGGCTGTCGTTCATTCACTACACTGGTGTGGACACTGTTCAGAATCACAGATTCTATGTCTCGGAAGTATGACCAAAATAAGAACTTTCACTGGGAAATGTCATCTGAACAAATAAGTAACATGTCTGCCACTTCTGTTCTGACCGACTGAGAAAAAAAGCTTTCAATAAATCGCGGCTACCAACGGTGATTAAATCAAACTGAGCCAATTATTATTATTGTTACACTTTGTTCTCAAATTGTTAATGTTAACAACATCAGCATTGCGTGACTACATGTATTTAGTTTGTGTATTTGCGGTACCTGTAGATTTCAATTCTGTACAGTCTAATCTTTTGCTTTTGACTCCGGGTGAATCTCCTGTTGTCAATGATGATTGTTGTTTGGACCTTTCTGGATTACGTTGAATTATTCCAGCCGCTGTGAGAAAAGGCTATAAATGATCCGCCACCTGCAGCATCCTCACATGCGAGCTCCTTCTTTATGTATATGATGAACGCTGAAACCCACCAGTACCACTCAAATTATAACACATTATTACCCGTGAATCGGACTAAGGTAAGGAGATAGTTTTGAACACTGGCTGGTTATGTACTTACTGAAAAATTGATTATTGATTTCTTAACCAAAAAAATTATGGACTGCAGCTTTAACTATTGTTTTTTTTTTTTAATCTATTTTATGATTCTGCTTGTCTATAAAAATAAAGTGGACTCAACATTCATAATAAGAAAGTTGCGTATCTGTATTTTCTATAGGCCCCACATTATCAGGCATAAATGAGTGATAATTTAAACAAATTAAACTTATGCTAAACAGCCTAAATGTATTAAAAGGAAAATGCAGATATTCACAGTTTATATATTTTTAATTATTTAGAGTCCTCCACATATGATTGTCTGTATTTTAAATCACAATCAAACATGGCAATCAAAAATTCCTGAAAATTGGCATCCCAACATAGAACCGAATGAAGTCTGAATAGAACTGTACAGAATAGAACAGACCCAAATTAAATAGAACAAAAGCTGAAACAAGTAGAATCTAATAGAATATAACAGAGCCAAACCAAATAAAAAGAGAATGGAATCAGAGCAGAAAAGAATCAAATAGAAGAAACAGAACAGAACCAAACCACAAGAGAACCAGACAAAGGAAGGAAGGAAAGAATCAAACGGAATAGAATAGAATTAATAGTCGGCGGTCAGCAGGATTGATAAGGAGCAGGTTAGAAAGGATGTGACACACATTTCAGTTAGTGAGATGATATTAGTGATATCACACTTATAATGCACATATTTACATTCATTGTTGAATTATGGGATGCTGTGAGCACGTAAATCACAGATTTAAAGGGATAGTTCACCCAAAAAATGAAAATTGTGTCATTTACTCACCCTCAAGTTGTTCCAAACCTGTATGAGTTTCTTCCGCTGAACACAAAAGAAGATATTTTGAAGAATATGGTTAATCAAACAGCTGATGGACTTCCATAGTATGGAGAAAAATAAAATAAACAAAATACTATGGAAGTCAACGGGGGTCCATCAACTGTTTGGTTGCAGACATTCTTCAAAATATCTTCTTTTGTGTTCAGCAGAAGAAACTCATTCAGGTTTGAGGGCGAGTAAATAACGCCCGTGGGTGAACTATCCATTTAATGCCACAGTAAAAAAAGTGACAAGTTTACTGTAATGCTTTAATAACCCCAGATATGCTTCCTGACATCGTTTCAAATCTCTGCGAGTTTACTCAATGCCACAGTGTAAGTCAACTGTACGCAAACACAGCTGATTAAATCTCAATAGCTACACATGAGAGACGTTCGCCTGGGTCTCAGAGACTCCGGGCTGGAATTTATGACTTGATCTCATGTGCTTTTCTGAGACACAGGAAGTGACATGGCGGGCTGAGTCAATGATAAGGACACGGCACTTCCTCTCCACTCACCAGATCTGTAACCTGATCTTCTTTCCTCTCAGCTCCACTGTTTTGATTTTAAAATCCACACCTTCAAAATGAGAAGAAATAAGATCAGTCATAAAGTATATATACATAATTGAAATCATTCATGTTTAAATGTATATACAGTCAATCCAAAAATGATTCAGACATGAGATATAATTTTTCACTAGTGTGTGACACTATAGTTCATTTATGCAAGCGAGGATAGCAAAATAAATTGTGACATATTATACCCAACAATTCTTCATACAGTGACTACCTGTAAAATTGATAAACACTTGGGAGCAAAATGATTCCGGCACTTTGAGCGGAAGTGTTTTCTCTTTAGTTGCTAAAGTGACCTTTGACACCACAGACTGAACACAATCAAGCACTGCTTGCTCATTGGTTGAGCTAAATTGGTATTATCTAATTGTGTAGTTAAATCTAACAGCTGATTGGCTGATTGTAATCCATTACATCCCTTTCTATCTGACATTATCAAGATGATTTTGTTCTGACACTGTTTAACTCTGAGCTCTTGTCATATTTTATTACCATTTTCTAAACTATAGCGAATAAACTGACAATGTGAGAAAAGGTGTCTGAATACATTTTGATGTGACTGTATTTGGGTCAAGGGCCGAAATGTGTCCCTGTGTTTTAGGACAACAAACAGCCGACGCACAGCTCATGTTCTCTGGGCTTGTGTGTCTTTCACAAGCGTGACAGAGCAGAAAAAACCGAGGTCAGGCATGTCGAGGCAGCTGTTAACCTGTGTCTGGCTATTCTGGGATACTGGGTTGTTAGGGTGGGTTAACTAACTGGGTTAGTTAGCAGCATGCATCTAATCTGATGTGAAGGCCTGTCATGAGTGAGTGAAAACCTTGCCATAACAGTTTTCCTGTATTGGCTAAAAAAAAAACACAGACTTCGTCCCAAAGGGTTTTATTATTTGAAGTTCTGTGAGTCTTTGCGTGTTCTCTAAACGTGCTGCTGTTCACATGACTGACGCAGACTGATCCACATTAATGACATTACAGAAGAGCTGGGCACGAGAATGAGGGAGGAAAACAGTTTAGACAGACACAAACTAAACTGATGAAGTGATGGATGAAGTGTTTTCATCCATATGTGTAACTATTATTATTACGATTAAACGAAATGTTCTCTGATTAGGTCACAGGGCCAGAAGTGATTTTCAGATTGGGGTTTTCTAATGTTTCTGTTGACAGCTGAGCTCTCATGTTTTATTTGATTAGATTTTTTTTTATTATTATTTAAATGAAAATATCCATGACAAAACACTATGCACAGTTCACTAGTTGTAATAACTAACCAACCATGACCAAATACTAACCAACTATAAATTTGATATATGTATATATTATACAAATACAATACAGGTTATTTAATATCGCAATAATATTTCACAACATTACAGTTTTAACTGTATAATGATCAAATAAATGTAGCCTATATATATGTATGTATGTATGTATGTATGTATGTATGTATGTGTGTATGCATGTGTGTGTGTGTAGATAGATAGAGTTATATACACACACACTCCACAATAAACTAATTTCCAAGTGCCATCTGTAATTATGAAAATGAATATATATATATATATATTCTAATGTAATGTAAATACAAAAATGAATCACTGCTAAGGCTATCAAAACTAGATATAATTATCAATATATACTAAACTAGTGTATAAATTTAGCAATCTACGGTTTAATAAGTACACTATGATAACCATCTACAAACTATTCAGTTGCATACAGTATATCATTCCATACTGTACATCGTTTACATAATTAACAAGCTATACTAAACCAATAATACAGTTTACTAATCATTAATAGTTCAGTATTTATACTATACTAAACTCTTCATCTTTAGTTAACTGTCCATAACTTGGACAGCTGAACTGGAATTTATTTGTTTTGTGAGCACAATAATGTGGTGTGTAGCATAACAGGCACTAGTAAACAAGTAAACAAATAAACAGCCAGTCCTTGTTGACTGACAGCTGCACCAGCTTCTCTCTGTCGGTTCGTCTTACCCACAGTGGACTTGCACGCCTCGCAGAAGGTGTCATCCGTGAATCTCTCCATCAGGCTGGTCTTTCCCACACCACGGGAGCCGATGATGATCACCTGCAGTTTGTAATCAGCGGCTCTGGGCGGCATCTTCCTGCGGCGCTGCGACGCTCCCACAGCGGGCGAGCCTCCGCCGGCCCTCCGCTGAACACCGAAGCCCGACTCCATCCACCACTAACAGCCAGTCCACATCTGCCACACGGCCAGCCCGCTTCAAACACACCCGCGCATCACGGAGGGAAACTTTAATCAACTTTAAAGCGGCTTTTCGGAAGAGTTTGTCAAAGTTTTCAGCTTTCTCAGTCAGTCGGTTGTTGTCCTGCGCTGGGAATACGAGAGCGGCCGTGACGTCACCACCACTTCCGGTTCTGACGCATTCCAAAGGAAGAGCGGCGCAACATTCCCTTCAGAATAAAAACACTTGGAAGATTCATCACTTGCAAATAATATTTCATATCAAATGTGGAAAAATAAACAGCAGACATTTGTTGCATTTTCAATAGTTATTTACTAGAAAAGCATAGTCAATAAACATAAAAAACATAATTCTACCTGATATTTCAACTAAATATTTTACATGATAGTATTTTTTTATTATGCTAGCAATTACACATTTTCTTTATTCTTTGACAGTATTGTGTGATACAGTCTAAGCATTGCACAAACTACTTTTAATCGATACAAAATGTTATGAGTGTTGCAAATAAGATTCTTAAATAAAATATATATATATATATATATATATATATATATATATATATATATATATATATATATATATATATATATATATATAATGTATTCTATCTATAAATACATTTACAAATATATTATCTATATTTCATATAACCATAAAAATAACAAATATATGCTATCAGAAAATAAATTAAGAAATAATAGATATGTACTATTTATATTTATAGGCTACATAAATAAAGATATAAATAATAAAAATAAGGCAAACAATATATTATTCTATATAATTATAAAAATAAATATATTCTATCCATAAACACAAATACATAAATAAATATATTATAATTATATATAAATAAATATATGAATAATAAAAATAAAGGACTATATATATGATATATATATATATATATATATATATATATATATATATATATATATATATATATATATATATATAAAAATGATTTCCATAAATAAATTAAAATAATAATAATAAATATATTCTACAGAAATGAATATATGAATAATAAAAAGGCAAACAATGTATTATTCTATATATTATAAAAATAATAAATATATTCTATCCGTAAACAGTAATATTAATAAATATATTCTACTTATACATAAATTAATATGAATAATAAAAATAAGGCAAACAATGCATTATTCCAATTATAAAAATAGCACATATATTTTATCCGAAAACACATTAACAAATAAATAAGTATATTCTACTCACACATAAATTAGGCCTATATGAATGATAAAAAGAAGGTAAACAATATATTATTATATATAATTATATAAACAACACATATATTCTATACGTAAATAAATAAATACATTCTACTTATATATTAATTAATGTATGAATAAAAAATAAGGCAGTTGTAAAGCGCAGATGTTGAACGGTGCGTTGCCGCATCCCACTCGGGCTCCCGTAGAAAAACACTGTGACGTGGATGAGCTCTAAAGAAAATCGGGATAATCTACGTAACGCTCCATCATCATCATCATCATCATCCAACTCCGGAGCAGCGGGTCGGTCTGTGTCCTCTTCATCCGCGAAACACTGAGCCATGGCCGCACAGAAGATCAACGAGGCGCACGAGCACATCGCCAAAGCCGAGAAATGGTGAGAAATGTGAGAATATTCTCATACAGACACAGAATGAGCGGACAGGTCAGACCTCGCGCGTTATGACCGGCCTGCTGCCGCGGACACTGGCCTAATACCGCTACATAACCGGGGGCGTTTAGGTTTTTAACCAGTTTAACAGTGAAATAGCGTCCAGGTCGTTAAATGAGATGCTGAAGGGTGAATGTTGCACAGCGAGACTGATTGCGTAACCGCGCGCGCAGTGCTGGAGGTTACCTTGGCGACAGCCGCATTGGTCCTCATTATGAGGGTTCCCAAACACTCTGATGATGTGGGGACATACGTGCTCACGTGCACATCATGTAGGAGACACCGGGGCATGTTGTCACAGACTCTACAGTACAGTGTTCTAAAAGTGGCTTTGAATGTTGTTTTCAAACACCTAGTTCAAAAACAGGTGTTACATTATGTGCATTATATTATGGCATATTTTTGTAATCTCAGTACCTATGAGGGTATAATTTAAAAGAAAAAAATATTTCATTGTTTGTATACTAGAGTAGGCATGAACAATACAGTAACTTTCAAGCCTTCCAACACTGCCTATCCAGTCAATGCCTGAATATTGAATTAATTTCTAATAATTTAAAATAACTATATAGACAGACTTTATATTACTGTAATTGTCTTGATTGACAATATGTGTAACCTTTTTTTTTTTTTTTTTTTTTTTTTCAGTAAAATTATCTTTAAAGAAGATCTACAAACCCGATTCCAAAAAAGTTGGGACACTGTACAAATTGTGAATAAAAACAGAATGCAATGATGTCAATATTTTATTCAGAATACAACATAGATGATATATCAAACGTTTAAACTGAGAAATGTGTCATTTTAAGGGAAAAATAAGTTGATTTTAAATTTCATGGCATCAACACATCTCAGAAAAGTTGGGACAAGGCCATGTTTCCCACTGTGTGGCATCCCCTCTTCTTTTTCTAACAGTCTGCAAACGTCTGGGGACTGAGGAGACAAGTTGCTCAAGTTTAGGAATAGGAATGTTGTCCCATTCTTGTCTAATACAGGCTTCTAGTTGCTCAACTGTCTTAGGTCTTCTTTGTGGCATCTTCCTCTTTATGATGCGCCAAATGTTTTCTATGGGTGAAAGATCTGGACTGCAGGCTGGCCATTTCAGTCCCCGGATCCTTCTTCTACGCAGCCATGATGTTGTCGAAATCGAATGGCACGTTGGATTGTGTTCACTGACAATGTTTTCTGGAAGTATTCCTGAGCCCATGTTGTGATTTCCATTACAGTAGCATTCCTGTATGGGATGCAGTGCCGTCTAAGGGCCGAAGATCACGGGCATCCAGTATGGTTTTCCAGCCTTGACCCTTACACACAGAGATTGTTCCAGATTCTCTGAATCTTTGGATGATATTATGCACTGTAGATGATGATAACTTCAAACTCTTTGCAGTTTTTCTCTGAGAAACTCCTTTCTGATATTGCTCCAGTATGTTTGTCCGCAGCATTGGGGGAATTGGTGATCCTCTGCCCATCTTGACTTCTGAGAGACACTGCCACTCTGAGAGGCTCTTTTTATACCCAATCATGTTGCCAATTGACCTAATAAGTTGCAGATTGGTCCTCCAGCTGTTCCTTATATGTACATTTAACTTTTCCGGCCTCTTATTGCTACCTGTCCCAACTTTTTTGGAATGTGTAGCTCTCATGAAATCCAACATGAGCCAATATTTGGCATGACATTTCAAAATGTCTCACTTTCAACATTTGGTATGTTATCTATATTCTATTGTGAATAAAATATAAGTTTATGAGATTTGTAAATTATTGCATTACTTTTTTTATTCACAATTTGTACAGTGTCCCAACTTTTTTGGAATCGGGATTGTATTATGCCCCTTTTTACAAGATGTAATATAAGTCTCAGGTGTCCCCAGAGTGTGTCTGTGAAGTTTCAGATCAAAATTCCTAACAGATCATTTAATATACCATTTTAAAAATGGCAATTTTTGGGTTTGAGAAAATTAAGCTGTTTTGTGTTTGCCTCCTTTAAATGCAAATGAGCTGCCTCTCCCCACAGCAGAGCACAGTGAGAATTGGACCCTAAAGTGTGACCAAACTTTTAATTTGACATTATTAAAAAGTGCACTTGAAAGTGTGCTTTCTTTAAATACACTACAAGTGGCCTTTTATTTAATTAATATTATATAACCTGCAAGTACAGTTTTAAAAAAATATACTTTTAAGATTTGAAGTACATTACAAGTGCATATTCAATGCATTTAAGCACACTTATTTCTCACAAGTGTTACCAGTTAACACCATAAAGTGATTGTGTTTTACCTCTTGCAGCTTAAAGACCAGCATGACCAAGTGGAAACCTGATTATGACGAAGCAGCTTCAGAGATGGCAAAAGCAGGTGATGTGAACCTTAAATAAACCAACTTTTTGCACTAATCTTATTGATGAAGGAAATGTGATTTATCTGAGATATAATAGCCATCATGATTATTACTTTTTAACAATGTCTGTTGGTGTCATATTAGCTGTGGCTTTCAAAAATGCAAAGCAGTTTGAACAAGCGAAGGATGCATACCTGAAAGAGGCCGAGTACCACACAGAAAACAAAGCGTATCCTTCTGCACATCAGTACTGCGACTCCAGTTACACAAGAAGAACTCACAACTGCAACGTTAATCCACCAAATGGGGCTAACATTGTGCAGTACAGCTGGATTTTACTGTATCTGTAAAATGAGATGATTCTGCTGAGACACTATATGACTTAGCCACCCTAATGTCAATTCTGTTCAAATACTGGGTAAAATGTATAGGAAGAACTATGCCGTATACACTCACCTAAAGGATTATTAGGAACACCTGTTCAATTTCTCATTAATGCAATTATCTAATCAACCAATCACATGGCAGTTGCTTCAATGCATTTAGGGGTGTGGTCCTGGTCAAGACAATCTCCTGAACTCCAAACTGAATGTCAGAATGGGAAAGAAAGGTGATTTAAGCAATTTTGAGCGTGGCATGGTTGTTGATGCCAGACGGGCCAGTCTGAGTATTTCACAATCTGCTCAGTTACTGGGATTTTCACGCACAACCACTTCTAGGGTTTACAAAGAATGGTGTGAAAAGGGAAAAACATCCAGTATGCGGCAGTCCTGTGGGCGAAAATGCCTTGTTGATGCTAGAGGTCAGAGGAGAATGGGCCGACTGATTCAAGCTGATAGAAGAGCAACTTTGACTGAAATAACCACTCGTTACAACCGAGGTATGCAGCAAAGCATTTGTGAAGCCACAACACGCACAACCTTGAGGCGGATGGGCTACAACAGCAGAAGACCCCACCGGGTACCACTCATCTCCACTACAAATAGAAAAAGAGGCTACAATTTGCACAAGCTCACCAAAATTGGACAGTTGAAGACTGGAAAAATGTTGCCTGGTCTGATGAGTCTCGATTTCTGTTGAGTCAGAATTTGGCGTAAACAGAATGAGAACATGGATCCATCATGCCTTGTTACCACTGTGCAGGCTGGTGGTGGTGGTGTAATGGTGTGGGGGATGTTTTCTTGGGACACTTTAGGCCCCTTAGTGCCAATTGGGCATCGTTTAAATGCCACGGTCTACCTGAGCATTGTTTCTGACCATGTCCATCCCTTTATGACCACCATGTACCCATTCTCTGATGGCTACTTCCAGCAGGATAATGCACCATGTCACAAAGCTCGAATCATCTCAAATTGGTTTCTTGAACATGACAGTGAGTTCACTGTACTAAAATGGCCCCCACAGTCACCAGATCTCAACCCAATAGAGCATCTTTGGGATGTGGTGGAACGGGAGCTTCGTGCCCTGGATGTGCATCCCACAAATCTCCATCAACTGCAAGATGCTATCCTATCAACATGGGCCAACATTTCTAAAGAATGCTTTCGGCACTTTGTTGAATCAATGCCACGTAGAATTAAGGCAGTTCTGAAGGCAAAAGGGGGTCAAACACAGTATTAGTGTGGTGTTCCTAATAATCCTTTAGGTGAATGTATGTAGGTAATGTACACTACCATTTAAAAGTTTGTCTTTTTTGAAGAAATTTTAATTTCAAATAAATGCTGTTCTTTTGAACTTTATATTCATCAACAACTCCTGAACAAAAAATGTATCATATTTTTTCACAAAAAAAATATAAAGCAGCACAACTGTTTTACATTTATGCATTTGGCAGACGCTTTTATCCAAAGCAACTTACATTTGCATTCAAGGTACACATTTTTAATTTTTTTTGTCAGTTCTTGCTTTCCCTGGGAATCGAACCCATGACATTGGCGTTGCTAGCGCCACACTCTTTATTGTTTGAGCTACAGGAAAGCTTTTCAACATTGATAATATAATAAAAGTTTCTTGAGCTGCAAATCATCATATTAGAATGATTTCTGATGGATCATATGACACGGAAGACTGGAGTAATGATGCTGAACATTCAGCTTTGGTCACAGGAATAAATTACATTTTAACATATATTACAGTAGAAAACGGCTACTTTAAATTGTAATAATTTTTTGAAATATTACTGTTTTTACTGTATTTTTGAGCAAATAAATGCAGCCTTGGTGAGCAGAAGAAACGTTAATAAATCTTACTGACCCCAAACTTTTTAATGGTAGTGTATGTAGTAATTTTTAAGATTTGGTTTTATTCTCTCATTTGGTACTTATATTTACTTAACTAAAATTCACAGACTCTTCCATGCAGCAAAGTAAGTAAATGGCTATAATTCAAATAACTCTAAATCTATAGTTTACTACTGATCTGTGCTAAACTGATTTATTTAGCTACGTTTTTATACTTTTAATAGTTAACAACATACTACAGTATTAAAGGGTTAGTTCACCTAAAATTGAAAATTCTGCCATTATTTACTCACCCTCATGCCGTTCCAAACCCATGAGACTTTCGTTCATCCTTGAAACACAGATGAAGATATTTTTTATGAAATCTGAGAGCTTTCTGTCTGTCCATTGACAGCTATGCAACTACCACTGATGCTTCAAAAAGTTCATAAAGAGATCGTAAAGCTAATCCATATGAATTGAGCAGCTTAGTACAAATTTTCTGAAGAGACTCGATCGCTTTATATGATGAACGGATCTAATTTAGGCTTTAATTAGTTGTGGTAAACAGAAGCTCAAGGTTCATTCTCATGTTACACATCACGTTTGAGCTTCAGCAAGAACCAATGAGGTTCATTCTCATGTTACACATCATGTTTGAGCTTCAGCGAGAGCCAATGAGGTTCATTCTTATGTTACGCAGCACGTTTGAGCTTCAAGAACCAATGAGGTTCATTCTCGTGTTATGCAGCACGTTTGAGCTTCAGCAAGAACCAATGAGGTTCATTCTCGTGTTACGCGTCACGTTTGAGCTTCAGCAAGAGCCAATGAGGTTCATTCTCGTGTTACGCATCATGTTTGAGCTTCAGCGAGAGCCAATGAGGTTCATTCTCGTGTTATGCAGCACGTTTGAGCTTCAGCAAGAACCAGTGAGGTTCATTCTAGTGTTATGTAGCACGTTTGAGCTTCAGCAAGAGCCAATGAGGTTCATTCTCGTGTTACGCGTCACGTTTGAGCTTCAGCAAGAGCCAATGAGGTTCATTCTCGTGTTACGCGTCACGTTTGAGCTTCAGCAAGAACCAATGAGGTTCATTCTCGTGTTATGCAGCACGTTTGAGCTTCAGCAAGAACCAATGAGGTTCATTCTAGTGTTATGTAGCACGTTTGAGCTTCAGCAAGAGCCAATGAGGTTCATTCTCGCGTCACGTTTGAGCTTCAGCAAGAGCCAATGAGGTTAATTCCGTGTTGCGTCACGTTTGAGCTTCAGCAAGAGCCAATGAGGTTAATTCTCGTGTTTTGACTGGCGAACCACGTTTGAGCTTCAGCAAGAGAGCCAATGAGGTTCATTCTCGTCATTTCGTGTTAGCATGCGTTTGAGCTTCAAGAGCCAATGAGGTTCATTCTCGTGTTATGCAGCACGTTTGAGCTTCAGCAAGAGCCAATGAGGTTCATTTCTACTGAGCGTCACGTTGAGCTACGCAAGAGCCAATGAGGTTCATTCTCGTGTTACAGCGTCACGTTTGAGCTTCAGCAAGAGCCAATGAGGTTCATTCTAGTGTTACGCAGCACGTTTGAGCTTCAAGAACCAACGAGGTTCATTCTCGTGTTATGCATCACGTTTGAGCTTCAAGAGCCAATGAGGTTCATTCTCGTGTTATGCAGCACGTTCATTCTCGTGTTATGCAGCACGTTTGAGCTTCAAGAGCCAATGAGGTTCATTCTCGTGTTATGCAGCACGTTTGAGCTTCAGCAAGAACCAATGAGGTTCATTGGTTCTTTTACATTTCACTGCCGATTGTATACTCTGTATATAACTGTGTATGTGACAAATAAAACTCTTGAATCTTGAATCTTGAATCTCATTCTCATGTTATGCAGCACGTTTGAGCTTCTGTTTATGCTCACTGATCAATGTTTATATATGAATAAAAGCCTAAATTCAATCTGTTCATCATATAAAGAAATGTGTCTCTTCAGAAAATGTGGACTAAACCGCTCAATTCATATGGATTCGCTATACGATCTCTTTATGAACTTTTTGAAACGCGTCAAAGTGGTAAATGTTCATTTCTGGGTAAACTAACCCTTTAATTATCTGTAATTTTCTACTTATGCCTCATTAACTGTCTATATACAATACTTCCCTTATTGCCATCCATTATTAAACATGCTTTCTCTTCTTCTCAGAGCGTATGAACAAGCCGGCATGATGTTGAAGGTAAGTTGGTCAGTACAATGATGGTTATGGATAGCCTGTGGGTATGAGACGGTGCATGAATGACTCTTGCACACCTGCAGGACATGAAGAAGATGCCTGAGGCCGTCCAGCTGATAGAGAAGGCCAGCATCATGTACGTGGAGAACGGGACCTCAGGCACTGCTGGAATTGCCTTGGACAGGGCTGGGAAGTGAGTATACAGATGAGTATATACCGATGACTGATCAAAACCAGGGGCGGAAATTAACCTATAGTATAATCTTGCAAACTGTGATGGACTGGCCATCTGTCCAGGGTGCTTTCCTCTGCCTCTAGTCTAAGAAACTGGGATAGGCTCCAGTCCTATGACCCTAGAAGATCGTATAAGGATCAATGTATGAATGAATGATAATGCTGCAATATTGGAGGCTGCAGTTTCAGGACCACAGACCTAGGACCGCATTTCTAGGACCCTAGTTTTTTGTGCCATCTAGCCAGTTCTAATCCGTCAAAGGAGACCTGATTTAAACAAGGTGCAAAGACTAGAACCACAGAAATTATTACATTTTTAATTTGTATTATATTTCCACCTTATTTTAAAAGTAAAAGGCTGTTTACACCAAGGATGATAACCATAACAATAAAGATATAGATCTAAAAGTAATTTTAAACCTAAAAGAATAGCAGAGTCCACACCACAACTGTAACGTTAACGGCACAGAGAAACAATATCATCTGAATCACTTTCAGAAGGTTTTTTTTTTTACAGCTAATGAACGGTAAAACAATGACAGCAAATCAGAATCATTCTCCTTTTAAAGAGCTCAAGCATTTAAAGCACAGACGACTAAACTGCAGCGCACACTTAGAATAAAGCATTTTAACAATAACTATATTAGCATCTACATCTAGCATTCATTCCCAAATGCATCATAAGCTAAGTTGAACAAACATTCTATTAACGTTACTGAAATAATGTTTGTTCATAACTTTGAGAGAACCTTGTCAGAACTGGGAATGTTCCATATTATCTGAGAAAGTTAATTTCTGACCCTCCCACTTCCTGAGAGGTTGTGTAGTTTCTTTGCATTCTCTGAAGTGTGTGAAAAACTGTGTGCATATACAGGTTCTCTTACCATTACCAGCGTTAACTAATGTCATCCGCTTCTTCAGACTCATTGAACCGATCGATCTGGAGAAAGCCGTGGACTTGTACCAGAAGGCCGCATCTGTGTTTGAGGTGAGCAAATGCCAACATGATTCATATTTTTAACACTGTGACATAAAAGAATCCTATAAATGATCATAAATCTATTTGTTGTGGGTATTCATGCGTAACCCGTGATGTGTTCAGAATGAAGATCGTCTCCGACAGGCCGCAGAGCTTCTGGGTAAATCCTCCAGACTTCTGGTGAGACTGCGCAGGTGTGTCTTAAAGCATATTATGAGCATTTACAAGTTCTCGGTTTTAGTTTTGGGGTCTGCTAGAGTACAGTAACATGATTTAAAGTAAAAAAAAAAAATACAGCTATATTACACACTAAAGGAAAAGTTAAATGCCCTTTAAGCATTAATGTCATGTATAACATCCATCCATCCATCCATCCATATTGTTTCATCCGTCCATCCTTCCATCTATCCATCCATATCGTTCCATCCATCCATCAATCCATCTATCCGTCCATATCGTTCCATCCATCCATCAATCCATATCGTTCCTTCCATCCATCCATCCATCCATCCATCCATCCATCCATCCATCCATCCATCCATCCATCCATCCATCATCCATCCATCCATCCATCCATCCATCCATCCATCCATCCATCCATCCATCCATCCATATCGTTCCATCCATATCGTTCCATCCATATTGTTCCATCCATCCATCCATCAATCCATATCCATCCATCCATCCATCCATCCATCCATCCATCCATCCATCCATCCATCCATCCATCCATCCATCCATCCATCCATCCATCCATCCATCCATCCATCCATCCGATTATCTGTCCATATCGTTCTAATCCATCCATCCATCCATCCATCCATCCATCCATCCATCCATCCATCATCCATCTATCCGTCCATCCATCCACCCACCCATCTATTATCTTACACGCTATCTATTAATTATTATTATCTATATATTTTATTTCAGTTTGTAGTAAAATGTACTAAAGTACTGTAATGACTAATACAAAAATGAATGAAAATACAAAAAAAACGAAACAAATAAAAACAACACAGAAGTACTAAAACTTTAACTTAAAAATAAAAACTGATTCAAAATTGTAATAAATACTATGATAATATAGTGATGATTCTAAAATAACTGCTTCACAATATAAATCTCATTTGTGTTTCTGCGTGTTCAGTTCTAGCTGTTATGGTACACGAAAGACCCACTGAAGTGCGTGCCGTGTTCCTAAGTGACAGTTTGTGTTTTCTTGTCCTCAGGTTGGACGAGGCTGCTGTTTCCCTCCAAAAAGAGAAAAACATGTACAAGGAAATCGAGAACTACCCAACCTGCTTTAAGGTCTTGTGTTCTTGTGTTTTAGTCGTAGTTCTTCAGGACGAGCTCATGTCACACACCGTTCCATGTTGGCATCTGTCTAATTTGACAAGATTCTTCCTATTGAAAGTTTGCGTCGATTTGTGATTTGTGTTGTAATGTTGCAGTAGTTTCAGCAGATGTTTGATATAGTTGTTCTTATTTGCAGAAAACCATTGCTCAAGTGCTGGTCCATCTCCACCGAGTTGACTTTGTTGCTGCTGACAAGTGTGTCAGAGAAAGTTACAGGTACAAATGAGTGACAGCGTCCCTCAAATCCACTGCATTATCTATGATCAGTATGAAATATTGTGTGGTTCCCTCCCGTCAGTCTCCCAGGGTTCAGTGGGAGTGAGGACTGCGTGTCTATGGAGACGTTACTGGCGGCGTATGACGAGCAGGACGAGGACGAGGTGTCGCGCATCTGCCACTCTCCTTTACTCAAGTACATGGACAATGATGTGAGTGTCAGAGCTCATTCTTCACACCAAACGCAACAATACTGAGGAAAAATCAAACCAAAACTTCACACTCACCAAAGGAGGATTATAGCTCAGTATTTGAAAACTAAAAATGAAACGTATTCTACTTAATATTAAAATTAAAATATAAATGAATAAAAATAATATGTATTTATAAATTTTTTTAAGTTTCTCTTATGCTTTCCAGGCTGGATTTATTTGATCAAAAATACAGTAAAACAGTAATATTGTGAAATAGTATTAAATAGAATTATAATAAAATATAGAGATTATATTGTGATTTATTTAAATTTTACAAAGTATTTTTTTCCTCTGATGCAAAGCTGAATTTTCAGCAGCCATTACATTTAATTTGAAATAGAAATCTTTTGTAACATTATAAATGTCTTTCTGTCATTAATGCATCTATTAAAAAAAAAAAAAAAAAAAAGAAATCCCTAACATTTGAACAAACAAAGACAACTTTTACAAAAACAATCTTGTTAGAGAAATATTAAAAGTCTACTAACATCCCAGCAAACACAGAACGTTCCCCAAACGTTAGTATTTGGTTCTAGGAACGTTCTTTTTAGGTTTAATGTTTTTCCAACCATAAAATAATGTTCCCAGAACGTTGCAGGAGGTTATTTTCAAGGCAGCGGCTATTTGCACTAAGTGACAATAACATGCTCTTAGCGATAGATGATATTTACACTAAGTACAAATAGCTGTAGATGCTATTTACTAAGTGAAAATAGTGATATACTCTATTTACACCATGTAAAAGTAGCAGTTTTTTTGCAATATGTGTAAATAGTAATTACATGCTATTTATACATTATTTTGACAGATACATACTATTTGCACCTCAGTATTGTTGTACATTAACAGGATGCAATAATAACAGAGTGTAAATGGTTATATTTATTAAAATGATTATGCCGTCTTGATGGGACAATAAAAGCCCTCCCTACACCGACCCCTAACCCTACCCAATAAATGCTTTATTATTATTAAACATTTCTTTAGGCACTTTATTTCCATTTTTAGAACATTTTCTTAATTTTTATTGAAAGTAAATTCCTTTCCGATGTGATATATGATGGGAAAAAGAGAAGAGCGAGCTCGGCAAAAGGCGGATTCGACCCCGGGTCGATCGCATCAAAACCTAGATCCTTGAGCATTGTGCTTTACTGACTATGCTACTGAAGACGTTAAAATATGCATGTCTTTTTTTAAAACCTGTTTGGCCCAAACAGGCATTGTTAGGCGGAGCTTGTGTGAATAGCCCTTGCCAACAAGGCACGTTATTTGCACTTGGTGTAAATAGACACTCCCGTATTTTTAAATAACCTAAAACTAACTTATAATGTTCCCTAATGGTTACTTTTAGGTTATTATTTTGCAACCATAAAATAACATCCCAGAACATTGCAGGGTGGTTATTTTTAAGATACAGTTGTTATTTTTAGGTTATTATAATGAAACCGCTCTGACAAACAGAAGAAACACTGCGCAATGATGCAGTCAGACGGCGTTTAAATCTACAAATCGTCATTTTACCATGGATTTACTGTAGTAACACCTACTGCACCATGCTATTGTGGCAGAAATGTGGGATATTCATATAGAATTTTTTGTAAGCATTTGTACTAAATGTATTTAGGCTACTGTTTTTCGTACAAATACCATAGAAACCATATAGTTACATTTTACCATGGTATTGAGGTGCTAAATGCGTGCTTATCATGATCTAAATGTATGATACTATGGAAAGCCAATGGTTAATTTTAATAAAACTCAAATATCAGAATATTTATTTTACCATTTAAAAATGAGGTTACAAAACATGTAAAATTATTAATTCTGTCATCAAAGTTAGGAAACACAAGCCTGTTCCATGACTATCAACAGCTGTTAGAACACGCAGAAACTAAGAAATTAATTTTTCTATTAAAATATTTATTTCGTTATGGAAAAATGACTTGAAAAGTGACAATAAAGAGTAGTTTAAAACAACAATTAACACTCTGGTTTCTACAACTTTCACTTAGGAGCAAAATAAATTATAAATTGAAGCAAAAAGAGACATCAGTAGCTGTATTAGTGTCAGTGATACTGACCTTTATTCATAAAAGATGCCATTAAACAAATATTTAAAATATACTCTATGTTAACTGTGAAATTATTACATTATAAAATATACTGTAAAAACGTAAGTGTTTTTGACCATGGTTAAATCACAGAAAAAATGTGTGATTTAATCTAGTTAATTTTTTTAATCAATTGACAGCACTATGTATAATT
Organism: Paracanthobrama guichenoti; assembly: GCA_018749465.1. Lineage (NCBI taxonomy): Eukaryota > Metazoa > Chordata > Actinopteri > Cypriniformes > Gobionidae > Paracanthobrama > Paracanthobrama guichenoti. Next base: position 12,444,625 of record CM031944.1, read on the forward strand.
AAAAGAGATATAAGAGTAAATATGATTTCGGAGAGATTTGACACGCCTAATTGAAGAGAACATGATGTTAATCAAGAAGTTTTGTTTACGGACCAAAAAGAAATATGTCTCACTAAACTGTATAATTCAGTGGTAAGAAATAATGTGAATAAATCATTGTTATTAAGAAATGTTAAATATGGGAACCCAGTGAAATCTAGTAAATCTTACATATTAATGGACAAATTTAATAATATTTAATCTTCCATATGATAGTTGATGTGCTCGGATTACTTTCATTAAACAATAAATTAAATCAAGATATGGTTTGTACTGATTATTGGCGTCCATACATCCATCTTCCATCACACTTATACTATACTGGGTACAGCGGGGTAATGATATTGGAGTAAAGAGGTTAGGGAAACGTTAGGAGAACGTTACAATAACGCTGTAGAAACAAAACAAAACAAAAAACAAACCTTAAAAAACATTCTGGGAACCAAACATTTTTTAAAATGGGATTTACTATTATTCCAAAAAATCTCAAAATTAATAATCTGCCTGGCTGACATAGTGTATTACTAATGAATCCCTCTTTCCTCCGCTCTGTTCACGCAGTATGCCAAGTTGGCCATCTCTCTGAAAGTGCCGGGTGGAGTCAGCGGGAAGAAAAAGAAACCTGTGGCTCCTCAAGGGGGCAGCGCTGGACCGCCACCAGCTGAAGAAGACGACGATTACGAGGGAGGTTTGTGTTAACTGAGAGAGCAGCCCGACTATCTGTGTGTGTGTGTGAGTGGAGTGAACGTGCATCTTAATGTTTCCTCCCTTTGTGCAAAGTGGAGTCATTCCTGAGGAATTCTCTTCCTGTGGGAGGGTCCGGTTTTCTGTGCGTTTACACATCAGACACAGGCTGAGTGTGAACATCAGTTTAACGCTGATGAGGTTCATTGCTTTGGCACTATCTGCACCAAGTGGAACAGAGCGATGCAGTGATGGCAAATTTTTGTAGTTAGCATCACCCTGGTTCCCTTGACAAAACCCTGATAGGATTTTTTCAATGGCTTTTGGATTATTGCAGAAATCTAACAAAAGTTTATGATTCTTACACCTTTTGTTCATCATGATAATCTTCGCAAATGAACAACTTTTATGAATTTTGTAGCCTAAATACAATCAAGTAAAAAGCTAAAAGTAGGCTATAAACGAACTACACTACGGTCACATGACTTCAGTGTCACTATCACTAAGCTCTTTATTTCTTTCAGTCTTTATTTAAAAACATTTTCACTTAAAGTTTGAGTTTGAATAGTGTGCAAGAGTGCGATTATAAACACAATAAGGCTGTGACAGCGACTGGTGAGTAGATGAATTAACAAGGATGAGGTTTAATGTCCCCGACAACCTCTGTAGTCTCATTGAGATGCTTGTTAGCAAAAGCTTTAAAAAGGCATCACTCATGTGTTCATCACAGACCTTATTTCAGGCATTAAAGGGGTCATGTACTAAACAATTTTTCCTGTGGTGAACTATGTTAGTTTGATTTTTACATCAAAAATGGTCATAATTTAGAAATATATGGCCATGATTTTTGCCTCTGAACGCTCAGTTTAGAGGGGTGCAGTGTAAACGCCCACTGCTGTGATTGGCTGCTGTGAGACTTCAGTGTAAACGCCCACTGCTGTGATTGGCTGCTGTGAGACTTCAGTGTAAACGCCCACTGCTGTGATTGGCTGCTGTGAGACTTCAGTGTAAACGCCCACTGCTGTGATTGGCTGCTGTGAGACTTCAGTGTAAACGCCCACTGCTGTGATTGGCTGCTGTGAGACTTCAGTGTAAACGCCCACAGCTGTGATTGGCTGCTGTGAGACTTCAGTGTAAACGCCCACAGCTGTGATTGGCTGCTGTGAGACTTCAGTGTAAACGCCCACTGCTGTGAGACTTCAGTGTCCAATCACAGCCCACTGCTGTGATTGGCTGCTATGAGACTTCAGTATAAACGCCCACTGCTGTGATTGGCTAACATCTTTGCATATGAAATAAGTATTACATGTGGAACTCTCGAAAACATTTACTACGTTGTTACTATTACAGCTGTCGAGATTAACTAAATGTGAAAAGTGTTTATATTCAGATCTATGGCCTTATATTCAGACTGTGACATGAAAGGTTGCAGTGATGAATATTGTAGCCGATCACAGACATGTTGAGCGCATGAATGCCGTGATCTCGTCATTGTAACTCGATTTCTGCACTCTCACAAATGCTTTCATCATAACTAACAGTGCAAACACAATGTAAATAAGATATTTGTTGATTATAACGGGAGTTTTGGTGAGAGTCCAGAACTCAGTCACTGATAAACTCACGCTGTTTGATTGACAGCTCCAGTGATTGTTTTCTATATATGATTTAATCACAGTTTAAAAAAGAGAAACAATGTGAAGTTGAGCGTTTAGTCACTGGGCTTGATTTAACTGACGCATAAACAGCAATAAACTATTTTGAGACTATATATGAATCATTACATATCAGAAATCACAGATCAGGCATTAGAATTAACAGGGTTACTTGCATATCTTGCAGTTAAAGTCTGTTTGCAAAGCCTGCTCTGAAAATGCGAATCCACAGTGAAATATACCGGACAAATAATGTTCAACTGAGACATTCACATGTTAAAAATAAATAAGCATATTCCTAGCATTATGATCCTTTGGAAGGTAATGTTATTTTAGTCCAGTGATCCTGTATCGCTCTTCTCTCCTCGTCATCTCACTAACACGCCAGTGGGCGGGGCCAAAGATGTGACGCTGTAGATGTAGGTGTTGATTTGATTCTATGGCGTCATAATGTGAAGTTGAGCTTGGATACATTAAAAGCCATTTTTGGACTAACAAGGAAGTTTTGAGTTCTGAAACTTACAGGATGTTTTTATAGTACGACCTCTACATGTCAAAAGATCAAGGAAAATTTGATTTCTCAGTTCATGACCGCTTTAAACAAAAGCCCATTGACTTCAGGATGATGGAACCAGAAGTGCTAAAATGATTGTTTTTGGTTTTTGGCCTACAAAAGTACATCATCCTTGCTGCACTCTATTGACTGCAGTGTTTTCCTGCAAGTTACAAACACTCATCTTCCATTGGTCAAACAAACAGATAGTCCTGCCCAAAACTCACACCATTGGTTGAACCGGTGTTCCACTCAGTTGAACTGATTCAAATATCATTTCGATGCTGCTAGTGGTGCAGAAATGTGTAGTGAGTCTTAGATTATAAGCACTGACGTATGTGTGTGATCATATTGTTGTATTAAATATGTTTAGAAATGTTTTCTTTTAATTTGATAAGAAAAATGTGTAGTCGTGTGTACAGAATCTGTTATTTTTATTTGTGAACAGTCTGTGATGTCAAAGTGATTGATACAATTTGTAAAATACTATGTAATTGTCCATTATGTACAGTAACTTATTTTAAGTGTTGTTGAAATTGTCGCTGTCGAGTGAGGTGTCATGCAGCATTTCCAAATATACAACCTGACAGACATAATGATGCAAAAAATACTTAATAAAAATCACAATCTATATATATATATATATATATATATATATATATATATATATATATATATATATATATATATATATATATATATATATATATATATATATATATATATATATATATAATTAGTATTTGGCTGTGTGTTGATAAAGGTGTTTTATTGTGAACTACTTGATGTATAAAGCATATTTAACAAATAGAGGCAGCACCATTTACAACCCATGTTATATAGAGAAATTATCATTGTTAACCAGAACTAAAACCATTAAGAAACATTTTCATTATTTCTTATAAAATATTCTTTGTCTCTGAACATGTTTTATTTATTGTACACAGCAATATATAGAAATGTGCAGTAGGTCGGTACAGTTTTATATTAAATCCAATGATTAAATATAGCTATAAGCAGCCATTAAGAGGCCAAGCACAAAGAAGGCACAATAAGGACCAATCCCATTTCTACCCCTTAGCCCTTCACTTTCCCCTACCCCTTCGTTTTGTTCATTCACATGAAAGGGTAGGGGTGTCTCGATTCTCTTTTGGCTGGAGTGGTAGGGGTAAGGGCCAGATAGCCAGATAGCCAGATAACTGTAAACAATTGCATAATCAAGGCAACAACTGACTTGTTTTTATTACATTGCAAAGAGCTCTGTTATCACAGCACCATAGTAGAAAACTAAACCATATCCGTACCGGCCGGCTCGGATCAGTTAACAAACAAAGAGAACAGTTTGGGAGTGAGTCATTTGTTAAACGTGCTCTTGGCTGATTTCTATGATGAATTGACCAAATTGATGTTGTGTAGTCAGAGTAAGAAGTCAATGACATATGCCAAGTTTGGTGCCAATATGCCAGAGCATTGCAGAGATACAGCCTCAGAGTCATTTAGGCATCATGCCATCAAATTTGTTGTTGCTGTATACGAAACCGGTTTCTTCTTTCAACACAAAATCTGTATCTTTTTGTCAGCACATTCTAAAGCTGATACAATTCGATTTTGGTGAAAATTGGACAAGCGGACTAGGAAGAGTTTGAAAAAGTAGGTTTTTAAAGAAAAACAAAATTGTGGACAAGAAGTTCGGCAGACTATGGCAACATTTTTATCTGTGTTCTCGGCATGACCCAAGGAATCTATTAAGACTCATTACAATAGGCTAATTTATTCAAAAAATGATTAGTATTTTTTGCGAATTTCATTATAACTTTTGACCACAAGGTGGTGTCAGGCCATATACACACACCGAGTTTCGTAACGACATGCCAATGCGTTTGTAAAATATAGCATTTTTTGACAAAATTCAAAATGGCCGACGTCCAAAATGGCTCCTGGATATGGGCATCAGTTTGATGAATCAACTTGAATTCCATAACTTTTTGCCATTTATGGCCTGAAGATGCTCTGGTTGTGAAAATCAAAGGAGAAGTTTGAAAAAGAGGAAAAAGTAATTTAGTTTCTAGCCCTAATGGTTTGAAAGTTATTAGCATAATCGTGAGGGCCACTTTGGACAGTTGGTGGTGCTAGAGTGATTGATTTAGAGACACCAAATCCACTATTGGTGACAGTTTAGACTGTCCTCTATCTGTGTGCCAAATTTCATAACTTTCCCCCAAGCGGCTCTATGGGCTGCCATAGACTCAAGAGCGGAAGAAGAAGAAATGGAAGAATAATAAGAACGCCGACGGATACAATAGACGCCTACGTACCTTCGGTTCTTGGCCCCTAATTAATTGATGTGAAAGGTTAAAGGACTTAAGTGCTCTGACAAAATCTCTTTTACATTGCATTTAAAATGATTGTATGTGTTTAGTTGTAAGTAATACACATCCTTAATAAATATACTACATATATCCCTTATCTACCCCACTATCATTCAAAAGTTTGGAGCTGGTAAGTTTTTTAAATGTTTTTGAAACAAGTCTCTTATACTCATCAAGGCTGCATTTATTTGATAAAAAATACAGTAAAAACAGTGAATTGTTATTACAGTTTAAAATAGCTGTTCTCTATGTGAATATATAGTAAAGTGTAATTTATTCCTATGATCAAAGCTGGATTTATCATCATTACTCCAGTCTTCAGAGTCACATGATCCTTCAGAAATAATTCTGATATGATGATTTGATGCTTTATGATTATTATCAATGTTTCTCTTACTGACCCAAACTGGTAGTGTACACGAAAAACAAAAAGAGAAATACAGGCAACAAAATAAGTAACGCGTTTAATCGTGTGCTTTATTTGAAGTCAATAAACTCCCATTTCCTGTTTCATCCAGGTACAGTTTTCTTTTCCTTTTTTGATGGTGCAATAAAAGTTCTGCACACACAAGGTAATGAAAGCGTTTCATGTCAAACATTATTTTTTCATTCATGCTACATTGTCTTTAATGCATAGTTCAGAGATGGACTCAAAACAATATTCAGTTCTCCTCAAGCATCGCCACAACACGATCCGTAGCGTGGAGCTCACGGTGATAGTCATATTGTACATGATTCGATTGTAAATCTACAGCCTAGCGGAGGCTCCACCGGTATATCCATGAGACCCTGATCCATAGAAAGCTCTTTCCTGAGTATGGCTGCCAAAGGTGTACAATAAAAATGGATTTCGTGTCCTTTACGGTCACCCCGCCTGTCGTATTGCTCAAAGTACGTAGTACAAATGTGAGTCAGATTATTCCCCATGTACAAACAACTTTCAGACGAGCACAACTCCCAGGCCTGGCGAAGCGTAACACCTCTACGGTAGCGATCTGCCAATCTCTCATGCCTTCAAGGATGTTAATAACTAATATTCATTATTCACTTTCACCACAAGTCAAATGTTTTAACTAAAAGCAGAACTAAACCCAATGACCAGAACAAACTTCTGTTGAAAACCATTTTACGTAATTGTTGCATTGTGAAAAAGTAACAATGGTTTAGCAAACAATTTGCACAGAAATTCATTCATATTCATATTCAATTAATTTAACGCAAACTTCTGAAAGAATTAGTGTAAATCAAATTTATGAATTTATGAAAAAATGTACACAGAAACATTCAGAATTCATTCAGAAGAAATTTGGTGTAAATCATTTGGAGTTATGAATAAATGTACACAGAATTACACTCATAATTCATTTAGAAACTAATTTCTGTGTGAATAATTCATAAAATCACTTGGATTTTGCGAAGAAATGTACACAGAATTACATTAAAAATTAATTCCAAACAAAGTTCTGTGAATAATTCATAAAATCACTTGGATTTACAAAGAAATGCATACAGAAACATTCAAAATTGAGTTTGAATGATGCAATAATCAAACAATAAACTAATACGGAGTTGCTGAAACTGATTCATCGTTACTGTAATGTGATAATATCCCTTTAGTTATGAAAAAATCATTATACCTCAATCCTTAATGTCCTTTTTTATGTCTCAAATCTGTGTTCATAAATGATGGATGATCTCCTTAAATGAAACTGTTGTGTACGCTCCTCTTCATACTTTGTTGTACATGAGAAAAATGGTTGCTATCCCGTCGTTGTGAAATGATCCGTATGTATTCCTGAGAAAGGTCGTGAATAATGATGCGTTTAGTTGATTGTACAAATGAAATAAGGCAAATAGAGCTTGTCACAATTCACAGCGCCGCCTATAGGGCTTCGGTTCTGCTTCCTGCAAAACCTCTTTCGTCCTCTTCAGAATTCAGAAACGCGTAGAAAAATCGAGCCAAAGTCTAAAGCAGGTTCAGTATTTCCCGTCTATGTCCGCCTTCATGTCGCATGCACTCCCAAAGGTCAAAGTCGTATTCAAAGTGGCGCATGCCTGGAAGCCCTGAAGTTCATCATGTGTCAAGCCCTTTAAAACACTAGCCACACATCATGAGTGCTAATGTTTCATCAGTTAGCATGAAGAACAGCGGTCCTTCGGTTCAATCCAACCGAAGCGCAATTCCTGTTTTGTGCTTCTCAGGGTTAGTTACTCCGAAGCTCACCGTCCTCATCTTCACTCGCTCTTCTCTCTGGTCCATTTGATCATGGTTTCTGGAGAGCGGTAGAGGAAGATGAGCTTGGCGTACAGGTCTTCCTCCAGGTCCAGCTCGCCCGTCTCTCGGACCAGGAATATGTCGGTGCAGAGCTTGAGGATTCGGTCCACGTTGGGCAGCTCTTCGAACATGATGGTGTGCGAGATCCCGCTGAAGAACTCTCGCACGAACTTCCCGATGACCAGAACCACCGACATGTACAGGCCCATGATCCTGTGCACAGGCGGGTTACATTTAACTCAACACAAAGTGCATGAATCACAGACAGTTATCAAGTTCCTGTTGTCGGATTGATAAAATCGCGTTCATTTGGTTCAGATGGATTTAACACAGAAATGCTTCTGTGTGTGAGTCGGTTAAGTAGAGAGGTTTAGATAAAGGGGTTTGAGTGATCAATTATCAGTATTTAACCTGATGAAAAGATATTTATTCAAACGTTATCCACATTATATTTCCCCTGCAGCAGCATTGAGAACTTTTGTAATGATACGTTTGGCCATTAACTTTTAAATGCTGGAGAGTCTCTGCATTAAAGACCCATGAATGGCAGATCAATGTGCGACAACATTTCTCTCCGATACGGTAGGAAATTAAACCGAATGTGGAGGATTTTAACTGTGACGATTGACAGGGCAGTTTAAATGGTGATGGATGCAAGTAACCAAGCGACAGAGTCCATTATAGATGACGAAGTAATATGTCCCAAAGCTTGCATACTCTTCTGCTACACACTCAAAAGTATATACTTTTTCTTCACAAAAAGAGTACATACTTTTAGGTCGTAGTACAAGTAGGCGATTGGGACGCAGCAATTTTATTTTTCTTTTGTTTGATTATCATTAATGACAGACAGAAGTGGTTTTATAAGGCTGCTGTCACTTTAAGAGCCGAAGCACATGACCCGGATCTGACATGCATCCCATTTTCTCACAATTCTTTACATTCATTTCACATTTCATTTAACTCATTTAAGACTGTGCTCGCAATGAGCCAATCTTCAAAAATGCATATAGTGTGTGTATATATATATATATGAATATAAAACTTAGTTTAATAGTAGTTTAATATTTCTCCATTGTTTTTTATTTGATTATGCTGTTCGCAATGCTTAATGGGATTTTTTCCCTTACTAAAAACCACTAAGTCTTTTTTTTTTAAATCCCTATGGGAAAAATGAATGGAATGAAACCTCTAGAAGCAGTCCTGCTGAAAAACAGGGCGGGCACTGTTACACTCTATTGCGTGGTTTCTATTGAGACTAGTGAACTCTCATAACTCCACATAACTATATATGAAACTTTAAATGTTCTGATTGGCCGCAGTTTTTTCCCCATTAGGGAGGACAGAAAAATAACTTGCAACTGGTAATGTGTCACATCACGATTGTCACTTACCCATAACCAGCCAGAAAGCCCAGACTGGGTGGACTGACTTGGTCACTGAAGATGTAGATCTCCAGACCAGATTCGTTTTGATCCTTGAATGGCTCTGCAGTTAACGGCCCTCGTTCTGTCTGATTCACGATCCACCACTCCTGAACGCCCCCCGAGCTGTTTTTGCTGGTCTTACGTAACGAGAGCATGATGTCCATGTAAATTTCATCTTAGGGGGGAACATGGAAGGGTGAAGAGAAAGAGGCATGTTGATATCTGTAGAAAAGCATAGTGATGTAGCAAAGGGATAGATAATGGTGGAGAGCTGGTGTATTACCGCGTTTGAGCTGTTCAACAGGCTTGGCATTGGAGTCGCTTGGTGCTCTGATGAATCTTGGAAAAATCTTTTCGATGTGCCTTAAAAAAAAAAAAAAGTACCATTCAGCCAAATGTTTAGTAAAAATATACAGACTGTGATTGTTTCATATTAGCATTTAGAAGCTTAGAAACTCACACTGGAACTTCATTGTACTCCGTTCCGTTGTCATCCCTATTGAGTAGTTCCTTTAGTTGACCTCTGGTTTTGTTATTCAGTTCAATTTGGTGTTTTCCTATTGCCATTTCAGCTTTGGCACCTAAACTGAGGTTCCTAATGGACAAACACAGCAATACACACAGAAATGAATGAATTGAAGATGAGTCTTTGTCATATGCATTATATGCAGAACAGATAGTCATCAAAAATCTAACCTTTCATTGAAGTAAAAGAATTGAAAGTGGGGAAATCACATTATGCAATAAATACTTTTTGGGCATAATTATTGCCACCCTTTTATTAAATACATCTTGTAATCTCCTTTTGCCAAGATAACAGCTCTGAGGTTTCTCCTATAATGCCTGATGAGTTCATGAGTTCTGATGAGATCAGAGACCATTCCTTCATACAGAATCTCTCCAGATCCTTCAGATTCCCAGCTCCATGTTTTTTTGGGAGTTCAACTATCTTTTGCTGCACATCAGAACTATAGGGCTTGACTCATTGTGATGAATGATTAAGGGGGTTTGGCCTTTGTGTTTCCTCATATTTATACTCCTGTGAAACAAGATGTCGTAGCTAGACATTTTCATGTTCCTAGTCACCCCGGTGTGCTAAATAATTTAAATATAAATGGGAATATACTTCAGAGATATGAAAACAGGGGGGGAAAAATAAATCCCATTATTTCATAATGTGATTTTCCCCACACTTTCAATGAAATGTTAAATGTTTGCCATTTCTTTGAATGAAAGATCAAAAGGATAAATAATGCAGATTTTTTTTTCTTCAGATTTTCCAGGGGTGCCAATAATTCTGACCACAACTGTATATTTTCATTACTGTATATTATGATTTTATTTGTTGTACTGCCTTTTCAAAAAAATTTTTTCACTAGGTACATTTTCTAGGTACACTGATAAATAAAGTTTGTTTCGGCTGTACAGCCGCTCTGGAGAGAACAGTGGTGTCATGTCTAGCTCAGTTCAATGCTCATTCAATAGTGTCAATGCAGGCAGATCAGTAATATAGCTGTATATTTAGTGTACCCAACTAAGCAAGCCAAAAACCAAAGGCGACAGTGGAAAGGAACCAAAACTCCATCAGGTGGCAGGATGGAGGAAAAAAAAACCTTGGGAGAAACTAGGCGCAGTCAAGGGGCCAGTTCTCCTCTGGCCAATGGGTGTTCTATAGACCTTATGTAACCATGCCCGTTTTCAGCACTGTATTTTAATAAAATATCAAATAACTTTATATTTATATAAATAATACTGTGTGAAGGAACGGCTGCCTCTCCCGTTATCCTATTAATAATAAATAGCAATTGTTACATTTATATAGCACTTTTCTGGGTACTCAAAGTGCTTTTACATAGGAGGAGGAATCTCCTCAATCACCACCGATGTTCAGCACCACCTGATGATGTGACGGCAGCCATATTGTGCCAGAACGCCCAGCACACACCAGCTGATTGGTGGAGAGGAGACAGTGATGAAGCCAATCAGAATATGGGGATAATTAGGAGGCCATGATGGACAGAGGCCAATGGGCAAATTTGGGATATTTAAGTGATATTTATAGTGTCCCCATCACTATACTGGGGCGTTAGGACCCACACAGACTACAGGGTGAGCGCCCCCTGCTGGCCTCACTAACACCTCTTCCAGCAGCAACCTGGTTTTCCCAGGAGGTCTCCCATCCAGGTACTGACCAGGCTCAGCCCTGCTTAGCTTCAGTGGGAAACCAGTCTTGGGTTACAGGGTGATATGACTGTTCCCACCTGGAGTGGGTGTGAGAGAGAGGAGGGGTGCTGAAATATTGAGAACTGGCAGGGCGTAATGAGGAACACCATCACCGCCGCTGTTAACTGCAGAGCGTGCCTATCCTCAGGAGACCGATCTCTCTCTCTCCCCGTGCATGCACGCCGTCGTGTGTCCAGGAAGGGAGCGCGGAGGGAATCCTGTGCCGCCTTAGATAGGAGCCGCCGGACCCACAGTCCTGAATGGAGAAGCATGCGTAACGCAGCTGACAGGCTAGGATGCCGGGCCACTATTCCTCTCAGTTGCCGTGGCCTAAAGAGGACGAGCCGCCGTGTCGAAGACGCCGCCCCTCGCGCCTCGGACCGAAGAGAGAAGCGTGTGGACCCATCCTATCTGATCACTACTCTTCCTCCATGATTCCCTGGCATGCCGAGGACACCAGACCCCCTGTTTGTTTGACACTTTATTCCCCTTTTTGAACATTTTATGTTTATTTATGATAATAAACACCTTCTCGAGGCCGGACGCCACACCCACTGTGTCTGTTGTTTGCTCCTTGCGCCACAATTGATTAAAATATAACAATTTTAGATCCAACTGGACATGTTGCTGTGAGATTCATGAAATGCACGTGCCCGGGTTAGTTGCTTTCCACTACAAATGGAAAGTTGAACTCTACCTCTGTATGGACCAGGTCATGGTGAGAGGAAAATTCTCCTCATTGAGCATATCAATGAGGTTCTTCCTGCTCGGGGGGCTGATGGTCCAGAGCGCGTTTGAACTTCCTTCTAGTTGTGCTATTCTCAAATCCTCATGAATATAAGAATCCAGGAACTGCATGGCTTTCTGCAGGAGACACAAGATTTACTTTCAGACAATATTAGCTTTTTTTCACAATGCAAAATAAAAAAATCTTAAAATTACTGAATGCATGACAAAAAACATGTTCATGTCATAAAAATACAAAGGACTCAGTGTGACTTGACAACAGACACAGCTCCTTACTGCAGTAGAGCTGTAGGGAAGTGTTCTGAGCACTTCAAACTGTGCGGAATCAACACTTTTTATATGGTTCTGCTGGGCGCTCATTGTGAAGATCGGCTGGAAAACAGAATGCAACAAGAATGGAAAAAAGAAAGCCATGTTGATTATCAAATGATAAGCACTGTGGGATTGTTTTTGAGATTTGATTTGTTTGAGTTTCAGAAGAGATCTCAACAATGTCTCAAATTTTAGAGATACAGTATTGCTATCTAAAACTCTTAAAAAACATGTTTGGCCATTAACATTCAGCTGAAATAGAAATATTAGATTAAAACCTTTAAAACATTGTTTTGCCAACTAACTGAAATAAGTGCAAGTTAACAAATGTACTAAAATGACTAAAACAGAAAGAAAAATAAATTGAAGCTACAAAAACAAAACAAAACAACAACTAATAAAAAAATGACAAAAAATAATAATAAAATGACTAAATATTACTCTAAAATTAAAATTAAAACAAACATTATAATAAATTAGAGATGCATGATATCAGCCACCATATTGGTACAATTTGACAATTTGGCCGATATATTAAAGCCACGTATGAATAATGTATTATTTCCTTCAGCTGAGATCTTTCAGATGCGCACTGTTCACCATGATGGGTTTGAATGGCATGAAATATGATTGGACTCACTTCAAAAAGGAAAATACTGTTCATTTTAATGTGTATACTTTTGTTTATCTAATCAGACTCTCAGAAACTATGTCAAAATTTTAATTTAGATTTATCGGCCAATATATTGGTTATTGGCTTTCAAATATAAAGAATTATCGGTTATCGGTATCGGACAAAATTTTTATAGCGGTATCCCTATAATAATAATACAAAAAAATACATTAAAGCTAAATAAAAACAAAACAAACACCACAAATAAACTGAAACAATAACTAATAAGGATGACAGAAATACAATTATTAAACTGAAAACATAAAAATCAAAGCTTATAGCTGAATAGTATATGAATTATTAATATTAAATATGAATAAAAACTGTAATAGGTTAGTAGTAATAGTAAATAATATTAAAATCTCAATATGAACTCATCAATGACATTTCTCATCAAATGATCTGAGATGCTTATCTCTACACTGTTACTAGTGACTCATCTGTGCCTATTTTGATTTCTTAGGAGAAACAGTTTTGATAGCAATAACACTTAACTCTGTCCTGTATGTAGAGCGCAGAATGTGAAATGAGCATGCAAATCCACAGCTTTAATGTAAGGTGCACCTGAAGTCCTCCGAGCGTGAGCGTGACGGACACGTCCAGCGGGCTGTTGACCACTCCTGCCACAGATTTGACCAGAGACATGAAGAGCAGCGGGAACCAAACGATGCAGATCAGAAGCATCACGATCATGCCTCCCATTCCATACTTCACAACCTTCTTCTTCTTCTGCCCGCGCGGCTGAGGGTTTCGCTGCAACATGACATGAACAACTGGTCAGGGTGCTGCCTTACGCCCACATGATCCGCTTGCAGTGCATATGCGCTACGTATTTTTTCAGTGCCCAAGTTAAGGCAAGGCAAGTTTATTTATGCAGCATATTTCATACACAATGCCAATTCATTGTGCTTTACACAGAAATGGAATTAAAATATTTATAAGAAAATAAAACAAATATATAACCTGAATCACCCCTATCTGGAGTGGAAGAAAATGGAGAGTCAGGCTCGCGATTCTACTATTTATATTTGTCAGGATATTTGGCTGTCTAAATATGACTGGGTAAAGGAAATAAAACTACACCCTCCTTCACATTTGGAAAAAACAAAGCAACGTAATGGATCATCGTGGAGGCAGAAAATGTAAGTTCTGTACGACACATAGGATGAAGATATAAATGGCATGGGAGGCAGTTTCCTCTGCTGCTTGTGTGGATTTAATCGTAAGTAATTAATCGATATTTGGACTGAGAAGGTTTGTTGGGGGAAAAACGATATATAAACTCTCTTACCTTCTCAGATTCCCTCCAGCATTTGAGGATGAAGATGTGAGCATAGATGTCCTCCACACAGATCCAGCTAGACAAACTGAGCGTCGTGTCCGTCCACACCCAGTCCATCACGGCTCGCAACTCCGTCAAGAACGGGATCAGACGGAACCTTGGACATACAGCACTTACTAAGCAGGTGTATCCATTATGTATAGAGACTGAAAATGATGCGGATAATTAAAAAAATGGATCGGTCAAGCACTAATTTTATAAGTAAACAAATGCAAACCAGTCGGGTTCTATGTTTGACCACAAAAAAAAATACTATTTTTATAGATTTGTCATTCCACACAAACATGAATGACATACGACATCACCCTATCAATTGCCTTTAAACACGTTTCTCACCCCTGGAAGAGGAAGAGGTTGGCATAGTTGTAGCTCTTGGTGAGGAAGTTTCCCAGGATGCGAGTCGGATATCCACATCGGATCTGATACGCTGACAGGCCGAAGTAAATGCATTTCACAAAGTACCACAACTGAGCGATCTTGTTCTGACTGAAGCGCCTGTACAGAAGAGAGGAAACACATTCCTGCAAAACTGGATGGATGGATGGATTCATTCAAAATAAAATTGAATTCCCAGCATTCCTTTACCTCTCTGTGATTCCTGGAAGAATAAAAAACATCCAGAAATGGATGCCGAACACCAGGATGACCTGGAAAATCACTTTTCCCATCACCGTCTTGCGGAGGTACAGAGCGCGATCCACCACCATCGTGCCGAACTGGATGAGAACCATGACGAGGAACGGCCCGGGAACCTGGTCTTCTGAGAGCGAGGATGTGATATCAGCACCGTCGCCCTGATTTTTCTGTGAGCCAGAGAAAACAACATCAACACAGAGCCACACAACAGCGTCAAGGAGAAAAACCAAGGCTTGTTCATTTTAAGAATGAATGTGATCTGGAACCTTTGTCTAATTACTGTATATGAAAACTGCATGCATAATGATTTCTATTTAATAACAAAATTTCAAATTTACCCCAAATGCCCAGAAGCCAAAGACAATAATTATAAAATCAACGGTGTCTGCTAGAAACATGAAGACGTAAACATCCGTCACGGCGTTGTACTCGGGATGGATCAGGTTATAGAAGAACTGACGGATCGGCTGATAGACCGCAACCAATCTGAAGAGAGAAGAGAAACAGACACTGAAGAGATGGACTAATAAAATATATTCAAAATATTAGGATGAAAGATAATAAAATGTATTAAAAAATATTAGGATGAAAGAGTGCACATCAATCAGTCAGCATGAAATGGCATTCATAACCATAATTCGTAACCTATTTTACGTCCATAATCTGAAAAAGAGAGAGGCAATTAATTTGTATCCTTTGGGAATTGATTGGATTGTTTAAATTGTAGGGCCATATGAAATCCATTTTAGTGTTCCCTAAATTTTAGTTCGTTTTTTACCCAAATTCAATGCTTTCCATTTCCATTTTTCTGGATTCCGTATTTTAAATTTATTAATTAATTAAAATGTATTTGTGGCGAAGGGGGCGTGGTTTAGCGAAGTCTGTGTCAGGAGAGAGTCAGGGAACGAGCGGCACGTAAGTGAATCAAGGTCAAAGGAGTATCACCTGTCTTGTTTCAGTGATTGGCGTGGAGAGACAGGATTTAAGCAGCCCAGGAAGTGACGACGAGGAGAGAAGCTGGGACTCGAGGGAGCATGCAGAGAGGAACTGCTGGAGGGAAAACCAACGAGTAAATAAAGAGAACCCACGAGTCCCAGAAAGCCGACCCCCCTGTCTTCTTCCTATCCCGGGATTCGGCACCACTGTAACAAATGTTCACTCGTATAAGGAAGAAGACAGGGGGGTCGGCTTTCTGGGACTCGTGGGTTCTCTTTATTTACTCCAATGTACTTTCCATCAAAACATAAAACAATAGTCTCTTTATACTCCGTCGGTTTCGTCGGTTTTCCCTCCAGCAGTTCCTCTCTGCATGCCCCCTCGAGTCCCAGCTTCTCTCCTCGTCGTCACTTCCTGGGCTGCTTAAATCCTGTCTCTCCACGCCAATCACTGAAACAAGACAGGTGATACTCCTTTGACCTTGATTCACTTACGTGCCGCTCGTTCCCTGACTCTCTCTCCTGACACAGACTTCGCTAAACCACGCCCCCCTCGCCACAGTATTAAATTTAGATTATCAAAAAGTATGTCTAATCAATTCAATTCAATTAAAGTTTAACCACAATAGTGTGTTTTATTTTTTCAGAAATTCTGTGTTGTTGTTTTGGTAAACAAATGAACGCATAAAACTTAAAAAATGTAATATTTTAAAATGCAAAACAAATGAACTTTGATCAATAGGAATAAAGGAACACACTCACTTTTTGAGCAGGTAAACCTTTGCTTTGATGAGCTGCTCTCGGATCTTCTCCATAATCATTTCTTTCCGGCTCTTCTGCGGTACTTCTGGCTCACTGTTTTCTCTATGAAAGCTGTTCCGTGTGCTTGTGCTGCCTGTGAACCAAACCAGCAACCAAACATCAGCACAATTAAACCCACAGCAATGAGCAACCCCAGAATAACCAGAAAGATCACATTAGCCAAGAAAGTTACTTTCACTGGTCTGTCCAAAAAGATGAGCTTGACCAGATTCATGATGTGTCACCCAGCTATGTTACGGATTACATAGTACTTGACAAACACAATATATTAGATTATGCATTTTAGGTAATCTAATGACTACTTTTTGATTAGTTTTGACCTAATTTACCCATCACATAGTAGTGTTGTAGTACTCGAGACCGGTCTTAAAGGGATAGTTTACCCAAAAATGAAAAATAGCCCATGATTTACTCACCCTCAAGTCATCCTAGGTGTATATGACTCCTTTCAGACGAATACAATCAGAGTTATATTAAAAATATTATATCTTCCAAGCTTTATAATGGCAGCCCAAAATTTGAAGCCAAAAAAGTGCACCTATATCCATCATAACTGCTCCACACGGCTCCGGGGGGTTAATAAAGGCCTTCTGAAGCTAATCGATGCATTTGTGTGAGAAAAATATCCATATTTAACATGTTATAAAGTAAAATATCTAGCTTATGGCAGACCGCCTTCCGTATTCAACTTACAGAAAAAACTGGCACGACGATGGCGTTGGACGTAGCGCAAGCGTTTTGAACTGCGAGAGGCATTACACTTTCTGCGCAAGTTGAATACTGGAAGCTAGATATTTTACTTTATAACATAATTTGTTACATTTATATAACGCTTTTCTAGGCACTCAAAGCGCTTTACATGGAAGGGGGGGAATCTCCTCAATCACCACCGATGTTCAGCACCACCTGATGATGTGACGGCAGCCATATTGCACCAAAACGCCCACACACATCAGCTGATTGGTGGAGAGGAGACAGAGAGATGATGCCAATCAGAATAGGAGGATGATTAGGAGCCCATGATGGACAGAAGCTAATGGACAGATTTTTAATGACCACAGAGAGTCAGGACCTCAGTTTAACGTCTCATCCGAAGGACGGTGCTTGTTACAGTATAGTGTCCCCATCACTATACTGGGGTGTTAGGACCCACACAGACCACAGGGTGAGCGCCCCCTGCTGGCCTCACTAACACCTCTTCCAGCTGCAACCTGATTTTCCCAGGAGGTCTCCCATCCAGGTACTGACCAGGCTCAGCCCTGCTTAGCTTCAGTGGGAAACCAGTCTTGGGTTACAGGGTGATATGACTGCTGGCAACATGTTACAATATCCTCTTTCACACACTATTACTGTTTAAATATCCATTTTTAATAATAAAATGTGCTTTTTCAAAAAAATAAATTGAAAAAGCTAATTTACGAATGACATCTATTTGACAAATCATGCATTTCCAAAAGCAAGATCCCCCCCCCCAAATGTTCATAGTAATAGAGGACACTTCACAAATGGACACAGCTCCACCTCTATCATCAAATTTGCTGATGATACTGTTGTCCTGGGGCTCATTTCCAACAACAATGAGACGGCATCCTTGGACGAGGTGGAGCATCTAACATCATGGTGCCAGGACAACTGTCTCTCTCTGAATGTTGGCAAGACCAAAGAAATGATTGTGGACTTCAGGAAGAGACAGCAACGGACATACTCCCCCCTCATGATCAGCGGGTCACCAGTAGAGAGAGTGAGCAGCTTCAAGTACCTGGGAGTAAACATCTCCGAGGACCTGACCTGGACTGCTCACATTCAGACACAGGTGAAAAAAGCCAGGCAAAGACTGTACCACCTGCGCCAGCTGAGGAAATTCAGGGTTTCACCAGCTATCCTGAAAACTTTCTATTTAGGGGCGATAGAAAGTGTATTAACTCAGTGCATCACAGCGTGGTATGGGAACAGCACCAGTCATGACCGCAAAGCCCTGCAAAGAGTCGTGCGCTTATCCGAGCGTATCTCAGGGTCAGCTCTCCCGTCTCTGCAGGACGTCTACACCAAACGCTGCAAAGGTAGAGCTACCAAGATCATCAAGGACTCTAATCACCCTGCAAACCCTCATTTCACGCTGCTACCATCTGGTAAGCGCTTCCGAAGCCTGATGGCCAAAACTGAGAGACTCAGGAGGAGCTTCTTCCCCCAGGCCATCAGACTCCTGAACTCAGTCACTTAACATCACGTGACTTCACTTCAGGATATACACACTGACATTGCACTGCACTTTCTGTTCTCGTTGTTACTGTGTAACAACCTGTTATAAACCTGTTTGCACATTATACTCTTTGTACATTTGTTAACCACATATTTATGTCTACAGTTTACTCACTGCACAGTCTACTTCAATTATTTTATTCCACTTCTTTATTTTTATTTTTATTTTTTCTACTTGACTTGATTATTTATAATTTTACAGATATATATATATATATATATATATATATATATATATATATATATATATATATATATATATATATATATATATAGTACTTTTTATTCTATTTCTATATAATTTCCTCCTTGTGTTTTTAACTGTGAATTTGCACTGTCCATGGAGCGGACCTGTTTACATTTCACTGCCGGTTGTATATTCTGTATATAACTGTGTATGTGACAAATAAAACTCTTGAATCTTGAATTTATATTTAAACAGTAATAGTGTGTGAAAGAGGATATTGTGAAATATATTAAACAATAAATGTTGTATTTTAAGTAGAATTTTACAAAATAGATACATTTATTTAATTAATTAAATCATATATTTAATAATTATTAAATTATTTAAAAATAAACTAGGTACATTTAATTTTAGTTTTATTTAATTCATTATTTATTTAATTATTTCATACTGAGTAATTTGGTCCTCCATATCCTTGTAGGTATAAAAACTATTCTGACAAAATCTGATTGCTTTTCTGTGGCTGTTGAAAACTCAACAACTTTTCCTTCCCCACAGGTTAAGAATCTGGGAATAGCGCTCTATCCTTCGAAGCTCATACTCATTAATCGCCCTGGTCTGTCTCTCTCACACAATGAATAGCACTGTGATCCTTATTCAAGCACTGGTTACGGTCTCCTCTATAAACTTAAGGTGGTTCAGAACTATGAAATGTTTTTGACGCAAGTCTCCTTAAAAGTGACATGATTTCTGTAAATCTCACCGCGTTTGGCGCGCGCAGAGGAGCGTTGGGAGAGGTGAGATCCACCGCTGGTGCTCTGCCGCCGCAGATAAGGCCGATGCTCAGGATAACGCATATGCATGTGCACCTGGGACGAGTCCACGGACATGCCGAAGTTCACGGACTTCAGCGAGTACGCTGGAGAACTCATCTTCTCTTCCTCAGGTGGAATCGCGACCGCCATCTTCCCCTCGTCCACAGACTCATCCTGATGAAGACTTGAATCCTTTCGGGACATTTTAGGGTCGTCCTCATCCCAGAGACCGTGACACTGAGCCAAAGAGAGAGAGTAAATGAGGTTAACTGGATAAATTGCAGCCATTGTGATGGTCTTTAGTTAGGAAACAAACTGGAAATGGAAAATAGGACTTCCTCCGAGACCCATTTATTGCCTGTTTAATCAAAGTTGTAAAGTAAATAAAAGGCACTTTCCACAAATGGGATAAAAATTCATGTACCAATTCTTTTAGCAATAAAAGTAGAAATCCTACGTTTTACATCTAAAATCCCATCTAGGTTTGTTAGATTAAAGTACTAGTTGAAAGTCTGGGGCAGACTTGACTGAATTTGTGTTTCTCATGATCTGAACAACCTTTGTGAACCGTCGTCTTCTTAAACGCTTTACAGAAAAAACAAGGCTGGATTCTACAGGGCTGCAAACATAGTTGCAAACCTCATATAAAATACATCTAAAATGCTTAGTTTGAAACTTCTGGTGTCAGATTGGTTTTGATTTTGAAGTATTTTTTACAGGCACTGTTTTTTTATGATATTAGTTTACCCAGGTGAAAAGTGCAATGTCATGCTGAAGCTTTGATTTGATGTAATAATCTGAAACCTGGAGAGAAGAGGAACCTCAAACATTAAGAATTGATTTTAAAATCCATTTTATGGTTCAAAGCTCTCAACAGTCCATCATTGGCTTCGCTTAGATCTCATAATGTCTGGTGAATTATGTTTCCAGCCGTACCTTGGCATCCTCAAAGCTGCTAAATATCTCAAAGCTAAAGCAGAAAACAGGCGAAGCAAGCGTTAATTATTCCGAACAAGACCTTGGACTTTGGAAATCAATCAGCGTGCAGATCTTAAAGATCAAATCAATATGCACACTTATACCATGGTCTGTCTGAATACTCGATTCTGATTGGCTGAAAGGTGTGCATTAAAACCGTTTAATGGACAGGTAGTTCCAGTCCGTTCTATATATTAATGCTCTGTTTTCATTGAAGCACACACAGAAGCATTCCAGAGCATGGGAACTTGTTATATGGATTTATTAATAAATTATCTTCACTACTGAATAGCTACATTATATTTCTCAGTGAGTGGGTTACATCCCTGTTTTTGAAACACGCTGCTTCATTGTTAATGGAGGGAGACGCAGGTAATTCACACATGCATCTCTCTCTCTCTCTCTCTCTCTCTCTCTCTCTCTCTCTCTCTCTCTCTGTATCTCTCTCAAATAATAATAATTCTATAATTAATTCATTCAAATGTAATCGTACGCACTACTTTATCTCTGTGTCCACAAGATGACGTTTTATTATGTACGGAAACCACATACTCTCTTTCTCCTACTCAAACGACCACACACATACACACACACACAGTACGGACACACACTCGCACAGAAACGTGTTGTCAGCGCTGCTCTGTTCATTTTATCAGTAAAATAGTTGAACAATGTAAAAGCTTCATGACATTTCTCACTAGCGAGGTACTAACAGTGCTGTTCTTGAAGCAGATAAACTTACAGTTTCAGTATTAGTAGACACTGGAGCTGAACACTGAGAGACACACAGACTCAGGTCATTCACACACACTTAATGTCTCTCTCTCTCTGTCTCTCTCTCTCTCTCTCATAACTACATTAATAACTGCATTAGTCTGCTATCAATGGCTCAAGGAAGCTTTAAAATGACGTGGATTTAGCAACAGAAGAGTGGGATGAGATGCGTAAGAAATTAGTCCTGCACACAAGAGTGTTTTAAGGACAAAAACCTGACAAATGTCTTGAAATACAACATCTGAGCAATGTCTTGAGGTGTGGTAACCGTAGTATAAGTGGAATAATTGACTCTGGGTCATTGAATTATTGAAAATTGTCAATTATTCCTTACTTAATGCACAGCTAGCCATGGATTATCTCTTACATATACTATATAAATATACAGTATTAATAAAATATATTTATTTAGGTTTTTTAAATGCATTCTGCATTTATATTTGCATATGTTAACCAGAACAAGTTTTTTTTTTTTTAATAAAGCATGATAATGCTTGAAAGGTGCTTTATAGACAAGGTTTATTAGTTCTACTGCCTTTATTAAGTCAAGCATCACTACTATTAGATGGGAATTATGTGGCAAATAAGAGTAAGAACCTTTAGTATGGATCTGTGGAAAAACAGCATCAGCAGCTGCACCAGGTCAAAGTGCACATATCCGTCTTTCTTCTCTATACCGAGGATGTTGGGCGGATGGTATGGCTTCGACTTGCTGGCTTCCAAGTTTTGGTTGAATGGGAAAAAGCTGAACTGGAAGAAGTACTTGATGACGATGGTGACCTGGAGGAAATAAAAACACATTTAAAACGAATTCATATTTATAGTGTAAAGTGGGCCTGCACAGAATCTGTGCCCACAAAATTCAATACACAAGCCATTTAGCCAAAACAAACCCTGACCTCGGTGTACACGATGGCCGTCATCCAGAAACGCTTGCTGGGCCGAGGAACAGAGAGCATCGCCCACAGGAAGATGAGGATGGGTAGCACCAGTGTCGCCATGGAAGCCGAGATCATGTGGTTGAGGATGATGACCAGGTAACAGACCATCTCAGAGTGCGCCACCAGCAGGTTATAGAGAGCGTAACACAGCTGCAGGCCCAGCGGCTGGGACTTATAGAAACCCTCAGAGTTCTCCAGCTCCTCGTCGTAGAACATTCTGGATAACAGCCGGAAAACAGATCACATTAAATGACCGCATGTAACCAGACACACTCCTAAGATTATACCTACAGTACCTACTGTGCACTAGTCTTACTGGTCAGGGGAAAGTGAGTATGTATTTGAGTATGCACTTGATAAACTGAAACTATTAAAAACATTTTTGTTCATTGAAATAATAAGAAAATATAAATATTAAAATAACTTTTTAAATAACATATCAAATATTATAATACATTTTAAGGATATAAATAGTAGATATAACTATTATAAAAATATGTTTATATTAATAAATATATAAATATTAATAAATGTAAAAATAATTTCAAAATGTTGATTTAGTTTAAGTTGTAAACAATAATAAACAATAAGTTGTAAACAATAATACACAATTGAAATAAAGCCAATAATAAAATATAAATATTAAAATAACATTAAATATTATAATGTTAAGGAAATGTTATATATATATAGTATAAAAATGTATACTTAGTTGCAAGGGCAACATTTCAATATTTTTATTTAGTTTAAGTTCTAAAAATAATAAACTGAAACAAATCACATATATCTGGAAATATCTTTTAAATAACTAAAAATAATACAAAATGACAAAAGTACATAGCAAAATTACTAAAAATGTAGATGAAAACTGAAAATAAAAAAGCTAATTTAAAATATCAATAAAACCATAATAGTGTTACAATTCGGTCTTGTTTTGGAAGTGTATTTCTGTTCCTGCTGTTTGACTTCTTTGTTTCCATTGCTTTGTTACCTTTGTTAGTCGCTGTATTAGCACGTATTATATTATATCATTAGCCACACCTGTTCCCTGTTCCAGCCCTTGTTATCTTGTGTATTTAAGCCCCAGTGTTTCCTGTTCTTGGTCTGGTGATGTCCTTTCTGGCTGTTCTGTTCAGTTTTGTCTGCCTAGACCCTTGTCTGGATTTACTCTCCTTTTCCTTCATCACATTTGCCTGGATTTACCTGTTGTTATGTTTTGTTAATGAATGTCTTTTAACTGCATTTGGATTCTACTCTACCTTGTTTCTGAAACACCCACGTTACAAATAGTATATGCAGTGAGATATTATGCCAGTATTGGGATTTTCTATCACATTTATGCCACTTCTTGATATAACAGGCCCTTTTAAATAAGCTGAGACTTATGCAAAATGACTCACTTGTTGAGCAGCAGCTCGCTGGCGGTCAGATCGGTGGTGGTGGAGGGCAGGAGAGGGTCGTCCAGATCGGATCTGCTGTCAGGTGTCATCACCATCATCCGTTTATCACTGTCGCTGTCGTCGCTCACAGAGAGGCGGTCGAAGCTCACGGCTTTGCTGTAGCTGGGCGGCACGTCAGCGTCGGAGGTGTTGGGCACGTCTGTGTCTGGAGTAAAGAGCTGCATGCTGACCACATCTGTTTGCACGTTCTCTGCTCCTGATGATTCACCTTCGTCCTGGTGGATAGACCGTTCACCCTCTTCATCTTCAGTATCACACTGGTCTTCCTCTCGGTGCTCCTCACTCTCCAGCTGAGGAACCTGAACATCTTCCACTTCTTCCTCTGGATCTACCAAATCCCACTGGACTTCCTCTTCCACTTCTTCCTGCATCACTTCCTTGTGATCATCTCCCTCAGGTTGGTCCTCACTGGCTCTGGGATCCGGCTCTGCTGTTTCCTTCTTGTCCTCCACCTGGTCTGGGTCATCCTCAACCTCGTCTATTGTGTCGTTGGTGCCTTGCCGGGAGAACAGTGTTACGCATTGAGTGGCTTCACTGGAAAAACACAACACAAACAGGAAACAGTTGAAGTGGAAACAGCGTCATATAAACATATCAATGTATGAATTGTGGAACATTTTCAGAAGATGTTTTGATGTATTGGCTTTGAATAACAAAATACATAAACATAAATATTTACTTTGTCTTTCCAAAATCTATATTTACCACTGAAATGTCCTTGCTTTTTAGGTTTCATTCCAAAATGTCCAATAACTGATATGTAGAACCAACTACTTTAATGACACAATAATACCTAAATAATATTACACTACAATAATAAAATGTACATTTTATGTGTAATATGTACACATTTTTATTATTTATTATTTTATAATATTATTAATAATAATATTATATTTTAATATTATTATTATTATTATTATTATTATTATTATACATAATAATATTACAATATATATATATAAACAATTAAATAATAATAATAATAATAATAATAATAATTTAACTATTACTAATATTATAATTAAAAATTAAAAATTCTATTCATATTATTCATAATGTAATGCAAAAACCAATGTTCCACAAGATGATATTTATCAGTAGTAGCCGGCCAGATAAAACAGAAATGTGTAAATATCAGTTCATATTTTAATTTATTTTGCATTATTTTCCATTAGCATGGCAAACCTGTTCACATTATAAAACAACTGAGGTCAAAATAAATTAAATCTAAAAAAATAAGTGTGTGGAGGGTGAGGATGAATGTGATGAAGCGGATTATGAGCTCAGCACCTGGACATGACGCTGCTTCCGCTGTCCGCCGAGGAGTTGGACATGTCCAAGCCGTACATTTTGCGCAGTTTGGGACGAGCGCGTTCGCTGGTTTTGGGAATATTATGAGGCATGTCGTCCAAGTCGTCCAAGGTGGACTGGCGGGAAAACAGCATGGTGGCGTCGGTGAGTGCGCTGATGGATGGACAGATGGGTGGAAATATAATGCAATGAAAAAGATGACAATGACAAAATAGTTGGCTCTCAGATGTTACTCCTGAGGAAAAAAAATCTTCAATTGTGTTGAAAATGTCACAATGCAAAAAATAAATTATTTTGACTCTAGGGTGAAATAAAACATATATTTGTTAAGTTATGTGATTCAACCTAAAAATAATATTAGTCAAGGATGAGCACCTGGAGATGCTGTCTCTGGAGGCAAATCCAGACTGGAGGGAATCCAGACTGTGTCCGACCCGTCTGCGACGGTCTCTGTTTGAGTCCGAATCCTCCTCACTGATCCGGTCCAGTCCAGATTCACGAGATCCGTTCAGTTTCATCTGCTTCTGGTAGTACACATGGATGCTCTCACGGGACGGCACGTTTCCCTGCGGGACAAAGAATACAGTGGATCAGTTCTAGACCCAAACCAGCTCAGCTGATTCACTAAATTTTTGGATTATTCTTGAAAATGTGTTCCACCTTATGCCGTTTCCAAAAGGTACCAATGCATTTTAATTACATTTAAAGTTTAAACTTTCAGCAAATTTTTTGCAACCAATTTCCATCATTAAATTCTTTTTTATTATATATATATATATATATATATATATATATATATATATATATATATATATATATATATATATATAAAATGCAATGAAAAAGATGTAAAATCACTATATATATATATATAGTGACAGACTGATATATTTGGTCATTTTGTGTATTTTCTACATTTAATAACAAGGATCCACATAAATCATGGAAAACTAGTGTACCATCTAATGATGTTTATGACGACACTGCAGATTGCAAAAATGTACATTATATCAATATTAAATTATTCATGTTTAATTCAAAGTCACAGCAGGCCTGCTTCTCATTGATTCTTATAAAGGCTGTTTGTTTTAATTTCGCCTTAAATGTTAATTAATGCATTAACTATCAAACATGTAATAACAAATAGTAAAGGTTGCTGCTATTCATGCACTGACTCCAGCTGTAGTTAGAATTAGCTCTTCATTCATTCTTCATTCATGCATTCACTACTCATTAGTTCATGCTGAAGTAAGTATTAATTCAGGTATTAATACACGCTTATTAATCCTTCTTATAAATGATGAAATATTGTAAATAAGTGTATTTAATATTTGCTATAAGTAAATTCCAAACATCAGCCACACAAACACACTCGAACACACACGCACACAAACATACACTCACTCACTCACTCACTCACTCAAACATACACTCATACTCACTCACTCACTCACTCACTCACTCACTCACTCACTCACTCACTCACTCACTCACTCACTCACTCCTCCACTCACTCACTCACTCACACCACTCACTCACACTGACTCACTCACTCACTCACTCACTCACTCTCACACAAACATACACTCATACTCACTCATTCACTCAAACATACACTCACTTACTAACTCCCTCACACATACACTCATACACTCATACACTCAAACTCATTCATTCACTCACTCACTCATACTCACACACACACACACACACACACACACACACACACACACACACACACACTCACACTCAAACATATACTTATACTCACTCACTCACACGCTTATACTTACTCATACTCACTCACTCACTCACTCACACAAACACTAATATTCACTCACTCACTCACTCACTCACTCACTCACTCACTCACTCACTCACTCACTCACTCACTCACTCACTCACTCACACATACATACTCATACACTCAAACTCACTCAAACTCACTCACACACAGACACACACTCACACACTAACTCACTCACTCACACACACAGACACACACTCACACACAAACTCACTCACACACACACACACACACACACACTCACACACACACACACACACACACACACACACACACACACACACACACACACACACAGATACACACTCATACACAAACTCACTCACTCATTCACTCAAACATACACTCACTCACTCACGCACAAGCATGCACTCAAACTCACTCACACTCATACTCACTCACTCACTCACTCACTCACTCACTCACTCACTCACTCACTCACACACAGACACACACTCACACTCAAACTCAAACTCACTCACTCACACATACACACAGACTCACACTCACACACAAACTCACACACTCACTCAAACATACACTCACTTACACACAAGCATACACTCATACTCACTCACACACAAACATACACTCATACTCACTCACTCACTCACACACTCAAACATACACTCATACTTGCTCACACACTCAAACATACACTCATACTCACTCACTCACTCAAACATACACTCATACTCACTCATACTCACTCACTCACTCACTCACACACAAACATACACTCATACTCACACACTCAAACATACACTCATACTCACTCACTCAAACATACACTCATACTCTCATGCTCACACACACACAAACATACTCATACTCACTTGCTCAAACATACATTAACTCACTCACCCACACACTCACTCATACACTCACTCAAACATTCACTCATACTCAAACTCACTCACATACAAACTCATTCAAACATACACTCATCCTCACTCACTCACTCTCACATACACTCACTCAAACATACACTCATACTCACTCGCTCACACACATACTCACTCACACACACACTTATACTCACTCAAACATACACTCATTCTCACTCAGACACACACTCACTCACCCACACATATTCACTCATACTCACTCACTCATACTCACTCACTCACACAGAAACAACACAAACATGCACACACACTGATTTAAAGCGGGCAGAATGCTAGATCTAACAAGCTGTAACTAACTAAAATACCTGTCATTTGTACCCTTCCGCTGAAATATTGCGCTGCAAACATCAATAATAGCTTTAACTTATCAACGCAGTCAAATAACCATTGTATAAGCAGGATAATCCACGGTTAGCTGTGCATAAACAATTTGAATGCTCCGCTTTGCATCAGGTGGTTCTTTGCCTTGATGTCATGCATTTAAATCGTTTAATGCACAGCTAGCTGTATGTACTGTATATATACTGTAGGTAGAACCATTTGCAGAGAACCTTTTTGACTTCTCTGGTCAGCATGCAGCGCTCAATGCGCAGAACGGTGGAGATGTCGATGTATTCTCTGCAGACGGAGTTCAGCCACTTGGTGATGCCCTCGACGGTGGTCAGAAACAACACCCAGGTGAACTTGATGATGTTAAAGACCCTCTTGATGATGTTGTCTACAGGAAGTGGAAAGTTATGAGGTTTTTCTGTGTTTATATGATCTGGTAAAGCAAACATGTGCCATGATGAACACACCTGGTGCGTCCGTTTTCTCCTCCTCTGAACTCTGACGTTCTTCTTCACCGACCTCTATCGCCACATGACCTACACACAGGAAGTTGCTTGTCCATTGAGACCAACTTTACAATTATGGCCACAAATTTGACAGATTTGAAAGAGCGCTGTACCTTCTTTCTTGTCTTTTCTGTGTCTGCGCTTCCAGAAATAACGCCTCCCTTTGCCTCTTTCCTTCAGGGTGGCTTTAGAGTCAGTAATCCAGGTATGATACACAAACTACAGAGCAACAGCAATACAAATTCATCCATTAATGAAGTGTATAGTGTTTCACGAAGACATAAACACACAAACATGTTCAGCCATTTCAGGAAACCAGTTGAAATTTAACCCATGCATTTTTAATTTCGATCATGAATTTATATTTTATTCCCTGAAAAGGCTGAATTTGACTTGGATAAACAAGCACATCCACACACTGCATACAAACAACTGTTTTCCGTCTGAATTTTCCAAATCTTTAAAAAGCCATTTTACATTGTTGAATCGCATATACATGGATATTGATGAGTATTTATTTAATTATCAGATTAAATAGAGTTGTTTGAATGCAGGTTACTCAAGAAAATGGAAAATTCAAAGCTGTTTTGGCGCAAATCACATCATTTACTAGCAACAAAATTACATTTTACAATAAGGTTCCACTTGTTAACTTTAGTTAACAAATAACAACGAAACATTTATTAATTTTAGGTCATGTTAATTTAAGCATTTACTAATGCATCAAAAATCAAAGTTGTATCTGTTCATATTATTTAATGGACCTGAGCTGACATGAACTAACAATGAACAGTTGTATTTTTACTAAAGATACTGTACCAAATGCATTGCTCATCAACTAATGTTAACTAATGGGACCTCACTGTAAAGTGTTACCAATTAAATTATTAAAAATAAACAGAAAAAAGTGCCTTCCCAAAAACCACCACATTAAACAAAGACACAACATTCACCTTTAAATCATTTCCATCCCATGCATCCTTGAAGAAGTATTACACCATTTTATATTATTTATAATCTCATTATATATCATAACTGGAGCAACATGGAATGGAAATCTTACAATAAAACACCATCAACAAACACAGATGAGACAGAGAGGACCCGTTCCCTGCGGTGGTGGTACCTTGGCTGCCCTGATTAAATACTGCAGAACAGTTTTGGGCAGTTTAATGACTGATCTGGGTAAAGCCACGAGGGCCGAAGCAAACTTTCTGATCGCTCGCTGAGAGGAGAAAGAACCAGGAGAAAGTCACAGCATCAGTATCCTGAAGCCCTTCAAACAGTTACAGCACTAAAACAACAGATGAACAATCAATACATAGGTTTGCAACTAAAAAGATGGATGAACTGCAACAGAGGCTGTGGGGATTTTAATGTTGGAATTATCTTGAGAGGAGAAGATGCACAGATGATGGCTATTTGATTGGGGATTGAAAGAAAAACCACAGAGATCTCATTAAAACTGCAATTTAATTCAGATTAAATGGAGATCTATTGGAGACTCTGTTTCTCCTGAGAAAAAGACCCCAGTAATCTCACACCCGTCTACTCTAGAGTTTCAGAAGAGATCTCAACAATGTCTCAAACTGTTCTCAGATTTGTGATGATACCAACGTCTGCAATCAAAATTCAGACACATAATGATATTTTGTCAAAGGGTTCAATAAACTGTTGCAACAAAAATATATTTTTTCTGACTATTACTTCAAATGTCAGGTTTTATCGGGTTAAAATGGGTTACAATTTCTTAATTTGCACAAAAATGTGTACGTTTTTCTCAACAGCGGTTCACTCACCTGAAAGGCTGATCTCTTGGGTGGTTCTTCATCTTTTTTCTCGTCATCTTCCTCCTCCTCTTCACTGTCAGTTTCAAACAGGTAATAATCACCACTTCTAACCACTGAGAGAGGAACGGAGGAGAGCGTTTAGCGAAAACAATCATATAAAATCCTAATTAAAATAAATCGAATTAATCACAAATTAATCACACATCAAATTTGCTAAAAGAAATGACCCCAAAAGATCATTTAAAGTCATTATTGTGTTAAATGAGAAAAGTGCAAAATAGACATTACAAAAAATAGCTTTAGAAAAAATATTTTGTTTGATTTAACATTTAATGCATAACAAACTTTTAGGCTTCAACGGCCATGAGGGTGAGTAAATGATGACAGAATTTACATTTTTGTGTAAACTATACCTTTGCTAGGTTTTTTTTTTTTATTAATATGGAAAAGTAAGATAATTTTTTTCTTTAATGAAATGAGTAAGCCATTGTAGGAGTAAGAGTAAGGCTTTAGAAAGTAATATTTTCATTGGCAAAATTGTATAAACTCAATATTACATTTGCAGTCATGCTATTCAGAACAAAAACAGCCCTCGTGTGATACTGATAACTATATCGTGATATAGACAATATATGATAAAACTCACACGGGGCATTTTTTCCCTGATATCTTACATTTTTGTGTCATTATAACTGCATTCTATAGGCTCCATTGCATTGTTTCCTTGCTTCATCTTTACCAACAATCAAATTTATGAAATGTAAGATGACATATACAGAGGTCTCAGGGCGGGTGCAGTAAATGCACTAATAATTTGAATGCATTATTTTTCTTCCAAATTCAATTAAGGCATTAAATCGACAGTGCTAATATGCACCTGAGAAAATACCATTGAATCTCTTGATCAAACTTACCTGAATCTCTAAATCTGAAAACCGTACAATCAAACTCAGTTTATCAGGCATTGCAGAACATTTGTAAAGCAGTACCGAAACAAAAACAATAAAACTGTAGAAGATCTTGCATATCCCATTTTATGCATTTTAATAAAACAGCAATTACCAATACAATCAAATAAATCCACAGAATGAGAAAAAAAACAAAACAAAAACGACAGTTATATCTCTAGTTGGGTTAGTCAGTCACCTAACACCTCAGAAACACTGCTGTGTCTGCAGTTTCACATTTGCACAGAAAAACAGTAATTGGAATAAGGAAACTGCCTTGTGTCCTTGAACAGAAGAGCCACAATGGAGAGGGAGGGCAGGGGAGGATGCTGGGAAAACATTTCAACACTATTTAAGTGACAAAACCAAATACTGGCCCTTTAAAGCTCTAAAAAAAGATACATTTTCTATAGTGATTAGAGGGTCTCTCAGTAATAAACATGGTAAACAGCAATACCGTGGCTTTTCGGACAGGATCATGATAATAATACTATGGTAGTGTTTGCAGTACAGTGGAGTGCATGTAAATACCATAGTATGTGAATATAGCAAGCATATTCAATCATGTACCATGGTATTACCGTCTGATACCATGACTGTACCACCAGGCAGGATTTCCTTAATAACAATCAGCATTCTAATCACTATATTAAACAAATATTAACATTAATGAAGTTAGTGCTTCAGTATCACGCTGATAACTGAGATCAGCACATCAACGAAGACAAAGTAAATACCATCTCACCCATATGACTCGCTGTAGAGCACCAACACTATGAGTTTGAAGGTATTTCCTTTGCTTTTTGATGGTTTTCTGATGGCACTTTCTTTGTTGAAGAGGATATAAAGAGAGGGACCATAAACCTTTGGTTTAAAAAGTTAGTTCACCCAAAAATGAAACTGTACTAACCCTTCTGACACTCAATAGAAAATCAAAAGATGTAAGATCTTTTACATACAATGAAAGATGATTTGCCAAAGTTTTCTAGCTGACTAAATTTGATTTGTTTGAGGCAAAGTAATCAAGATATCACAAACATAACTACATTTAGCTTTGTTTTCTGCTCTGTATATTCTGCCATTCAAAAGTTTGGGGTCGGTATAAGATGTTTTTTTTATGTTTATGAATAAGACTTCTGCTCACCGAGGCTGAATTATTGATCAAAAATACAGTAAAAAAAACAAAACAAAAACATTACTATTGTGAAATATTATGAGAATTTAAAATAACCGTTTTCTAATTGAATATATTTAAATTGTAATTTATTCCTGAACTTTCAGCATCATTACGCCAGTCTCCAGTGTCACATGATCCATCAGAAATTATTTTAATATGCTGATTTGCTGCTCAAGAAACATTTATTATAGACAGTTGTGCTGCTTAATATTTTAGTGGAAACCTGTCAGGGTTCTGTTATGTTTTATCTGTGTTGTTTTACAATTAATTTGATAATAAAAGACCTCTGCACTTAAATCTGATTTGCTTATCGTTAAATCCTGCTGCAACCACTCGGGACAGAAGAACGGACCAACTATGGATTTAGCTGTTTGAGGGGATGTCATGGTGCCTCAATACCTCATCCGTGGCTGGCGAATTACTGATTGACTTTGAAGGTGAGTGCATATTACTGTTCCCTGCATCAAGCCTGTGTTTCCGCCCTACCTCCCTATCAAACCTCCTCCTCCGGTTTCATGTCTGCCTGTTTCGTGTCGGTCCTGAATGTTTTGTTACATCCCCAGTCTGTTCATCCTCGCCTGTATTGTCCATCCTCCAGCCTTGCCTGCACTACCTTTCCTCTGCCCTTCGGCTCCCTTTCTGGTTATCATTGGTTTGCCTCGGTCAAAGTATTCGCCAGCTCAGCCCATGATGATTGGCCCAGTAGCTCCACCAAGGACCTCCATGCCCTACACTCCTCCTAGGCCTGTTGAGCAATTGGCTCCACCTTGCGCCGCCGTCCTTTAGGCTTCACCGTGCTTCCTTATCCCTCCGGCTCCAACTTGGTCAGTCATCGCTCTGCCTGTGCCGTGGACTTTTAATCCTTCATCTATGGCTTGTCCCTCCACCCCTTTGGATTCACCGGTTTCTGCCTTCCCTCCAGCTTCGCCTTGGTTCTCGGGTTGCTCCGCGTTCGCCTCACCCCTCCACCTCGGACCCTCCAGGAACAAAGTCATCACCCGGTCCCTACAGTCCTAACCAGGGTATCCGCTGACAACTCCATCTCAGTCAGTGGTCTCCCTCGCCCTCCACTGTTTGTTTATGTTTTAAGGCGCAGCTTTTTGAGGGGGGTAGGAGGTTGGTAATGTCAGGGTTCAGGGTTATAGTTCAGCTGTGTTTGTTTTACAATGAATTGGTTTTGTTTTCTGTTTTCTTGTTCCCGGTCTTGATTCTCCTTGGTTACTGATTGATTAGCTTACACCTGGGGCCCATACTATGATGATAGTTAAACAAACTTACAGGTTACAGAATTAGTTTCAATTTGACAAAACCAATTCAATCAGGCTTTGCTAGTAGCATGACGCTGATTAACTTTCTCTTTCAGCTTTGATCCTAAGTTTAGGTGTGTCATCAGTAGGATCAATTTTGGTTTGAGATCTCTTACCTGGAACATAACCTGTCCCGGAGCAGGTTAGCTGTGGAACATAAGTTATGATGAACACTGCTAAAAGCCAAACATACTAGGCTAGTCACCTAAACCAACTTCATGGTATAGGCCCCTGATGTTCTTGATTAGTTTGGTCTGTATAAACCCTGTGTTTTGTTCAATTCTTTGTCCATTCTCATGATTACTTTGTTGGTTGTTCTGTTCATGTTTAGAGTTTTTGAGAATAAAAGGCTGATTTGTTTATTGTTGCATCCTGCTGCAACTACTCGTGACAAAACCGTATTTTTTTGGTTTTTTTAGAATTTTAGAAAAGTTCAAAAGAACAGCATTTATATTCTATATATTCTTTCATTGTACAGAAAAGAGCATTCTGCTTTATAACTCCTTAAAACAGTCCATTGAGGGGGAAAACATAAGGGTAAAAAGATGACTGAATTTTCATTTATGGATGAATTATTCCTATAATATCAAGATGGCTCACATTGTGTGAGATGAGGAAAAATCGCTCTCTTTTCCACAACAGAGTTTCTGGTGGATTTTAACAAAGCAGAGTGATTCTCTACTGTACGGCTCCGTTCACCTGCTCATACGGTCACATGACAACAAGCCACAACCATCCAGACATTCAACTTTTCCTTCAGCAGCTGTACAGATCTATTTAAGGCATCAAACGGATGTCATTAATATATCCTTAAACCTACTAATCACAATTTTGTAAGCATTTCATGAAGTAATTAAAGTGGTCATATCATACACAACATATATCATATCATTCCTTATGATATGACCGCTTTAAGGAATCTAACGCTGGTGGTTGATGTGTCTGTACAATCAAAAACGGCCTCAGAGCCTTAAATAGATATAGAAAAGTCTAAGGTCTGGAGGGTGTGTTTGTTGTCTTGGAGGTCTGACAGAGCCCCAGTGCAGTATGGGAATCCTCTGACTTCTGGTCAAGGACACAAGGAGCAGTGAGATCAGAGGAAGGTATGAGGAACCTACTGGACGCATGATCAACCCAAGGCCTCCACCACTGCTTTTTTTGCACCTTGTTTTTCTTTCTTTCTGCAAATGAAATGTCAGAGCATTAATGAAAGCACGTCAGAAGTGACGGTGAAATTGGAAATAAAACCTTTTCCTTGTTGCTCTATAGACAATGTGAAAAATATACAGTTAAATACATACACAACACACATTTAAGAACTTGTTTTTTACTGTTTTTTAAGTTTCTAAGAGAGGACACTATTTTATCCCAATTACACTCTGATCAACATCATACCATCATCATCATCATCATCATCAATGTTTTCGTCGGGTGGGAGGAGCTTCTGCTCGTCTCCGGACACCTGAGCCAGGCTGAGCATCTTCTCCTTCCCTCTCTTGTACTTCTGCTGCCGCGTCTTAATACGATCCATCCTAAATTAATGCATTCAGAATGGCAACAGTCTTACTGATATAATAATATTCAATAATAATGAAATCAAATAACATGCATACATTGTTGGAATATACACTACTGTTCAAAAGTTTTGAGATCAGTAAAGTGCTTTTGAAAGAAGACACATTGCTAACATGAACTAGCATGTCACTAGCATGTTTTAGCACATCGTTAGCTTGAATTAACATTTTGTTAGCATATTTTTACATTGCTAACATAACATGTTTTAACACATTGCTAACATGAACTAGCATGTTGCTAACATGTTTTAACACATTGGTAACATAATTGGTAATATTTTAACGTCATATAATCATAACAGTCACTTCAATTCCATCAGCTCATTCATCCTGAGCTGTTTGAGTCGTGCATATTGCGGAGCACTGATCACTTGACGAGAAGACAAGTGTTACGTGTGTTATGAGTGTGTGTTACGTGTTAGTGAAGCATTGAGCGTGTGTGTTACATGTTAGTGGACTACACCGTGGTGGAGGATTCGTTGCGCAGCAAGAAGCCTTATATTTTAAGATGCTCTCCCCGTTTATTCACAGTGTACGCACGATCACAAATGTGAAAGTAAACGGGATTGCGCATTCAAACATGATTTGAATGCGTTACCGCTGTTTGAAAGCGACTCCCTGAGGCATGCACATACCTCCCAATATGAAAGCTATCTAGTTGTAACCATCTCTTAGCTCTTTATCATGCTTGAAGAAAAATGTGGTCTCTATTTGCACTTTGCACCTTACAGCTGAGTATTGTTGTCTCTTACTGTATATGATAACTCATACTCAGAAAGTAGAACTGAAATGGCGTTCATTAAACGTCAAGTTAAAACATTTCAAATGCACCTGCAAACTATTTTTCTAGTCTTGTATTTCATCATTGAGCATTTCTTAAAAATACTATGTAAAAATCTTGTCTCGTCTCGTTCTCGTGAACCCAATCTCGTCTCGTGAGAGAAGTGTCTCGTTACACCACTCGCTAACATGAATCAGCATGTTTTAATACATTGCTAACATGAACTAGCATGTTGCTAATATGTTTTAACACACTGGTAACATGAATTAAACATTTTTAACACATTGCTAACATGAACTAGCATGTTGCTAATATGTTTTAACACATTGGTAACATGAATTAACATGTTTTAACACATTGCTAACATGAAATAGCATGTTACTAATATGTTTTAACACGTTGCTAACATGAATTAGCATGTTGTTAGTATATTTTGACAGATTAACATGAATTAACATGTTACTAGGATGTTTTAACACATTGTTAACATTAACTTATTAACATGTTTTAGCTGAATGCTAACATGAATTAACATGCTAACATCTTTTAGCACACTTTGTTAACATGTTTTAACACATTGCTAACATGAATTAGCATGTTGTTATGTTTTGTTTTGCTAACATGTATCAGCATGTTTTAACACAGTAACATGAATTAGCATGTTGTTAGTGTATTTTAACACATTAACATGAATTTATACGTCGTTAGCATGTTTTAACATATTAACATGAATTAACATGTTCCTAGCATGTTTTAACACATTGTTAACATTAACTTATTAACATGTTTTAGCTGAATGCTAACATGAATTAGCATGCTAACATCTTTTAGCACACTTTGTTAACATGAATTAACATGTTTAGCACATTGTTAACATTAATTAGTATGCTGATAACATGTTTTAACACATTGCTAACAGAAATTAACAATTTATTAGCAGGTTTAACACACTGTTAACATGAATTAACATTTTGCTGGTCTGTTTAGAGTTCACATTGGAATTTTAGCACCGAACCTAAAGGCACAGGGATACGTTCACAACCTGATTGGTCTGCTTTTATGACATATATTTTACGACTGAACTGAACATTCAAAACAATGCTGTGTGTGGCTGAATGCGCTCGTTGTGTGTGTGTAGCTACATATGATGGTATTTTGACCAGCTCAGACTCGTGAAGAGTTTATAAAATGTGTAAAGGAGTCAAAACAGCATCAGGAATCCCTCCATCACACACACAAACCAAGATCTGCTGCGAGGAGACGCGGGTCTGACGCCTGTACCGAACTGTGATGGGCAACATCGCGACCCTTACGAAAATGAACCATGGTTTTACCTCAAATAAAACCAAAAAACCATGGTTATTGTAGTTCAACCATGGTAACCACAAATGGTTTTGCAACTCTAACCATAGTTTAACCATTGTATTTGTTATAAAACTATGTCAATTAGCCAAAAAAACATTTTTACTATAATAAAACAATGGTTATTTTCCGTAAGGGGACTATGACGAGAAAGAACGTGTGCTTGAGTATTCTGTCCTTGTGACATCATGTCCTGTTTTTGGTTGGTTTACATGTCTTTGGTCCGTGTTGTGTTCATATTTCAGTCGAACCGCACCAGAGTTGGTTTGGAAGCGGAGCGAGACTCATCTTTTTAGCATCTCGGTCCACTTGTTTGCTGCGCACCAGGGTTCAGACGGCAGCGTTCACACTTACTCAAATGAACCGCACTAACAGAGCCATCGCACCAGGGGTCATTTTAATCCAACCAAACATGCCAAGTGTGAACACACTCTAAGTCATGTGGAACACAAAACACAAAGATCACGGAACATAAATGAAAGGATGTTTCTCACTGTCTCTTAAGTTGCTCCATGGATCTCTTCTCCTCCTCCAGGCGAGCTCTCACGGCCTTCACGATGCTGGCCTGGAACAACTCGGCTCCTCTGACAGACAGACAGATGACAACACTCAACTATACTGCACTTACATTTACACATTACATACTACATACAACAAACGGTTACATTTATGCAACAACTGAAGATACAAAAATATAGCTGCAAGCAGCAATTACCAGGGTTCAAGCGTTTTAAGGCCTTTAAGCACATGTGTGAAAATATATTAAAAGCTATATTAAGCTTTTTAACAGTTATAGCTCCATCTATGGACCGAGTTTTCCTTTAGGAATGTTAGGCTTTTGGGTGGATTTGGTCAAGCCTGTTTTCTCAAGGAAAAAGCTATAGCTATCCAAAGGCCAAAGTAAAAATTTTTTTGGTAATTATTGACCTAGAGAGTCCAGAGAGACAGTGGTTTTGTTTTTAATTTCCAATATTTAACGAACGATTCGAATGACAGCGCTGGTCCTAGAGGTAAAGTTCCTCAGAATGAAGAGTTATACCATGTGGTATGAAGGTTGTGGGCGTGTGCGCAAAATACAATGCTTTACACACGTGAAAAACACAAAAGCGCCCCCACGGTGGCTGATCTCTTTCAAATTTCTCACAACAGTCAAACAGTCCTAGCGAGTTTCGTTCCGATCTGCCTCCGTTAACCTTGTCTGATAGCTGCTCAAATTCTGCCGCATTTTTCGAGATATGAATGTCCTCAAAGGCAGTCTTGGCACCTCGGGCAAAGACACCGCATGCCAATTTTCAAGTTAATCAGACTTAGGTTTGTGTGGTTATAGCCATTTTTATGTTTTTTCCATGTTATAGCTCCACCAAGTGGCCAGTCGCCGCATGTTTTTTCATGAGACCACAGAATGAGCTCTTACATTTGTGTGCCAAGTTTGGTGAAAATATCTCATTCCGTTCACAGGTTATAGCCATTTTAGTAAAAGTGCCTCCGGCCACTTCAAACGTTGTATTGGCCCATAGAGACTGTGAACTGAAATCAAACGTTTTTGATAATTATTGGTATTTAGTTCCGATCGGGCCAAAAACCTAGGACTAATTTGTAAAAGTTGTTTTTAAAAAAAATTCAAAATACCCAACATTTTTGACGATCAAATCTGAGGCATTACAGTTTAGGAGTTATGAGCGATTTCGTACTTTTGACCGCTGTAGCGCCCTCGTCAGGCCGATCAGGGTGGGCTTTGGTGACGTTGTAGATGATTTGAGTACTACCAGCCCTCAAAGTTTCAAGTCTCTACGACTTACGGTTTGGTCAGCCTGATCACTTTTAGGTGGGAATGTTGATCCTTGGAAATTTTAATTTTAGCGCTAGGCGCTTGAGCCCTTAATTAAACCTCAAGCTAAAATTTGAACACAAACAAATCTCTGTACATGTCATACCGAGATGCGAGAATCTGTCCGGCGCGGATGTCTGCAACCACATGCAGGAAGTAGTAGCTCATGAAGACACGTCTCTGCAGCAGGAGGAACGTAAAGCAGATACTGTCCCAAATGATCCCGGCCTCATCCTGCGGCAGCAGACATGTTCCTGGAGTTTTTCCTGAAGTCGTACCTGAAGACATGTCTAAAGACACACAAAAAGAGCAGGGTTTCCAAACCTTGATACTGGAGGCACACCAACACTGCACATTTTGGATGCATCTTTTATCCGACCCATCCATTTCAGGCCTTGGGATTTGTCTGAAATCACCCCCTATACTCTCTAATAGGGCATTATTTGAGGGGACAGCCATTTGTAGTGGCGTCCGAAACCATAGTGGACGTTACAGAGTGCACTCATTCAATCCCACATTGCACTGCAATAATGAGTGTACAACTGATGTAAGCTCAACGGCAAGAGAATTCCCATAATGCACTATGAAAATCTGTGTGCCGAATGAATTCCCATCCATTTCCAAACCGCTGGTCCAATGTGGCAACAGCGTAATATCATACAAGTATAAATCCCTTTTAAACTGCTTATTGTTTAATTAAGGTTAATACATGCTAATTTCCATGACAGGGTCCAAGATGCAATTTTTCATTACTACTGAAGCTGCAGGTTTCAATTTATTAAACAGCAAGCACAAACTTTGCAAAAGCAGCAACACTTAGTTTCCATTCACTCCTTCAAGTGGACTATATTAGTGGAGTAATGTAGGGAGCAGTAAATGAGGGTATAAGGGGCGATTTCGAAGACAGCTTTGGAGTCTCTACTAATAAGCTGATGAGGTGAATCAGGCGTGTTGGGGGGCGAGTTTGAAAATAAGCATAAAAATATGCTGCATACACAAATATTGGATAAAACATTCCATTTGCAATTAAGTTAACTTTATATCATCACGTAATATATTGAAAAATATTTGTAATCAACAGTTTGTGGACACCACATTGGCTCGTTAGCGCAATGCATTCTGTTACAATAACTAAAGGTCCCATTAATTAATGCACTGACTAACTTTAACAATGAGCAATACATTTGTTTTTAATCTTTGTTAACAGCAGTAAAAATACAACTGCTAAAATTCAATTGTTTGTTGATGTCAGCTCAGTTCCATTAAATATTATTAACAGATGCAACTTTAGATTTTAAATGCTGCTTTGCAACCCACACAGTCGCTCCTGCTGTTCCTTACCTTTGGTAATTTTGTATTCTTTGATGGTGCAGGCGAGACTGAGCAGCTGAATTAACCAGCAGTTATTCTGCTTTAAAGATTCGATATAACCACACGCCAAAATCTGTGAAAAAATACAACACCAGAAAAATACACAAACAATTCCACAGCAGTTATAATTCGCAATACTCTATTCATTTCTTGATTCACTTATTTTCTTTGTTTATGCATTTATTAGCCCTCAATAGATTAAAATAATTAATAATGATTAGTTTTTTGTTGTTAACATGATTAATCTTAAATAATTCATTTGCTGAATTTTGGCTCTAATTATGTTTATTGCTTTAAAAAAGTTAGTGCATTCAATTTTAAAGTATATGATTCCTTTTATATCAAAATAAAATAATATGTAGCGGTTGTTTCATTAAAATAAAATAAAATAAAATAAAATAAAATAAAATAAAATAAAATAAAATAAAATCATGCTTAATGTCTTGTTTTGGTAGTTGATTAATCTTAAATATTTAATAAATATGTTTATTACTTAAAAATAAAATAAAATACAATTGTTTGTTCATGTCATTAATTAATTAATTTGCTGAAATTTGAAACTCTAAATGTTTATTGCTTAAAAATGTAGTGCATTTGATTTTAAAGTATATGATTCCTTTTATATCAAAATAACATAAAATAATATGTAACAGTTGCTTCATTATAAAAAAATGTAATAAATAAAATTAAATAAAATGTCCTTTGGATGTCCTTTATGAAAGGCCAGATTACTCAAGAAACAAATTATTAAAGAAATGTTGAATAAAACAAAATACAAAATAAAACAAAACGTTGGTAATAAAACAAAATTATTTCATTTTAGCATTTATTTGCGCTCATTTTTCACATTATTGATTGTTTTCCATTTAAGCACGAGCTTGTGTCATTTAATTTTAATGCGAACTGGTTCTTTCGAAGAGTTTGTTTCAATGAACCGATTCACTTAGTTTATTAATGTTTATGCAATCGTTTTATTAAAGAACCCAACAATGATGTGAAACGTGGATGTCTAAAGCATAGAAAATGAATAAACTAGCACATTAAAAATAGAAAAACAGATAAAATATTCTCATAATTTACTATGATTAAGTGTCTGTCAGTCTTTCAGCGCTAATATTTAAAACAGAAAATGCATGCATTTCTATAAGATATCAGATTGCACTCACAGCAAAGACGTTCTTCATTGTGATGACGAAAACATTGTAAGCTATGAGGAAGTCCCAGTAACGGAGGATCTTCTTGATTGGCTTGAGTAAGAGCTCGCCCCCAAAGAGCAGGAAGTAAAAACACGCCACCAGGTAACCCATGCAGAAGATGCTGATCCGAGTCGTGCCAGTGATGAAGATGATGGTCAGGACGAACCAGAACATGTAGCTAAACATGATCACCTTCAGCATGTCCAGGTAAGACCTGAGAGAATTACAGCAGAGCAATGTTTCAATGATGTACGTCTGACTATTATCTGAGATTAGTGCATCCAAAAACATGCCAAAGATGGTCAGACGGCATAGTACAGTGGAAATCTGCATGCATTTGGGTTGATATTTATATGAGTTATGAAAGAGTTATGAGTTATGTGTTGACTGTGGCAGTCTGAGGTTTTTTTTTTTTTTTTCTAAAATAA
The DNA here is from genome assembly GCA_018749465.1 of Paracanthobrama guichenoti. Classification (NCBI taxonomy): domain Eukaryota; kingdom Metazoa; phylum Chordata; class Actinopteri; order Cypriniformes; family Gobionidae; genus Paracanthobrama; species Paracanthobrama guichenoti. The sequence continues at coordinate 12,487,357 of CM031944.1, forward strand.
AAATGTAATTAAAGTTAAATAAAATAATATAATTAAAGAAAATTAAAAATGCTTTAAATGTAATTGTCACATGTGAGCAGGGATGAGGAGAGATGTGAATCCAAATGCAGCATGAACGATTTAATAACAAACAACATACAGTAAATCCAAGAATGAGGGTATCAAAAACAGGCAGGAGTGCAACGACAGGAACACACATACAGGAGTAACAACCAACAACTGAAGCACTGGGGTACATATACACAAAGGGAAACAAGGTTAACAAGATAACAAGGGGGAGTAATCAACACCTGAGGAAAACTAATCATCACAAAATACTACAAAGAACTACAAAACATGGCACAAGACAGTAAATAACAGAAGTCCTTACAAGACATCAAAACACAGGCTGGGATCATGACAGAGCCCCCCCACTTAAGGAGCAGATTCCAGACGCTCCACATGAAAAATAAAATCCAGGAGGGTGGTGGAACAGAGTCCAAACAGGGGAGGGATGGAGGGAGCATGGGCAGACCTGGGCCGCGGAGCAGTTCAAGAAGCCATGGCGGCTTAGGCAGTTCAGGAAGCCATGGAGGCTCAGACCCTTCAGGGCCAGGATAGGTAGCCCCTCCCCAAAATCTTCTTGGGAGGCACTATGGACTCTGGAGTGAGGACAGGAGGTGGAGCCCTCTCTGGATTCGGGACGGAAGGAGAAGGAGCCCTCTCTGGACTCTGGTCACGGGCTGGAACCCTCTCTGGACGCTGGTCAGGGGCTGGAGCCCTCTCTGGATGCTGGTCACAGGGTGGAGCCCTCTCTGGACTCTGGTCACGGGCTGGAGCCCTCTCTGGACTCTGGTCACGGGCTGGAGCCCTCTCTGGACGCTGGTCACGGGCTGGAGCCCTCTCTGGACGCTGGTCATGGGCTGGAGCCCTCTCTGGACTCTGGTCACTGACTAAAGCCATCTCTGGACGCTGGTCAGTGGCTGGAGCCTTCTTTGGATGCTGGTCAGGGGCTGGAGCCGTCTCTAGACGCTGGTCAGGGGCTGGAGCTCTCTCTGTACGCTTGTCAGTGGCTGGAGCTGTCTCTGGACTCTGGTCAGGGGCTGGAGCCCTCTCTGGATGCTGGTAACGGGCTGGAGCCCTCTCTGCACTCTGTTCATGGGCTGGAGTCCTCTCTGCACTCTGGTCACGGGCTGGAGTCCTCTCTGCACTCTGGTCACGGGATGGAGCCCTCTCTGGACTCTGGTTATGGGATGGAGCCCTCTCTGGACTCTGGTCACGGGCTGGCGCCCTCGCTGGACTCTGTTCACGGGCTGGAGCCCTCTCTGCACTCTGGTCACAGGCTGGAGCCCTCTCTGGACTCTGGTCACGGGCTGGCGCCTTCTCTGATTCAAGATTCAAGATTCAAGAGTTTTATTTGTCACATACACAGTTATATACAGAATATACAACCGGCAGTGAAATGTAAACAGGTCCGCTCCATGGACAGTGCAAATTCACAGTTAAAAACACAAGGAAGAAATTATAATAGAAATAGGATATAAAAAAAGTACTATATATATATATATATATATATATATATATATATATATATATATATATATATATGTCTATATCTGTAGAATTATAAATAATCAAGTCAAGAGAAAAAAGGTAACAAATAAGGATAAAGTGGAATAAAATAATTGAAGTAGACTTTGCAGTGAGTAAACTGTAGACTTATAAATATGTGGTTAACAAATGTATAAAGAGTATAATGTGCAAACAGGTTTATAACAGGTTGTTACACAGTAACAACGAGAACAGAAAGTGCAGTGCAATGTCAGTGTATCGATGTTTATCCTGACGTGAAGTCACGTGATGTTAAGTGACTGAGTTCAGGAGTCTGATGGCCTGGGGAAGAAGCTCCTCCTGAGTCTCTCAGTTTTGGCCATCAGGCTTGGAAGCGCTTACCAGATGGTAGCAGCGTGAAATGAGGGTTTGCAGGGTGATTAGAGTCCTTGATGATCTTGGTAGCTCTACCTTTGCAGCGTTTGGTGTAGGCGTCCTGCAGAGACGGAGAGCTGACCCTGAGATATGCTCGGATAAGCGCACTACTCTTTGCAGGGCTTTGCGGTCATGACTGGTGCTGTTCCCATACCACGCTGTGATGCACTGAGTTAAAACACTTTCTATCGCCCCTAAATAGAAAGTTTTCAGGATAGCTGGTGAAACCCTGAATTTCCTCAGCTGGCGCAGGTGGTACAGTCTTTGCCTGGCTTTTTCACCTGTGTCTGAATGTGAGCAGTCCAGGTCAGGTCCTCGGAGATGTTTACTCCCAGGTACTTGAAGCTGCTCACTCTCTCTACTGGTGACCCGCTGATCATGAGGGGGAGTATGTCCGTTGCTGTCTCTTCCTGAAGTCCACAATCATTTCTTTGGTCTTGCCAACATTCAGAGAGAGACAGTTGTCCTGGCACCATGATGTTAGATGCTCCACCTCGTCCAAGTATGCCGTCTCATTGTTGTTGGAAATGAGGCCCAGGACAACAGTATCATCAGCAAATTTGATGATAGAGGTGGAGCTGTGTGTGGACAAACAGTCATGCGTGTAGAGAGAGTAGAGCAGGGGCTCAGGACACAGCCCTGTGGAGCTCCCACACTCAGGGTGATGGAGGTGGAGGTGGACTGGCCTATTCTCACCACCTGAGGCCTGCCAGTGAGGAAGTCCTCAATCCAGTGGCAGAGAGAAGGATTCAGGCCGAGATCCAGGAGTTTGGAGGTTAGCTTGGTGGGAACTATGGTGTTAAAGGCTGAGCTATAGTCAATAAATAGCAGTCTTACGTAGTTCCCACTTTTGCTGTCGATGTGAGTGAGGGAGGAGTGGAGGACATGAGAGATGGCATCTTCAGTCGATCTATTGGGACGATAGGCAAACTGAAGAGGGTCCAAAGTGTCAGGAATGAAGGCGCAAATGGTGTTTTTAATGAGTCTCTCAAAGACCTTCATGACTATAGACGTGAGAGCCACTGGACGATAGTCATTTAGGCAAGAGGGTTTACTGTTCTTAGGGACAGGGATGATGGTGGATTTTTTGAAGGAGGTGGGGACCACAGATGTAGCGAGGGACTCATTAAAGATAGATGTAAACAACCCGGCGAGCTGATCAGCACAGGACCGCAGAACACCACGACCTGAGATACCATCTGGCCCGGCAGCTTTCCTGACGTCCACACGCTTGAGTGCTCTCGAACTTCATCCTCTGAGACAGAGATCACGTGATTGTTGCTGCTCTGAGTAATTCCTCTGACGCGCCACTTGGCGGAGTCGCGTTGCCGCGGTTACAGTCAAAGCGAGCATAGAAAGAGTTTAACTCGTTCACGAGCAACGGATCAGCGCTTGCCTCTGCAGAGGATTTAGATCCAAAAGAGCAGATGGACCTCAGACCTTGCCACATGCGCCGCGAGTCGTTGAGTTGGAAATGAGACTCCACTCGGTCTTTATAACGGAGTTTTGCGGCTTTAACTGCTCGTCTGAGAGCATAGCAGGACGATCTGTATTCATTCATATTCCTGAATGGAGACTGGCGTTGTAAGCAGCAGTCGCGTGCGTTCACTGCCGCGCTGGATTGAATTGTCCACCCACGCTTTCTGATTTGAGAAGGACGTTATTGTTATTGTTTGCGTGGCTTGCTCTGTAAGCGTGTTGATGAAGCAAAGCGCCACGTCTGTGAACTCGCTTACGTCAGCTGAACTCGCGCCGAACATGTCCCAATCCACATCGCCCAGAGCTGCCTGTAGCGCGGTCTCTGAGTGGGGTGACCAACGCTTAACTTCCCGCCTCACCGGGGGTTCCTGGAGGAGCTTTTGTTTGTATTCGGGAGTGAGGAAAATGGCGGCATGATCCGATTTGCCAAACGCTGGAAGTGACCGCGCTTTATAGGCGTTCTTAAACGGAGAGTAGCAGTGATCCAGTGTGTTTGCTCCTCGTGTGGGGCAGGAGACGTGCTGGTGAAAGTTTGGCAGGACTTTCTTTAGGTTTGCTTTGTTAAAATCGCCGCGACAATGAATGCCGCGTCGGGATGTTGGTTTATGACGCCGCTGGCAACATCATGAAGGCCAGATAAAGCCAGCGCTGTGTCTGCCTGCGGTGGGATGTAAACGGCGGTCGCGACAACCGCAGAAAACTCCCTAGGCAGATAGAATGGGCGGCAGATGATTGTTAAATGTTCCAGATGAGGCGAGCAGGACCGCGAGAGAATGGTGATGTTCCTGGGATCGCACCATTTCTTGTTGATCATGAAACACACTCCACCGCTTTGGATTTACCGGCCTCGGCTGTTCTGTCCATCCGAAAAACAGAGAAGTTCTCCGGCGGCGTCACAGCTGTGTCCGGGACCGCGGGCGTGAGCCATGTTTCAGACAAACAATAGATATTACAGTCTCTCATGTCCCGTTGAAAACTTATCCTGGCTCTAAGATCGTCCATCTTATTATCCAAGGATTGAACATTTGCTAGAAGAATGCTCGGGAGAGGAGGTCTGAATGCCCTTTTCCTCAGTCTGTTACGGATACCAGCACGTTTCCCACGGTGTTTCTTTGTTCTACGCCGCTGGCTCTGTCCATTGTTCAACTCGCCGTTGCGAAGAATCTCAGATGGCCACAGAGGATCGGCGAAAGTGTCCTGAAACAGTCCAGTGTAGAGGTAACCAATGTCCAAAAGAGTTTTGCTGTCGTAGTAGATCAATGCAGATGATAAGTTTGTAAAAATTGAGAGTAAAAGAAAGTAAAATAGTAAATAAAAGCAGAGTCTTCGCGGAGCGACCTGAACGGCGACCGAACACGGCGGCGCCATTTGAGAAGTTGCGGCGCCATTTGAGAAGTTCAGACTCTCGTCACGGGCTGGAGCCCTCTCTGGATGCTGGTCAGGGGCTGGAGTCCTCTCTGGACGCTGGTCAGTGACTGGAGCCCTCTCTGGATGCTGGTCACGGGCTGGAGCCCTCTCTGGACTCTGGTCACGGGCTGGAGCCCTCTCTGGATGCTGGTCACGGGCTGGAGCCCTCTCTGGACTCTGGTCATGGGCTGGAGCCCTCTCTGGACTCTGGTCATGGGCTGGAGCCCTCTCTGGACTCTGGTCACTGACTAAAGCCATCTCTGGACGCTGGTCAGTGGCTAGAGCCCTCTCTGGACTCTGGTCACGGGCTGGAGCCCTCTCTGGACTCTAGTCACGGGCTGGAGCCCTCTCTGGACTCTGGTCACGGGCTGGAGCCCTCTCTGGACTCTGGTGACGGGCTGGAGCCCTCTCTGGACTCTGGTCACGGGCTGGAGCCATCTCTGGATGCTTGTCACTGGCTGGAGCCGTCTCTGGATGTTGGTCAGGGTCTGGAGCCGTCTCTAGACGCTGGTCAGGGGCTGAACCTCTCTCTGTACACTGGTCAGTGGCTGGAGCTGTCTCTGGACTCTGTTCACGGGCTGGAGTCCTCTCTGCACTCTGGTCACGGGCTGGAGCCTTCTCTGGACTCTGGTCACGGGCTGGAGCCCTCTCTGCACTCTGGTCACGGGCTGGGGCCCTCTCTGCACTCTGGTCATGGGCTGGGGCCCTCTCTGGAATCTGGTCACGGGATGGAGCCCTCTCTGGATGCTGGCCACGGGCTGGAGCCCTCTCTGGACGCTGGTCATGGGCTGGAGCCCTCTCTGGACTCTGGTCACGGGCTGGAGCCCTCTCTGGACTCTGGTCACGTGCTGGAGCCGTCTCTGGATGCTGGTCACTGGCTGGAGCCCTCTCTGCACTCTGGTCACGGGCTGGGGCCCTCTCTGGACTCTGGTCACAGGCTGGAGCCCTCTCTGGACGCTGGCCACAGGCTGGAGCCCTCTCTGGACTCTGGTCATGGGCTGGAACCCTCTCTGGACTCTGGTCACGGGCTGGAGCCATCTCTGGACGCTGGTCAGGGGCTGGAGCCCTCTCTGGACGCTGGTCAGTGGCTGGAGCCGTCTCTGGACACTGGTTAGGGGCTGGAGCCCTCTCTGGATGCTGGTCACGGGCTGGAGCCCTCTCTGGACTCTGGTCACGGGCTGGAGCCGTCTCTGGACACTGGTCACTGGCTAAAGCAGTCTCTGGACTCTGGTCATGGGCTGGAGCCATCTCTGGACACTGGTCAGTGGCTGGAGCCCTCTCTGGACGCTGGTCACAGGCTGGAGCCCTCTCTGGACTCTGGTCACGGGCTGGCACCCTCTCTGGATGCTGGTCACGGGCTGGAGTCCTCTCTGGATGCTGGTCAGGGGCTGGAGCCATCTCTGGATGCTGGTCAGGGACTGGAACCATCTCTGGACACTGGTCACAGGCTGGAAACTCAGGACTGGCAGGTACTGCGTAGATGTCACATTCCTCCACGACATCCACAGTAAAGTCCTGTACATATTCCTCGATTGGGCGGTCTCCCTGATGGAGACGCATTAACTGTGCTGCTGGATTCATAGTTGGTCGGTCGTTCCGTCACATGTGAGCAGGGATGAGGAGAGATGTGAATCCAAATCCAGCATAAAAGATTTAATAACAAACAACATACAGTAAATCCAAGAATGAGGGTATCAAAAACAGGCAGGAGTGCAACGACAGGAACACACATACAGGAGTAAAGACCGACAACCAACAACTGAAGCACTGGGGTACATATACACAAAGGGAAACAAGGTTAACAAGATAACAAAGGGGAGTAGGCAACACCTGAGGAAAACTAATCATCACGAAAAACTACAAAGAACTACAAAACATGGCACAAGACAGTAAATAACAGAAGTCCTTACAAGACATCAAAACACAGGCTGGGATCATTACAGTAATGAATGACTCCTAAGATAATGTGTTAAATTAAATAACACAATAAAATAATGTTGAATGTGGCAGTCTGAGTTTTTCTAAAATAAAAATTAAATTAAATTAAATTAAATAATAAAATAAAATAAAAATGCATTAAATGTAATGAATGACTCCTCAGATAATATGTTGACTGTCTGAGTTTTTTCTGCATTATGGTTGAAAATAAAATAGAACTAAAATATTGTGATTAGTTAATAAATTAACAAGGTAGAAAGTATTTTAGCAGCAAAAAAAATGACACTTCAATTTTAAGTGCACTGTTGAAGCTTGCAAACGTTATTACAGCCATCATTTATTTAAATGAGATGATGTCACAACCGGATCTGCTTCATTTCCTATATAATATCAGACATCCTGGCAGGCATAATTATAATGAGCGGATCGATTCCCAGAGCAATTCCTTCACATGTGTATGGAAGCGCCGCACACTAAAATGTTATGCACTTTAGACCCGCCACTCCAAAGGTTAAAGCACATCCTCCTGGCTTCACGGCTGTTTGTAGACACTGGACGTCGTGTTTAGCCACAGGCCTGTACTAAGAGCTTTGATGAAAAGCTGAGATGTTGGGATATGGACCTGCATTGATGGACCACAACAAGAAGATGCTTCCTCCACTAAAATCAATCACCTTGTAGAAAAAAAGATCAGTCCATACTTAAAAGCTACTTATTGGGTTAGATCTCAGACAGAGAGAGCGTGTGATGGTGCGTTATGGATTTTTCCCTTCCCTGCAATATGATCCAAGGAAATTCTTGGAAAGTGAGAGAAAGAGGATCATGTAGAGTGACTGGCAGGCAAAGACCTGAATAAACTGCTATCTATCTATCTATCTATCTATCTATCTATCTATCTATCTATCTATCTATCTATCTATCTATCTATCTATCTATCTATCTATCTATCTATCTATCTATCTATCTATCTATCTATCTATCTATCTATCTATCTATCCATCCATCCATCCATCCATCCATCCATCCATCCATCTGAACGAGAACATTTTAATTTGCCAAGTTGCATTTGATTATTCATATCAAGACAAAAACACTTAGATAACCTAAATCGTTAAACAACAACAACAATAATAATAAATAATAATATGCCTCTCCTTGAACTGTCACCTTATCGTGGTGGAGGGGTTTGAGTACCCGAATGACCCTGGGAGCTATGTTGTCTGGGGCTATATGCCCCTGGTAGGGTCTCCCAAGGCAAACAGGTCCTTGGTGACGGGCCAGACTAAGAGCAGTTCAAAAAACCCAGTATGAGTCTAATTAAAACAAGGACCGAGGCGTCGCCCGGCATGGCGCAGCCGGGCCCCACCCTGGAGCCAGGCCGGGGTTGGGGCTCGTATCGCAGCGCCTGGTGGCCGGGCCTGCCCCATGGGGCCCGGCCGGGCTCAGCCCGAACGAGCAGCGGCGTGGGGCCACCCTCCCGTGGGCTCACCACCTGCGGGAGGGATCATATGGGGCCGGTGCATAGTGGATCGGGCAACAGTCGAAGGCTAGGCCCCGACGACCCGATCTCTGGACACGGAAACTGGCTTTAGGGACATGGAATGTCACCCGCTGGCGGGGAAGGAGCCTGAGCTTGTGCGGGAGGTTGAGAGGTACCGGCTAGAGATAGTCGGGCTCACTTCCACGCACAGCTTGGGCTCTGGAACCACACTTCTTGAGAGAGGCTGGACTCTCTACCACTCTGGAGTTGCCCATGGTGAGAGGCGGCGGGCTGGAGTGGGTTTGCTTATAGCCCCCCAGCTCAGCTGCCATGTGTTGGAGTTCAACCCGGTGAATGAGAGGGTCGCTTCCCTGCGCCTTCGGGTAGGGGATAGGTCTCTCACTGTCGTATGTGCCTCACGGGCCAAGCGGCAGTGCGGAGTACCGGCCCTAATGGGGTCTCTGGGAGGGGTGCTGGAAAGTGCTCCAACTGGAGACTCCATCATTCTACTGGGGACTTCAACGCACACGTGGGCAGTGACAGTGATACCTGGAGGGGCGTGATTGGGAGGAACGGCCCCTGATCTGAACCCGAGTGGTGTTCTGTTATTGGATTTCTGTGCTAGCCACGGCTTATCCATAACGAACACCATGTTCAAGCATAAGGGTGTCCATCAGTGCACGTGGCACCAGGATTACCTAGACCGGGAGGTCGATGATCGACTTTGTGGTCGTCTCATCTGACCTCCGCCATATGTCTTGGACACTCGGGTGAAGAGAGGTGTGGAGCTGTCAACTGATCACCACCTGGTGGTGAGTTGGATCCGATGGTGGGGAGGAAGCTAGACAGACTCGGAGACCCAAACGTACTGTGAGGGTCTGTTTGGAACGTTTGGCCGAGCCCCCTGTCAGAGAGATCTTCAACTCCCACCTCCGACGGAGCTTCGACCGGATCCCGAGGGAGTCTGGAGATATTGAGTCCGGAGTGGACCATGTTCTCCACCTCCCTTGTCGCCACGCGGCTGCTCGGAGCTGTGGCCATAAGGTCTCTGGTGCCTGTCGAGGCGGAAATCCCCCGAACCCGGTGGTGGACACCGAAGTAAGGGATGCCGTCAAGCTGAAGAAGGAGTCCTATCGGGCCTGGTTGGCTTGTGGGACTCCTGAGGCAGCTGACGGGTACAGGCAGACCAAGCGGACTGCAGCCTGGATAGTTGTGGAGGCAAAAATCGGGCCTGGGAGGAGTTCGGTGAGGCCATGGAGAAAGACTATCGGTTGGCCTCGAAGAGATTCTGGCAAACCGTTCGCCGCCTCAGGAGGGGAAGCAGTGCCCTACCAACACTGTTTACAGTGGAGATGGGCAGCTGTTGACCTCAACTGGGGATATCGCCGGACGGTGGAAGGAATACTTTGAGGATCTCCTCAATCCCACCAACACGTCTTCCATTGAGGAAGCAGTGGCTGAGGGCTCAGAGGTGGATTCATCCATCACCCGGGCTGAAGTCATCGAGGTAGTTAAAGCTCCTCGGTGGCAAGGCACCGGGGTCGATGAGATCCGCCCTGAGTACCTCAAGTCTCTGGATGTTGTGGGGCTGTCTTGGCTGACACGCCTCTGCAACATCGCGTGGCGGTTGGGGACAGTGCCTCTGGACTGGCAGACCAGGGTGGTGGTCCCTCTTTTCAAGAAGGGGGACCGGAGAGTGTGTTCCAACTACAGGGGGATCACACTTCTCAGCCTCCCCGGGAAAGTCTATGCCAGGGTACTGGAGAGGAGAATTCGGCCGATAGTGGAACCTCGGATTCAGAAGGAACAGTGTGGTTTTCGTCCCGGTCGTGGAACACTGGACCAGCTCTATACCCTTTCCAGGGTGCTGGAGGGTTCATGGGAGTTTGCCCAACCAATCCACATGTGTTTTGTGGATTTGGAGAAGGCATTCGACTGTGTCCCTCGTGGTGTCCTGTGGAGGGTGCTCTGGGAGTATGGGGTCCGGGGCCCCTTGCTTAGGGCTGTTTGGTCCCTGTACGACCAGAGCAGGAGCTTGGTCCGCATTGCCGGCAGCAAGTCGGACTTGTTCCCGGTGCATGTTGGACTCGGCAGGGCTGCCCTTTGTCACCGGTTCTGTTCATAATTTTTATGGACAGAATTTCTAGGCGCAGCCAAGGGCCGGAGGGTGTCCGGTTTGGGAACCACATGATTTCGTCGCTGCTTTTTGCGGATGACGTTGTCATGTTGGCCTCCTCAGACCAGGACCTTCAGCGTGCACTGGGGTGGTTTGCAGCCGAGTGTGAAGCGGCCGGGATGAGAATCAGCACCTCCAAATCCGAGGCCATGGTTCTCAGTCGGAAAAGGGTGGCTTGCCCACTTCAGGTTGGTGGAGAGTATTTGCCTCAGGTGGAGGAGTTCAGGTATCTTGGGGTCTTGTTCACGAGTGAGGGAAGGATGGAACGGGAGATTGACAGACGGATCGGTGCAGCTTCTGCAGTAATGCGGTCGATGTACCGGTCTGTCGTGGTGAAGAAGGAGCTGAGCTGTAAGGCGAAGCTCTCGATTTACCGGTCAATCTACTTTCCTACTCTCACCTATGCTCACGAGCTGTGGGTCATGACCGAAAGGACAAGATCCCGGATACAGGCGGCCGAAATGAGCTTTCTCCGCAGGGTTGCTGGGCGCTCCCTTAGAGATAGGGTGAGAAGCTCAGTTACTCGGGAGGAGCTCAGAGTAGAGCCGTTGCTCCTCCACATCGAGAGGAGCCAGTTGAGGTGGCTCGGGCATCTATTTCGGATGCCTCCTGGACGCCTTCCCGGGAGGTGTTTGGGCATGTCCCACCGGGGAGGCCCCGGGAAGACCTAGGACACGCTGGAGGATTATGTCTCCCGGCTGGCCTGGGAACGCCTCGGGATTCCCCCGGAAGAGCTGGAGGAAGTGGCTAGGGAGAGGGAAGTCTGGCCGTCTCTGCTTAGACTGTTGCCCCCGCGACCCGGTCCCGGATAAGCGGAAGATAATGGATGGATAATATAGTTAATTTAAAATATACTTTTAATTAATTAATTAATAAATAATAATAATAATAATAATAATACAATAATACTAACTAAATGTAATATAGTAATATAGTAATACATAATAATATCAATGCATTAAAATAAAATATATAGTTCAAAAGTGACTCATTAAACATATAACATTAATAATTGTTATTTTTATCATTAATGAATCAATTAAAAATAATATTAATACATAATCATAATAATAATAATGGTAATATATAATATCAATACATAAATATAATAGATATAGTAACTAATTTATATATATATATATATATATATATATATATATATAATATTAATTATTATTATTATTATTTTCTTAAAGGATTAAGGAGGTGTCACCAAGGATATTAAACTAGTTTTGAACTGTGGGGAGCGTCAGGCAACATTATTGATCGCAGATAATCTTTCCAGAAGTCTTAAATTGATAAAAATCTGCTCATCGCCAATGTAGGGAAAATATGCAAAGCTAAGCAAACCTCTTGGTTATTTATTTAGAAACCAATAATATAATTTACAGGGCTATTTAAAGTTATCTGGCCAGCTACGTTGTGGCATATAAAACTCATATTTCTTCCAAAATAAACGGTTCAGATAATGGTATAGGTACCGTTTTTATGTATTTGTGCATACTCTTTGAGTCACTGTGATATTACCCGTTGCATGATGGAAGAGGAGTAGTATGCAACAGCTCTCTGATGACACATTAGGAAAGCAGTGAAACGCAGTATGGATATGTGTTGTGTGTACTGTACCTGCAGTGAATGAAGTCCGGTACTGGATTGTGAACACTGAACGATGCAGCGTCCAGGTCTCGGCAGATCTCCACATTATCTCCCGCCATCAGACGAACGGCCGCTTTGTTTTCTTCGTCAAACACCTGCCTCTGCAGCGATGCACATAGCAACAGCATGAAATCATCTACATCAGAGAGACAGAGGAGAGAGAAGACAAATTTAAGGGCAGCTATGGAGGATAAAGAGGCTGATGGTATTTTTGCATGTCTTCTGATCGCTGATACTTTATTTAATAGTTTTAGACATTAATTTCTTTGGTTTTGTCTGTCAGAGACCGCGAATACTGTGATTTGTAGTGGTCTGTTACTGCGGTATTATCGAAATAGAAATGTGGGACAGAATAACCTGGACCAAAATGGACCATACCTTACGCTGTCGGTCAAAAGTCTGACCCTGCAAGTCTAGGAGAACTGATTTAGATTGACCTGCTATGGAGCAAATCACAACAACGAAACCTCAAATGTTAAATGGCACCACACACAGGGCCCTAGTTTAACGATCTAAGTGCATGATCTAAAGTGCACGGCTCTGCGTGTCCAAATCCATTTTTGCTAGTTTAACGATGGGAAAAATGGTCCGTGCACCTGACGCATGGTCCAGAAGGGTTGTCCCTAGTCTCTTAATGAGTCATGGGTGTGCTTTGGCCATAATGTGCAATAAACCAATCAGAGTCTCATCTGCCATTCCCTTTAAAAGCCAGTTGCACTTGCACCATGGCGGATTCACTATTTACATGGAGGAGTTTGCGAACAGGCTGAATGCTTCTCCAGAAAGGAATCCTTTTATTTTTCATATTTAAAAATGTTTGTGTGCTGCTGCTCTTCTCTTTTTGTGTAGTAAGCAGTGTACGTCCATTGTGCAGCCACCTATAAGCGCATATTACTAGCACTAGCTATTGACTTTAGAACAGGTTTGTGTTGGTCAATGGCACAGTCGTTTTCAGTTGCTCAAAATAGCAACACCCCAACAATGCGCCTGAACACACCTGATTTTCAGACCAGCACGCCCATTGGTGAACAGATGCACCGGTGCATTTGCTATTCAAATGACATGAAAATGAGAACTGCGTCAGGCTGAAACTAGCAAAAAACACTTGCGTCGTGCCTGCTGTCGCATTGTGCTGGGTGTATGACATTAATCCTGAATATTTCTGAGAGGCAGAACTCACAGACGAGGAACATGGAGCTGGGTTGAGCATGGAAATCAGGGAGGTAAAGCCATTTAATGACGTTAGAGTCCAATGTGCTGTTGGGAAACCTCCAGGGATATTCTAGAAAGACACAGAGAAGTTTAAGAATTAAACATCACTGGAAACAGATAATACGAGAAAAAAATTACTAACAATGATCACATAACAGAAGTCAGAACAGTGCTGCACCAAATCTTCGTTACAAGCAGAATCCTCATTGCCATTTTATTTGACCATTAGCTCAACTTGTTTCATCTTTTTCAATGGATGAAAATTTGTTTCTCGGTTTGCTTCTCAGGAAGTGTTATTTTAAATGCACACATGGTGCATTTACGGATATGGACATTCATTGTTTTTCGTGATGCTTTAGCAGTACACATGCACTGAAGTATTTCTCGCCAGGGTTATTACAGGCCAGTAGTTGGGGATGTCACTTTGTAAAGAAACACTACGTAGACTGAACACGTCATCGTTTTCACAAATTTGCATTTTTGTAGTTTACACAGAGATGATAACGGTATAATTTTCAAAAAAACGCATCTCTCATTTTCAGGCCCCCAAAAGACATTTGTCTTGTAAATGAATGGCCAAAACGCATTAAAAGGCCCCTTAAACATCATATGTTCACAGATTCAATAACTGAATAGGAATATGTGCTTAATCCCAGAATGCTGCAGTGTGTTCTTACTCTATATAGCTGGGATTAGTGTCATATAAACATGTTTGAAAAGGCTCGCGGCAACACACCTTTACAAGCAGCCGGTGGGATTCCAATGCAAATGAAATACTGTAAGGTGATCATGCAGGCCAGGAAGCAGCAGTATTTGGGCCATATCTCTGCGATGGCTTTCCTCCGGCGTCTGTACATCACCACAGCCAGAGCAAAACCGTGCAGCATGGAGTAGAAATCCATCCGCTGACCCATCACATTGATCGCCAACAGGAAACACACCTGAAATGACAGATAGATAGAAAGATAGATAGATAGATAGATAGATAGATAGATAGATAGATAGATAGACAGACAGACAGACAGACAGACAGACAGAACAAATTAACGACAGACAGACAGACTGACCAACCAATAGACAGACAGATGGACAGACAGACAGAACAATATATAGATAGAATGATAGACAGACAGACAGACAGAACGAACGCACAACAGACAGAATGAATGAACGAACAAATGACAGACAGACAGAATGACAGATAGACACAAAATGAAAAACGAAAAAACAAGAAACAAATTAATGAAAGAAAGACTGACAGACAGACAGAACGACAGACAGATAGACAGACAGGTAGATAGATAATGTACCTCTAAACCAAACTTGTAGAAGAAATAGTTTATGAAATATTTGGCACAGTTGATGATTCCGTTGTCGAGGTGTTGTCGGGTGATGTCGTGAAAGATGGTTCGAGAGGGAGGAGGAGAAAGTTTGTTTCTCAGACGGAAAAACTCCTGATGTCTGTAAATGGTGACCTCGAATGCCAAAATGGCCAACATCAGCAAGTTATTCTGGGAAAGAAAGAAAAGAGAAAGATGGTGACAGTGACGGATGAATGATTTGTATGATTTTCTAGCAATAAATATTAAACATTAATGGGTTATACATTCAGTCTAAAAGAAGGAACCTAATGCTGTTTTGTAGCTAATGATAAACTCATATTTCATTGAAAATAAAGTGATCATGTGTTTCCTCACCCTCAGGTTAGGCAGAATATGTTTAAACTTCTCCAGACCGACCCAGTTGGCAGGATCCACGAGTTCCGTGTACACAAAGGATGATCCCATTTCTGACTTTTGCTTTCCTGTGTATTCATTGGTCTACAGAAAGTACATTCACATCATTAAACACAAGAAACCTCAAATCTACTCTTCCACGGAAGTCAAACTTGACGGAATCTGAAAACAAATCCCATCTGAATAGTGACAAACACATTTGATGATTTAAAGGAACCCACCAAAGTACAATTACTTGAGTAGTTTTGGGGTATAATGGTCTTGAGCTGGTACAACATTTTACAGATGATGACAACACACGTCCATATGGTGCAGGCGCTAGACGCGTGAACTCGAAACTGCTTATATGGCAGCGCAAACGCCCATGAGATCAAAAACACATAGTTCAGAAGCGAGACCTACAACAGATAGAAACAGAAACACTTTCAGATTATTGTATGATATTCATATTTGCATTTAGAAGAGTGGGCGGAGCTTCTACCTCTTTGACGGACAGCAGGATGATGTACGTGGAGACGATCTTGATGATGTGCATCTCCAGCAGCCACCAGACGAAGAGCTTCAGCTTATGGAAGTACTCCAGGAACTTGAGGAACAAGACTGTGAGCCGGTCCACCACCAAGTGCCATTTATTCCTGAGGTCTGAAACAGAAGTGAGGACCATTTTTCTTCCGTTTACATGTCATGAACAATGTAAGGTAGTTTAAGCCAAATTAGGGCGTATTACCTAAAGAACAGAATTAAGTTAAATATATACTTGAACTAAACACAGACCAAATCTGAGACAGAAGACTGATAAAACAAGAGTAACTTTAATGCTGCCTTCAAATGAACAGCACTTAAATGCACTTAAAATATATATATATATATATATATATATATATATATATATATATATATATATATATATATATATATATATATATATATATATATATTATTATATATATACACAGACACTCACCTAAAGGATTATTAGGAACACCTGTTCAATGTCTCATTAATGCAATTATCTAATCAACCAATCACATGGCAGTTGCTTCAATGCATTTAGGGGTGTGGTCCTGGTCAAGACAATCTCCTGAACTCCAAACTGAATGTCAGAATGGGAAACAAAGGTGATTTAAGCAATTTTGAGCGTGGCATGGTTGTTGGTGCCAGACGGGCCAGTCTGAGTATTTCACAATCTGCTCAGTTACTGGGATTTTCACGCACAACCATTTCTAGGGTTTACAAAGAATGGTGTGAAAAGGGGAAAACATCCAGTATGCGGCAGTCCTGTGGGCGAAAATGCCTTGTTGATGCTAGAGGTCAGAGGAGAATGGGCCGACTGATTCAAGCTGATTGAAGAGCAACTTTGACTGAAATAACCACTCGTTACAACCGAGGTATGCAGCAAAGCATTTGTGAAGCCACAACACCCACAACCTTGAGGCGGATGGGCTACAACAGCAGAAGACCCCACCGGGTACCACTCATCTCCACTACAAATAGGAAAAAGAGGCTACAATTTGCACAAGCTCACCAAAATTGGACAGTTGAAGACTGGAAAAATGTTGCCTGGTCTGATGAGTCTCGATTTCTGTTGAGACATTCAGATGGTAGAGTCAGAATTTGGCGTAAACAGAATGAGAACATGGATCCATCATGCCTTGTTACCACTGTGCAGGCTGGTGGTGGTGGTGTAATGGTGTGGGGGATGTTTTCTTGGCACACTTTAGGCCCCTTAGTGCCAATTGGGCATCGTTTAAATGCCACGGCCTACCTGAGCATTGTTTCTGACCATGTCCATCCCTTTATGACCACCATGTACCCATTCTCTGATGGCTACTTCCAGCAGGATAATGCACCATGTCACAAAGCTCGAATCATTTCAAATTGGTTTCTTGAACATGACAATGAGTTCACTGTACTAAAACGGCCCCCACAGTCACCAGATCTCAACCCAATAGAGCATCTTTGGGATGTGGTGGAACGGGAGCTTCATGCCCTGGATGTGCATCCCACAAATCTCCATCAACTGCAAGATGCTATCCTATCAATATGGGCCAACATTTCTAAAGAATGCTTTCAGCACCTTGTTGAATCAATGTCACGTAGAATTAAGGCAGTTCTGAAGGCGAAAGGGGGTCAAACACAGTATTAGTATGGTGTTCCTAATAATCCTTTAGGCGAGTGTATATATATATATATATATATATATATATATATATATATATATATATATATATATATATATATATATATATATATATATATATATATATATATATATATGTGCGTGCGATGAGCATGCTCGATTATAAATAGACTCGATTCAAATACACTCAACTACAGCAGGGGAAATTCCATAAAAGATCATAGAACTATACAGAATATATATGTCTGGTGTTTAAAATAAAATAAATTTCCTTCTATAATTTCCTATTT
Source organism: Paracanthobrama guichenoti (assembly GCA_018749465.1). Lineage (NCBI taxonomy): Eukaryota > Metazoa > Chordata > Actinopteri > Cypriniformes > Gobionidae > Paracanthobrama > Paracanthobrama guichenoti. Next base: position 12,504,836 of record CM031944.1, read on the forward strand.
ACACTACCAGTCAAAAGTTTGAACATTCTCTTTGATGGGAAAGTGTCGAAACACACACACACACACACACACACACACACACACACACACACACACACACACACACACACACACACACACACACACACACACACACACACACATATATATATGCATGAATATGTGTATGAATATACATGTGTATTTATATGAAAAAGAGAAGGGGGAAGGGAAAAGAGAAGAGGGAAGGGATGAGAGGATATATATGTATATAAATGTGTAAACTAGACTAGACTACAGCAGTATAAATTCATATAGCACTATCTAAGAAGTGTATAGAAAAGAAAATATGCTGTAATGCAGTGTTTCTGCCATTCCTCACTTTGGAGGTAGGTATGGGTTCTGAGCCCCACCTGTCTCCAATCGCCCTAACAAAATGGTAATAAACTAGGCTTAAGTTTAACTGTTAAAATGTATTTCATTAACATCACATTCACAACCCTTTCATGCGTACGTTTAAGATATTCTAGCTGACCCCAAAGAATGATTTTTTTTTTTTAAGACGACCGTTACGTTTCCCCTTATTGTTTCCATGGCGACGCGTCCTGCTTGTCACGCGACTCACTGCAGCCAAAATAGTGCTGTATGACAGATATATCGCTTTTATTACGTTTTTCCTTTATTTAAATAATTCACAAACTTGCTTACCATGTCATCAACTACCTGACATTCAGATTCTCAAATGCATGTAAGTAAGTGTGTTTTGCCGTTTAAAAACCTTTATAAATAATTTTACACTGTAAAATAAAGTGTTACCATTATCTTGATTTTGATAACGTGAGGTGGGCGCCGCCATGTTTACTTGCACTGCGGTTCGGAAAGTCCTGTCAGTCGGATTTACAGCACTTAAATTCTTCAGTTTCTCCAGAAATACATGTAAGTAAATGACAGGTGAACTGGAAGAAGAATAGAGTAAATTTTATAGTTACTTACACTATGTGTATCTGATACAGTATTTGAATGGATTGTTACTGCTGCTTCCATAAACACCAGTGTTTTTGTTTTGCTAGTACTTATGTGTATTTAAATGTTTGAAACCTAAAATAAACATTATGTGATTGAAAACACTGCATGATATATGTCAAGCGCTGAGCGTGTCCGCCTCTGGTTCAGCGTCAGCCAAAGCGTGAAAACACAGTTTGAATCTGGCAGTTACGTCACGTCACTGAACACTCTAAATCCCACATATCCCGTACTCTCAGGGGCACAGAAATAAAAATCCCATATGTGGGACAGCTCAGAAGGTTAACAGAGATGGGCACAAAAATTAAAAAAATTCCTCCTGTTTGTCGCCGCCCCACTTGTCATGTCTATATTCCCCACCAGTGGGGCGCGCCCCACACTTTGAGAAACGCTGCTGTAATGAAATGACTAGACTAGCCAATACTAGTCTAGAGTGCAGTACCTGAGCTCTGTTCTGATGGCAGTTCAGGGTCTGTGGCGGCACTGGACTGATGAATATCCTCCTGACTGGACAGATGAGCCGAATGGATGGATAAAGACTCTTTCTTCTTCTCTTCCTCCACACAGTCCATGACCAGCACCTCATTCATGGACTCTTTCTCCTTCTCCTCCTTCAGCAGCGGCTCTGGAGACGTGCTCATCATCGTCAGATCGGCCAGACTCCCGTCTGGATGAGCCAGTCTGGAGATCAGGAATATTTTTCATTAGGAGAGGAAGACATGCGCTGTCTCGCCTATGTGTGACATATGAGTGATTCTTAATTAGAGGCACTTTTGACTTCCTGGAAGCTTGAAAAATTTAACTTCTTTAAATTATGCATCATCTAATCTAAGTTAAAACATTTATCACATGTCCTGAAAATAAATCTGGATTTTCATTTGTCACTTTATGACAAAATAGTTGGAATTGAATGCTAATACAACACGTTTGCTGCACATTTATTTAGAATTTATACAAATACATGTATTGTTGCTTGGTTAAAAATTCTTAAATGCTAACTAGTTTGGACATGACACCAAATAAAGATTAATAAAATGAAACATTTCTGGTTTTCAAAGGTTCTGCTTCTCACTTCCATCATAACCACACATAAACTCTTTAAATGTAATTGTTTTTAAAATGCTTGGACAGTAAATGGCAGCTCTGTTTACTAGCGATTATATGGTAAATGTTTAAATATACACCATACATACTTATTCATTCATGCAGTCATTATTTTCTATTGTAATGTCTGGTTATGGAACAGGAACACACACAAAAAGAAATTCAGCAAAATAAACAAGTTGACAAAAACAAACAAACAAACAAAAGAATAACAACCGTGAAACTAGAATTAATTATAAATATTGTTTTATTTATTATTTTTTTAAATCGTTTTGTCTTTAAATTCATCCTAGCAGACAGAAAAGTTCCTCTAATTGATGAATCACCCATACTTTCTCTAAACTTAGATCACATGCTGATCAAGTTAGCTTAGTTTGGGTTATAAAACGATTCCAGTTAATTACATGTTAGTGCCTTCTAAATGGAGTAAACCTTGTATTCCACAGGCAGGGATTGGGTGGAAATCATGGATGCCGTGTGCATTAGATCCGTAAGGAACAAGCCGGATTGCATTTCAGTGTCAGGGCTTTGTTTAAATAAGCAATGCATGTGTCTGCCATACGTGAATCATGTGACCGTAAAACCAAACAAAAACAAACAAACATTTCAGCAGTCAGACTTTAGTGGCAATGACCTCTTCCAAATGGTCTCGCTGCTCTGAAGGGTTTAAACGCTTGCATGATGAGGTTTCATGTCAAAGCTTTACCTTGTTTATACCACACTTACTTGCTCTCAGGAGAAGACATTTTTAGCTTGATGCTGTTGAAGTAATTTACAGAATGGAAATATACGAAATCAAAGCAAGAAAAGTTTCACATGTAGAACAGTCAACACTCAACATTACTATAAGCTAGATAAGATGAGATAGAGAAAGAGGGACAGATAGATTGTAAGATGCTTCAAAGAGGACAGGCCCGTGCATTTCAGAGACATGCTGAGGAGATGTTAGAGTTGGAGACCGTCATGGGTAAGAAGGATTAATCGTCAGGGTATAAAGCTGACGTCACTGGGACTTTCTGGGATGCATTTGAGCAGGCAGACGTTTAAAATCAACATGAAACCAAAACAAGTCTCTATTTAGCGTTCCTGGTCATAAATGTTATTGAAAAGCAAACAAAAAATAAACACTATAATATGTTCTCACACCTCTGAAACGACTTTCCTTAACGGCCACTAGGGATGCACTGATACAACATTTCTGCACCAATATCGATTCAGATTTACTTCTGCCGATACCGATTGTGGTAATGTCTCGAGCTTTTGTGCTGTATGGTTCGATTTTTTTTTTTATGCTGTTGAATGCTCACGCTACGGACAGTACAATAACATCTCACACTTGCCCGTGGCTTCTACCCTTCTACCCTTTCAATAAATACAGCATTTGGATCATCAACCTTTGTGTCTCAGAGCAGTTTCATGACATCTGTGAAGCAAAATGACTTAAAAATGGTTAAAAATGACCAAATTTAAGCAAATTAAGTGAGTTTTTCATGAAAAGAAGAAAGATAACTGCCTATGGGGTCAGAAAAGTTAGGTTTTACCAAAACAAATGTCTTCATGACAGATTTATTCAAACATACATAAATAAGCTCCTCTCTAGTGTTTTACAGCTACTCTAACTTTTACCGATGTCCAATAAAAATATTTGCTTTTATTGGCTGATACATTGGAGCATTGTTGCTCTTGTTGTTAACTAAAACTAAATTATTATTATAATTGCAAAAAAACAAACAAACAAAAAAAACATCTGACTACAGAAATAAAACGGGGTTTGAATGCAGTTTCATGTTGACTTGTAACATTTAAAGCAAACCTTAAAGTTTGAAACAGGAAATCAAGTCAGTGACAAAGAGTCATAGAGTGACATCATACATTATTTGATCTATCCATAGCGGGGCCATTAAAAAGTGACATCATCAAGGGAGAAAAGAGTGTACTGACAGACAGGAGTAGTGAGAAGAATGAGGGATTGTGGGAAATTGGGGAGAAGGTGAGAACATTCGTTGTGGTTTCCATAAATGCCAGAGAAAGAAAATCAGTCACCCACCTATCCACGATCAGATAGATACGACCACTGACTTTAGTATAGCTGTAATGTGAGGGATGGCAGGGGAAAGATGTGAGCAGATGATTGGTTAAAAAAAGAAGTGGATTTGAATAAAGTAAGATGATCGGCAGAGATAAAACAAGATTTACACTGATGCAGATTCAACAGAGGACAAACCATCATGAAGCAGCTAGTGAGAAATGAGGAAATGAAGAATGAGGATGAAACAAAGGCCCTGTTTACACTTGGCATTAAGATGCGTTATAGTCGATCGGATCACAAGTGGACGATGCTAAATACAGGTGTAAACGGGGTCGTTTTGAGCTTGTCCACTTTCGACCACTTCCAGAGGTAATTGAAAACTTTTGTAGTGTAGACAGTGGTCGAATCATAGGCCGTAAAAAAATATGGACGACGCGACTTCACTCTCTTCCGCTGAAGTTATTGAAGCTTTCGAAGGTCCGAATATGGCACAGATTTGGGACAGAGTCTGCGCAGTCGTGACCTCGGGACCAGAGTCTGTGCGGTAGAGAGCAGGAAGTAAAGGGCACAATATCAAAATCCTGCCCACACTCTCGCAGATGCAGAACAACTCATTATGTCGGTGTGAAATAAACAGTTATGGAAATGTAGAAATTAAAGCTAAAGCTCCAATCTCCTCCCAAAAATCCAGAAAAAAGTCCATTAGTGCCTCAGTGACAACTTCACTCAGAGAAGCCGTCAATCTCAGCTGTCAATCATGAGGTCACACCCCTGTTTTTATAGCATCAAATCACTAACTAAAACTAAACTCATTTAAAAAACGAACACTTGAAATGAAATCATCATGATAAAAACTGCCTACAATGATAGACACCATTATTTGAAATTATTTGAAGTGTAATTTGATTGTGTAGTTTGTCTCGCGTCCATTAGAAAACACGGAGGGGCCGGGATTATGAGCTATACTGGGACCGGCCACCTGGGGGCGATCGAGGCGTGCTGGCTGCAGTTTCTGAGAGGAGTGCTACAGACTTGGGTCGAATGTGTTCAAACAGCCAAAAAAGACCATCTACTCTCCTCCTACTGACCTAACGTGTAAATATTATGGAAAACGCGCTAGCCAGACAGGATTTAAACTTTGTCGGCTGAAGAGCCAAGTTTGGTTTGAAGGCAAAAAAATTTACCAATCATACTGCGGTATGTAAATATTAAATTGTGCATGCTTATTTTGTCCATTAGATCGAAAGGTCTGAAAAAAAAAAAAACATACATGTACCCGCTTATAAACCCTGCCCTCGAATAAATCAGGACAGAAGTGGTTGAAAGTGGACAAAAGAGACGGATTAAAACACCAGGTTTAAACGGGTTAACAGGGCCAAAATGAAGTTTAACAAGACAACAAAGCAAACACTCTACAAACTATTATTATTATATTCTTCTTTTATTCCTTTGATATGTGGACAGCTATACATTTGTGTTATGACTTCAAGTGTTGCTCGTCTAATCAGATTTTAGATATTACGGTTCATGACCTCACCTAAATGACATCACACATCCACACTTCCTGTTAGCATCAGCTATCACTAGCGAGGACCTCAACCTGATTAGAAAAAGGCGGCCTGCCGTCATCTCTCACCTGTAAATGGTGCTCTGTTCTTTGCTGACCACTGCTTTGAGATCCGTGAGCTGCAGGAAATGGTCGTGGAAGTAGTGCAGGTGCAGGATGCACACCAGCAGGAAGGATGTAGGGATGAAGATACGGGTGAACAAATCAGCGAGGGTGTACTTCACCAGACCGATAGCTTCCAGTCTGCAAAGAGACAGAAGAGAGCGGAGATAATGCTGCTTAAAGAGGACCTATTATGCTTTTTTTTTTACATGTTCAACTTTCTGTAGTGTATAATATTGCTGTAATATACAAGTCACTAAGTCCCTCCAGCGGGAGTCATTCCCTATATCAGTGTCATTATTCCTCGTTTAAATTTGCAGCAATGGTAAAGGGCGTGAATTTTCAGAATAACCAAAAACAAAAAACATATCTCTGTAAAAGGACATGGCCTCTTTAAAACACTTTTTGGCCCAAATCTAAGGGAGCACTGCATGCATACTTTACTCTTAAAATCTGTGGGGGAAAAAAAGAGGTTACATTTTAGTCAGGATGCTGCCTGTGTAGACAACGAAGCAGCTCACTTTGACTTGAACTGTATGGCTTGTGGCACGACCAACAGATCAAACATATCTTAGGTCTTCAATACTCACCCATCCTTTGATATGCCTGTCATACTGGTCCAGGTAGCGATGGCGTTCTCAAACTGACAGGTGTAGATTAGGATGAGCACTAGCATAGTGTAAACCACCACAGACATCCAGAAGTACTTCAGGATCCTGCGCCACCATTCATAGTGAACCTGAGGAGAACATAACCTCTCTGTCAAAGACCTTTCAAAGAAACGTTCACCCGAAATGAAAATTGGGGCCGTCAAAATTAATGCGTTAACACACACAATTAATAATAAATAAATTTTTTCAGTTTAACGTTAAAATATTTAACAATTAAAGAGCATCAGTTTTTTCCCATCATCCTTTGGCTAGCGTTACATTATCTGATCATGCTCTTATTCATGCAAATGCTTTTAACCATTCACACGCGATAAGACACAAAAGAGAATGCAGTGCGGTACTGGCGCGCGCCTGTGTGACATTTAGACATTTTTTTCATTTAGAAAAGAGCAGTGCGCTGCAGTTTTTTTTATGTTGCTAGGAAACCCCTAAATCAACTGTCCTGTCAGTCTAATCAATTGAATTGAATTGAATGAATTGAATATTTTATTTGTCATTACACATGTACAAGTACAGTGTAACGAAATGAGTTTGGAGCAAGCCTCCGGGCCGCCCACGTAATGGTAATGGTCACCACAGTGGAAGGCCTGCCTTTCCATTCATTCGATTGGACAATAGAAAAAAAACACGATGATGTCGGGCGCTTTTCCACTCAGTTGATTTTTATTCCACTTCATGCGCTCAGAGCGCTCCTTCAAAAACGCGAGGCGCAGCAGGCGGTTCAAATCCGAGGCGCCCGGGGCGCATAAGCAGCGCGCAAAAACGCATTCTGTCTGATCGGGGCCTTAAAGTGACAGCAGCCTAATAAACCTGCTTCTGTCTGTCATTAATGATAATCAAAGAACAAAAGAAAAAGAATATCAGTGAGGATCACTCACTGCTCTTGACTGAACAACTTCTGTAGCTTTAATAAGGATTAATCTATATTTAATTGATAATTTATGCAGTGAAGACTGTGAAGTGTTTGGTAACTTTATTTATTTTCTATATATATATATATATACACACACCTGTTAGACCATAAACAATAACTTTTTGAGGATTTTGACAGGGCAACTAAAAATCTGAACCGGTCTGACTGGACCAAGAGAAAAAAAAGTTGAGCCCTGATATATTGAAGGGCAGGTAAATCTGACATTTATTATAATGGGTTTATGTGAAGATTGTTTTAAGTTCACTTTTTTTAAAATGTATAGTTTTCACTGTAATGCTGAATGGCTATAATTAAAAATCAATTTCTTAGAGACATCTGTAGCAGTATTGGTGTCTGTGATACTGGCCTTAAAAACAAATATTTAAAATAAAGGCTACTCTCTTTATGTTGTTTCTACATTAATTTGGAGTTTAAATGTGAAATTATTACAATATAAAAATACAATAAAACCTTTAATGTTTGGTTCGATTAATCATGATTAATATTTTTTTTTTTGCAATTAATTAGTTCATTATTTTAATTCGATTTTTATAGCCATTCAACATTATAGTTAAAAGTTACATTTTATAGCCAACATGTAATATGCTTATAAAAACAACAACTTTAAATTTAAGTGAACTTAAAACAATCTTCACTAAATCTCATTGTAGTAAATGTCTAATTTCTACTGGCCCAAATTTTCACTGGTCCCAAAATATACATGCATAACAACACTAGCCAAAGGATGCCAGGGAAAAAAAGGATGCTGCTGCATGTTGTGTTAATTTGCCCACCCTAATACACCGATCAGGCATAACATTATGACAGGTGACGTGAATAACACTGATTATCTCTTCATCACGGCTCCTGTTAGTGGGTGGGATATATTAGGCAGCAAGTGAACATTTTATCCTCAAAGTTGATGTGTTAGAAGCAGGAAAAATGGACAAGCGTAAGGATTTGAGCGAGTTTGACAAGAGCCAAATTGTGATGGCTAGACGACTGGGTCAGAGCATCTCCAAAACTGCAGCTCTTGTGGGGTGTTCCCGGTCTGCAGTGGTCAGGATCTATCAAAAGTGCTCCAAGGAAGGAACAGTGGTGAACCGGCCACAGGGTCATGGGCGGCCAAGGCTCATTGATGCACGTGGGGAGCGAAGGCTGGCCCGTGTGGTCCGATCAAACAGACGAGCTACTGGAGCTCAAACTGCTCAAGAAGTTAATGCTGGTTCTGATAGAAAGGTATCAGAATACACAGAGCATCTCAGTTTGTTGAGTATGGGGCGGCATAGCCGCTGACCAGTCAGGGTGCCCATGCTGACCCCTGTCCACCGCCGAAAGCACCAACAGTGGCACGTGAGCATCAGAACTGGACCACGGAGCGATGGAAGAAGGTGGCCTGGTCTGATGAGTGTCCATGCCTCGACGGGTCAGGGCTGTTTTGGCAGCAAAAGGGGGACCAACACAATATTAGGAATAATGTTATTCGGTCATAATGTTATGCCTGATCGGTATATATACTAGGATGTGTGTATAAATTAATAACCATTAATACAAAGACTTTTAAGGGAAAAGATCACCTAGAAAGAATTGAATAAATACATGACATGGACTTTTTTCCCCCACAGCTGTGTCTAGTCAAAATCCCAACAATCTTTATGGCTATATAGGGTTAGACAGCAGCACTGCACCTGGTAAAGAGCCACGCAGAAGAGAAACATCATCATGTAGACGATCTTGTACATGACCAATTCTCCCTCAAAGCTGACAAAGAAGAACATTCCTCCGCAGACATAGATCCAGTATTTCACCAGCAGAGCCTTCACTAGTTTCCCCATCACATACATCAGGTCGTTCTCATCCCCTTCCTCTTCCTCTTCGTCTTCCTCTAAAACACACATGGAAAGTTATGTCTTTATGACTATAAAATAACTAAGAGATTTTCTGCTGTGACTATTTCAGGATTGAATCTGTACCTTATACATGGGAAACCACTTGTTAGAGATTCTAATAAACCACCTTTTTTCTGCTCATCTACTTTGACGTCACAAAGCGCTGCTTCCTCCTCCTTCACTTGTCGCTCCATCAGAGTTTGTCTGAGCAGGAGCCAGAAACTCAGCTGACACAGAACCTACACACAATGATGAAAACACATTAGTAAAATGCTCTGTGGGCTGAAATTATTAAATAAATCACAGTACAGAGACGTTTTACATTAAAAGTGTGTTTATGAATTTTTAACCAGTTATTACTGCAAATAAATTGTTCATAGTAATTGTTTGTAACTACATTGTTTGATACTTTTATGGAAGTGTGTTTACCCAACAGAATAAAACAATTGAAAAGATAATTGCGACTTTTTATATAAACTCGCAGTTCTGACTTTATATCATCCGATAATTACTCGCAATTGCTACTTTATATCATGCAAATCTGACTTACAGTTTTTTGGTACATTTCTCGAATCATCCTTGACATTTTCAAAACAGTAAGTGCATTTCTCAAAACAATTCGTACAAATAGCAAAACACCATGGATTACCTGCAAAAGCCAGTCTCTTGCTCAAAATCCTTAGTTCATCTCTCAAAAGTAAATATATGTGTCAATGAACATGTCAGTGCCATCAGAATGACAAGTCCTCGTGTCATTGTGTACGGATAGGACAGTCAAATTGCTTAGTCATATTGTCAATATACACTCCCCTAAAGGATTATTAGGAACACCATACTAATACTGTGTTTGACCCCCTTTCGCCTTCAGAACTGCCTTAATTCTACGTGGCATTGATTCAACAAGGTGCTGAAAGCATTCTTTAGAAATGTTGGCCCATATTGATAGGATAGCATCTTGCAGTTGATGGAGATTTGTGGGATGCACATCCAGGGCATGAAGCTCCCGTTCCACCACATCCCAAAGATGCTCTATTGGGTTGAGATCTGGTGACTGTGGGGGCCGTTTTAGTACAGTGAACTCATTGTCATGTTCAAGAAACCAATTTGAAATGATTCGAGCTTTGTGACATGGTGCATTATCCTGCTGGAAGTAGCCATCAGAGAATGGGTACATGGTGGTCATAAAGGGATGGACATGGTCAGAAACAATGCTCAGGTAGGCCGTGGCATTTAAATGATGCCCAATTGGCACTAAGGGGCCTAAAGTAAAACATCCCCCATACCATTACACCACCACCACCAGCCTGCACAGTGGTAACAAGGCATGATGGATCCATGTTCTCATTCTGTTTACACCAAATTCTGACTCTACCATCTGAATGCCTCAACAGAAATCGAGACTCATCAGACCAGGCAACATTTTTCCAGTCTTCAACTGCCCAATTTTGGTGAGCTCGTGCAAATTGTAGCCTCTTTTTCCTATTTGTAGTGGGGATGAGTGGTACCCGGTGGGGTCTTCTGCTGTTGTAGCCCATCCGCCTCAAGGTTGTGCGTGTTGTGGCTTCACAAATGCTTTGCTGCATACCTCGGTTGTAACGAGTGGTTATTTCAGTCAAAGTTGCTCTTCTATCAGCTTGAATCAGTCGGCTCATTCTCCTCTGACCTCTAGCATCAACAAGGCATTTTCGCCCACAGGACTGCCGCATACTGGATGTTTTTCCATTTTCACACCATTCTTTGTAAACCCTAGAAATGGTTGTGCGTGAAAATCCTGGCCCGTCTGGCACTAACAACCATGCCACGCTCAAAATTGCTTAAATCACCTTTCTTTCCCATTCTGACATTCAGTTTGGAGTTCAGGAGATTGTCTTGACCAGGACCACACCCCTAAATGCATTGAAGCAACTGCCATGTGATTGGTTGATTAGATAATTGCATTAATGAGAAATTGAACAGGTGTTCCTAATAATCCTTTAGGTGAGTGTATAACAGTGTACTCTGGAGGGATGTTCTGATGTAAACGATGGCTAAAGTTTTGATGACAATTATTGTAAATTGTAGGTTACACCTTAGTGTATGTGGAAGTTTGATTGCAAGAAACTGGAAAAGATTCACATTTACGCTTTTACTGTTTGTACTGTAATTTGTTGACAGAGCGTGTCATTGCAATACAGAAAGGAGAAGACAGCACTCCATAGCACAAAGAAAAAAAAGTAGAAATTTGAACGTCAAATGGAAATATGCTTGACATATTATGACAACTTGTTCAACCATTTTGCATGTAAAGACTTATGCTATGAACTAATGTTGTGGGGGGTGAGATTATTCAACAGAGACCCATTATAACATATTTTGATCAACATGACATAAGCAATTGATAATGTAGGAAACAGCAGAGAATTGTACATAATCATTTGCATGGATGTACCAAAGCATTTGCAACTTGCTCGAAGAAATGAGAAACTGCTTTTTTGATGTGCACAAGTGACACAATGCTGTGAAGACTGAACGGGTAGTTTTGAGAATTTCAATTCTGATCTGAGAAATGTACCAAAGCGACTGAGAAAAACTGTAATAACTTGCAAATTAGTTTATATCACGCAATTCTTAGAATAAAAGATTGCAAGACTCGCAATTGCAAGAAAAAAGTCAGAAGTCAGAATTGTGAGATTAAAAATGCAATTACCTTTTTATTTTTTATCTTTTGGAAACAAGCGTACATATATTTTACATATACTTATATAAAATAAATATAATAAAATGTACACTACTATGTTTATAAGATTTGGGACAGAAGTGTTTTTCCAAAATTAACAAATAAACGCAGCCTTGGTGAGCATAATATACGTTTTTTTTTTTTTTTTTTAAAACATCTTAATTACCATGCAAAAGTAGCAGTTTTTTTGCAATATGTGTAAATAGTAATTACATGCTATTTATACTTTATTTTGACAGATACATACTATTTGCACCTCAGTATTGTTGTACATTAACAGGATGCAATAATAACAGAGTGTAAATGGTTATATTTATTAAAATGATTATGCCGTCTTGATGGGACGATAAAAGCCCTCCCTACACCGACCCCTAACCCTACCCAATAAATGCTTTATTATTATTAAACTATTGTTAGGCACTTTATTTCCATTTTTAGAATATTTTCTTCATTTTTATTGAAAGTAAATTCCTTTCCGATGTGATATATGATGGGAAAAAGAGAAGAGCGAGCTCGGCAAAAGGCGGATTCGACCCCGGGTCGATTGAAACTGAAAACGATATGCCACTGAAAACGTTGAAATATGTTATTTTTTTTATCTTGTTTGGCCCAAACAGGCATTGTTAGGCGGAGCTTGTGTGAATAGCCCTTGCCAACAAGGCACGTTATTTACACTTGGTGTAAATAGACACTCGTGTAATTTTTTTTTTTGTGGCCAAGTCATACAGCAGAAACTGCATTGTTGATGCCTGATTGAAGTGAAAATAATATATAATCTTTCACAAAATCAGGCAATTAATTGGCTAATTGTCTAATAGTTACCTTGGAGCTCAGTTCAGTGAAGGGCACCTTCATCTTCAGAAAGAAACCAGGCACTGGATCCAACCGCTCAAAACTCCAGATATACTGAAGGACTAACAGGAAGTTCCCATAGGCCACCATGAACGGCGAGGTCAGCATGGCGTACTTCCTCCTGTCTCGCATCATCCAGAGAGCACAGGACCAGAGCAGAAAGACAAACGTCGGCCAGCTAACGTACGTTATACTCCAAGCCTTAGACACACAAAAACATTCCATGGCACAAAATTCCAAATGAAACATTTCCCACTCAAATTCAAATTTAGAACTTCAAAGGAACAGTTAAAAAAAACACCCTTTCCTTTGACCTTCTCACCATCATAGCAATAAGAGCACAGATGTAGCTCTGCTTCATGATGAACTTGAACACTTTTACGAGAGTGCTGGGCGGTCCACCCTGCTCTTCCTCTTCGTCGTCCTCATCCGTCTTCTCCTCTTCCTCCTCCAGCTGTGAGTCCATGATCTCATTTGTGTTCTCATCTGTCTTCTCTGTGTGGAGCAGTAAAATAATGCAGTTTTTACATTTGATCACAAACAGTGGAATGCTCAATATATTCGTTAACTAGAAACTAGCCTCATCCACAGACAGCCGGGGGATTCGAATCAGCTAACCTGGTGACAAAGTCGTGTTTACAAAGTACCGTGCTGGTGCAACGAGCGCTTCTACTTTAGTTTAGTTTACCACTTTATTAAACCCACAAGTGGCAATTACAATAGGCTTAAAATACATGCATAACAGATTTAACTTCAAACACATAAACCATATAAATAAAAAAATTAGTAAATCATAATATGTATTACAACATGCTTCAAAATAAATTATAATTCAATTACTATTAATTCAATTATATTCAAATAATAATCCTTTAAA
>CM031944.1:12523557-12571057 GCA_018749465.1 Paracanthobrama guichenoti
TGCTGGAGAAAGATCAATAAACACAGAAACATATTCACTGGGCAGCGTGAATGAAGTCAAAACATGTATCGTGGAGCAGCTTGCGGATGAAAACAATGAAGATGATAAACAGTCGTGAGACGAAAACAACAACACTGCACTAATCATTTCATCGGATGAAGGTGTAACGGCGCTTATGATTCATTATCGATCACATCAATAGATTTATGCCGTGAAATAATCAAACCTAGAGGCACATGAATCAATAATCTCATACACGTGTGGCTTTACCGCTCTATAAACCTGTGAACCGCAGCGTGTCACAGATGACCAAACTGATCACAGGTCAGGGCATTACGTCCCTGTCATATACATCTTCATATATCAAACCGCATAAAATATAATACACACCGCTGACTAATACTTATTTAGAAACATTCAGATTTATTTATTAAGAATTTCTTGCTTTATCTAACAGAAATGTTTCATCCAATAAATCATTTTACAGATCTGACCCGTTTCCTCAATAATACTTTTAAAATCCATTTCTTAATGTATTAAAGTGCATTTAATGTATTTAATACAGCTTTCCTGTAACAATAAGAGTGTGGCGCTAGCAACGCCAAGGTCGTGGGTTCGATTCCCAGGGAAACCAAGAACTGACAAAAAATGTACAAATGTGCACCTTGAATGAAATGTAAGTCGCTTTGGATAAAAGCGTCTGCCAAATGCATAAATGTAATTTAAAAAGTGCACATAAAAGATCATAACACGACATGATCTGAACCCTCTGTGAAAATGGAGTTTGTGTAAAAAATTACAAATCGTTTTCAAATAAGATTTATACTTAAAACAATTTTTATTAAAGATTTTTATTCAATTAGGGATTAGGGATTTTTGTAAAATCCCTTAACTATTAAAATCAATTTATTTACGTATTAAAGAGCATTGAAAAACATCAAGACAAACATAACATGGCATGAACACTAAAGTTGCTCTGCAATAAAGACAATTAAAATAGTAAAACTTGTTTTCAAAGTAATTTATGCTTATTTTCTCCACTGCACTCTCAGAAAAAAAGGTACAGTGCTGTCACTGGTGCGGTACCCTAAGGTACATCTTTGAACCTTATTCACCCCTAAATGGTGCATATTAGTGGCTTAAAGGTACATATCAGTGCTTTAAGAGTGCGTATTAGTACCTTAAAGGTACATATCAGTGCTTTAAGAGAGCGTATTAGTACCTTAAAGGTACATATCAGTGCTTTAAGAGAGCGTATCAGTACCTTAAAGGTTCATATCAGTGCTTTAAGAGAGTGTATTAGTACCTTAAAGGTTCATATCAGTGCTTTAAGAGAGCGTATCAGTACCTTTAAAGTATCAGTAAAGGTTCATATCAGTGCTTTAAGAGAGCGTATCAGTACCTTAAAGGTTCATATCAGTGCTTTAAAGAGAGCGTATTAGTACCTTAAAGGTACATATCAGTGCTTTAAGAGAGCGTATCAGTACCTTAAAGGTTCATATCAGTGCTTTAAGAGTGTTAGTACCTTAAAGGTTCATATCAGTGCTTTAAGAGTGTTAGTACCTTAAAAAGGTTCATATCCGCTTAGCTTTAGAGCGTATCAGTACCTTAAAGGTACATTAAGTACCTTAAAGGTACATATCATCAGTGCTTTAAGGTACATATCAGTGCTTTAAGAGAGCGTATTAGTACCTTAAAGGTACATATCAGTGCTTTAAGAGAGCGTAGCAGTACCTTAAAGGTACATATCAGTGCTTTAAGAGAGCGTATTAGTACCTTAAAGGTACATATCAGTGCTTTAAGAGAGCGTATCAGTACCTTAAAGGTACATATCAGTGCTTTAAGAGAGCGTATTAGTACCTTAAAGGTACATATCAGTGCTTTAAGAGAGTATCAGTATAAAGTACCTTAAAGGTACATATCAGTGCTTTAAGAGAGCGTATTAGTACCTTAAAGGTACATATCAGTGCTTTAAGAGTGTTAGTACCTTAAAGGTTCATATCAGCTTTTTAAGAGCGTATTAGTACCTTTAAAGGTACATATCAGTGCTTTAAGAGTATTAGTACCTTAAAGGTTCATATCAGTGCTTTAAGAGAGCGTATCAGTACCTTAAAGGTACATATCAGTGCTTTAAGAGAGCGTATCAGTACCTTAAAGGTACATATCAGTGCTTTAAGAGAGCGTATCAGTGCTTTAAAGGTTCATATATCAGTGCTTTATCAGTACCTTAAAGGTACATATCAGTGCTTTAAGAGAGCGTATCAGTACCTTAAAGGTTCATATCAGTGCTTTAAGAGAGCGTATCAGTACCTTAAAGGTACATATCAGTGCTTTAAGAGAGCGTATCAGTACCTTAAAGGTACATATCAGTGCTTTAAGAGAGCGTATCAGTACCTTAAAGGTACATATCAGTGCTTTAAAGAGAGCGTATCAGTACCTTAAAGGTACATATCAGTGCTTTAAGAGTGCGTATTAGTACCTTAAAGGTACATATCAGTGCTTTAAGACCTTAAAGGTACATAGCGTATCAGTACCTTCAGTGCTTTAAAAGGTACATATCAGTGCTTTATCAGTGTATTAGTACCTTAAAGGTACATATCAGTGCTTTAAGAGAGCGTATCAGTACCTTAAAGGTACATATCAGTGCTTTAAGAGTGCGTATTAGTACCTTAAAGGTTCATATCAGTGCTTTAAGAGTGCGTATTAGTACCTTTTCAGTTTTGTACCTTCAGGGAACCACCCCAGTGACAGCAATGTACCTTTTTTTCTGACAGTGTGGATTTTTGGTTTGTTTGTTTGTTTTAAGGATCAGACTAATTAAGACAAAAAATATATATCTATCAAGAAATATAACAGGTATTTCTGTACTATTATTATTATTATTATTATTATTATTATTATTATTTTTGCTTTATCTGATTGACATCTTCTTTAATTGATCAGTAAATAATTGTGTAGATTTGATTTGTTTCCTCAATGTAACTTAACATACTTTTGTACCTTTACATGTCTTTTGTAAAATCCTAAACTATTAAAATCCATTTCATAATATGTTAAAATGCATTAAAAAGCATCAAAACAAACATAATGTCCATCATTGGAACACAACATGACATTTTGCATAAAATATTAAAACTTGTTTCTAATTTAGTGAGGTTTATGTTTAAAACAAAAAATAATATTTATTTACTGCTTTAACTAATTGACATGTTTTCTAGAGAATATTCTTTGAATTGGTCAGTAAATAATTTTATAGATTTGATTTGTCCCGGTTTACTCAATATAACTTTACATAATGTTAGTATTTTGTAAAAATGGCATTAAATCAAGACAAACATGACGTCAATCATCAGAAATAATGACGTTTTGTGTAAAACTTTTGTATTTTGTATTTTTCTTTGTTTGTTTAAAGCATAAATCTATTTAGTGAAGTTTATGCTCAAAAACAAGAACAAGCTTTTGCTAATGGAATACATTTAAAGTATCTTGTTTAAAAGATATTTAGATATTTTTAACCGGATGATAAGAGAAAATCTCATTTTTTGGCAGTAAATACATTCAAATTATTACTATATCACAAAAATAATACTTGATTGTAAAATATCAGTACCTGCATTAGCATTTTCCTCCTCCCTTTATAAGACAAATGCATTATTTTGATTTTAAAGGGGCATTCGGCTCACCATGATCATGGGATCTTGCAGCCACAGACGGATCAAGGTGGCCAGTGTGTAGTACAGGACCAAGAGCATGATGGGATTGACAAAATGGTGCCATTTCAGACCACTGTTGACAGCGAGCTTCCAGGTAGAGGAGCAGTCGGTCCGAACGATGGAGGAGATGCCAAACACACTGTGGAGAAAAACTTAACGGTTAATGTTATCATTACGGGGTGTTTTTATACTCTTCTTACTCTAGCTGTGTCTGGGATAGAAATGATCACATGACCACGGCCCACTTTAAGGGGAAAAACAGGAAGTGATGTCGAAAGCATAGGCTGTCGACACTGTCATTCAACAGTCGCGCAGATCAAAGCGACAAGTCTTTCATCAACTACAATTAGTGCACAGTCTTTTCCAACCAGATACAACACACACACACACACACACACACACAGACACAGACACAGACACACACACACGCACACAGACACACACACACACACAGACACACACACACACACACACACACACACACACACACACACACACATCAGGCTGTTTCCACAGAAAATGAGACTAGCAGGATTATGGTATCCATTTCTGTCCATGAATCCCATGGAAGGAGGTAAAACAGGCTGATAACTAAGAGTGTTTGAGTGGAATGAGTTTATCTGACCACAATGCACTTCTAACTTCAGTTCAAGTCTTAATTAACCTTGCGATCACAACCACAATGCAAACCTTAAAAGCTGCTTTAAACATTGAATTGATTTGAAATCACTCACACACTTTCTTCTGCGGCCATTAGAGGGAATAACATACAATGAACACATTTACAGCCAAAAGAATGGCTGGACTACAAACAAGGCTACTCGACTATACATAGAGCTAATGGCTGGAGCAGTCGATGGAGCTGATACTCGTGAAGAGCATCAAGGGCATGAGAGACGGAGCAGGAATAGGTGCAGAATCAGGCCGTCAGCACCTGCGGATCATAACTGCTGCATAACCAGGCACTTTACACAGGCTAAGCCTGAGCAGATCTGAGAGTACGGATGGAAATATCCGGTGAAGGACAGCGAGCGCTAAAATAAACATTAGAGATCTGTTTGTTGCAGCATGCAAGGCATCACAGGCATGCAGAAACTGCTCTATAGCATCTATCCGTCATGGTGAAGGCAATGCATTGACACAAGTTCAATGAAACACTGCATGCACGGTTAATGCAAATATTTGGAATTTTTACATACAATTATTTATATTGAGATTATTTTAAAAATATATATATTTAATTCTATTTTAGTCAAATTATAAAGTACATTTATTATACTGCCTTTTGTTTTTGTTACAGCATTTTTATTGGGTTTTTTTACAATAATGAGAATATTTTGGGGGTGGGGGTGATTAAGATTTTTTGCAAATTATAAAGTATTCTGTTGTTTTAAAAACAGACAGGATGATTTTTATTACAGTACAAATAATGAAGGTTGATAAGGTTGAATTTTTTTTTTTTTTTTTTTTGGTATGAAAAATTTATTTTTTAGGCTTTGGTTTGAAACAGATTTTTATTACAGTACAAATAATGAAGGTTTGTTTTTAAGAAATTAGATTATTTTATTTTATTTAATTTTTGGTATGAAACGTAAAGTACAAGACACAGAAATATATGTAAATGTGTATGAAAAAAGAAATGAATACTTTAATTCAGCAAGGATGTATTAAATTGACAATAAAGATATAATGTTACAATGTTGTGATTCAGCAATTATAATTATTTTAATGTACTTGAAAATCACTATTTTACCCATTATTTGTATTTGTCATGAATTGTCATGCTTATTAGACGAGAGCATTGCAAGTTTAACAACGTCTGCGCTACAATAATTAACACAAAAATATGGAATTACCTTAATGCATAATTAAACATCATAAAAATGTCTTGTTAATCGCATCATAAAAATGCTGGATCTATTTCAGGAGAGTTGTTACGTAAATGATTGTAAAAAAAGAATGAACAGCGATTCCTTTGGCATACACGCACAATATTTGGCTGATATGCATTTATGAAGCTATATTTATTTCACTCTGCAGGCCTTTTGTGGACTGGCCTTTGTCAGGACATATGAGAACAGATGGGATACGGGATCTTTTATCTGTGCACAACCTGAACCCTGCGTGTCTATCAGAGCCCAGACACAGGAAATTGGGCAGTGTTTTGCTGCAGGGCATGATGGGTATTTTAACACTCATTCATTATTTACTGTATGCCGCAGGTACAGATTAATATGCATATGATGACATTAAACATATGACATATTATATAGTATTACTGGCACTGTCGTTCAAGCTTGTATTCAGACTCCACTGATTTATGAATAATTAAAGAGGACCTATTGTGCATTTTTACATGTTTATCTTTCTTTAGTGTGTAATGTTGCTATTACAAAGCACAAAGCGAGCTCTTCTCTCTATCAGTGTCACTGTTTTTGAACACCCTGAAACGCCTATATAGTAGTCTTGAGTTTTCTTCCGGGAACCAACAGACACAGGAAAATTGTGTCACAATACTCCTCATTTACACACAATGTATAAAGGGGCGGGGCCTGGTTAGGTTAGTTAATTCCCTACATTTATATAGCACTTTTCTAGGCACTCAAAGTGCTTTACATGGAAGAATCTCCTCAATCACCACCGATGTGCAGCATCACCTGGATGATGTGACGGCAGCCATATTGTGCCAGAACGCCCAGCACACACCAGCTGATTGGTGGAGAGGAGACAGTGATGAAGCCAATCAGAATATGGGATTATTAGGAGACCATGATGGACAGAGGCCAATGAGAAAATCTGGCCAGGATGCCGGGGTTACACCCCTACTCTTTTTTTTTCCGAAGGACATCCTGGGATATTTAATGACCACAGAGAGTCAGGACCTCGGTTTAACGTCTCATCCGAAGGACGGTGCTTGTTACAGTATAGTGTCCCCATCACTTTACTGGGGTGTTAGGACCCACACAGACCACAGGGTTAGCGCCCCCTGTTGGCCTCACTAACACTTCTTCCAGCAGCAACCTGGTTTTCCCAGGAGGTCTCCCATCCAGGTACTGACCAGGCTCAGCTTATTCTGCTTAGCTTGCGTCTTGGGTTACAGGGTGATGTGGCTGCTGGATAAAGTTAGTAGTTAGTAGTGTGTTGAAACTTGTGGTTATGGTAAGGGGCGGGACTTTTCCGATTGACCAATCACAACACACTGGTCCAGCAGTCCAATCAGAGCATTATTCTATTCAGAATTATTATTTTCAGAAGGAGGGGCTTCATAGAGACAGGGGGCCCTATTTTAACGATCAGAGCGCATGGTCTGAGGGCGTGTCCAAATCCACTTTTGCTAGTTTAACAACGGAAAAAAACTAGTCTCTTAAGGAATCACAGGTGTGTTTTAGGCATAACATGCAATAAATCAGAGTGTCATCTCCCATTCCCTTTAAAAGCCAATTGCGCTCGCACCATGGCGGATTTCTTTTTATTTGTAATATGTGTGTGTGCTGCTGCATTCCTGTGTGTGTAATAAGCAGAATGTACATGCGTTGTGTACCTGCCTATAGGTGCACATTACTAACACGCCCTTTAAATAACACAAAAAATACTACGCTATTGACTTTAGAGCAGGTTTGTGTAGGCCAATGGTGCAGTCGTTTTCAGTTCCTCAAAATAGCAACACACCAACAATGCACCTGAACACACCTGGTGTTCAGACCAGATGCCCATAAGTGAACAGATGGCCATGAGTGCATTTGCTATTTAAACAATGTGAAAATGATAACTGCGTTGGGCTGAAACTAGTAAAAACACTTGTGTCGTGCCTAGCGTCGCATTGCACTGGGTGTATGATAGTATGTTACTGACAGACTGGGAAGAGAGGAGCTGCAACAATGGAGAATATGTGAAAAACGCTTGATCATTCAAGCATGAAAACCTATTCTAGTAGAGCCCAAAAACAAAATCAAGAATAATATGGCCTCTTTATTATGGAGCCATTTATTTGCATAAAATAGATGTAAATTGTTTGACAAATGTCATTGCTCCTTTCCTTTCCAGGCCTCTGACCTGATGTAGCTGTCGTTGGGCCTGATGGCCTCCTGGAGGAACTGGAACTGGTTTGAATAAAGTATGATGAGATGACCAGCACTGAAGATGGCCATGAGAACACACAGACAGCTGAAGAGGAGCTTGTCGAAGGTCTTGCAGAGCGACCACCACGTGCACAGACCCAAGAACACAAAGAAGTAGACGGCTGACGTCAGAGAGGGGAGCATGATACCTGGAGACCAGAACAGAGAGAGTTTTACACTGATTGTTTGGCTTATGGGAGATTAGGTCTGTATTCTGCTGACAGCATGATGTTCTTTTAATATTTTGAGGTTTTTTTTTTTGCTGTTTCGTTCCTCCTGACCACTAAAGACGGTGTTGTATTAGTGCATAATCTCGGCACCAGCCTGACTGGTCGAAAAACATATAACAGTGAAGTCACATATAGGGACATGAGCTGAGCTGAGGGAATATAAGTAATATAAGCACCTCAGTGCCCGATAGCTTTCATAATATATTTAATGATATATTATTCAAATTATAAAGTACATTTGTTCCAGTGAAACAACCATATTTTCCAAGCCTTTAACGAACAGGGCTAAGTCATTAAAAAGTGTACATTTGCTCTACTGCCTTTAAAAAAACAGACAGGATTATTTTTATTACAGTATAAACAATGAGGGGTTTTTATGATAATGAGAAAATGAGGGTGTGGGAGAGTATATATGTGCTTAATTTACATAAAATGAATGTCATAATGCAACAAAACATTTTTTTAATGTAAAATATATATTTAAAAATATTTTTATCTTTATTTAAAAAAAATTTCGTTCAGCAATGTGACATTTAAGACATTTATAATGTTACAAATCATTTCTATTTCCGATAAATGCTGTTCTTTAGAACTTTCTATTCATCAGAGAATCCTGAAAGAAAATGTATCGCGGTTTCCACAAAAATAGGAATCAACACAACTGTGTTCAACAATGATAATAATCATAAATGTTTCTTGAGCATCAAATCATCATATCAGAATGATTTCTGAAGGATCACTGACACTGAAGACTGGAGTAATGATGATAAATTCAGTTTGATCACAGGAATAAATTACATTCTAAAATACATTCATATAGATAACAGTTATTTGTAATAATATTTAACAGTGTTTTAATTTTTGATCAAGTAAATGCAGCCTTGGTGAGCAGAAGAGACTTCTTTCAAAAACATTAAAATATCCAAATGTTTGAAAGGTAGTTCACATTCAAATATATATCACCTATCCACACCTGTTAATCCCAGAAGAATGGTAACCACCACTTGTCCAGCAGTTGTGATGAGGTTACCGATGATCTCTTTGAGTTTATTTGCCACTCCTGCTACTCTGCGCAGAATCTTCATCTTTGTGCTCTCCTGCACCTCTTCCTCCTCCTCTTCCTCATCCATGACTTCTTCGCCCCCCTCCTCTTCCTCTGCCTCATCTTCTGCATCAAAGTCCTCGTCAAACAGCATTTCATCATCATCCTCATCATCCTC
Organism: Paracanthobrama guichenoti; assembly: GCA_018749465.1. Classification (NCBI taxonomy): domain Eukaryota; kingdom Metazoa; phylum Chordata; class Actinopteri; order Cypriniformes; family Gobionidae; genus Paracanthobrama; species Paracanthobrama guichenoti. The sequence goes on from CM031944.1 coordinate 12,532,839, forward strand.
ATCATCATTTTCCACCTTCTCATCAATCTCCTCCTGTGTGTGGTCACAGAATACAAGAATCATACACATTTACTGTATGGATCAAAAACATGTTGCCAAAATCTGCATTATACAAGCTGAGCAAGCAGCATAGAACAGTTGCATTTTTCAGAAAATACTTTTTCAGTCTTTCTACTTTTACTTTCTACATTTAACTCAGTGTGTTGCTTGTCTTTTCTTTGTAATTGATTGTGAAATGTACTAATAATTTCTGAGCAAAATTTTTGAAAATGTTTTAAATGTTTATCATTGTATGATATATACTGTCTGACATACTAGATATAATATTAGTAAACAGTATGCAGTAAGTGGTATACTAGTCAATTTCTCAGTTTAAGTGCCGTTTAATCTGGTTTAGATTAACTCTGATCTCACACACAGATTCACACACAAACAATAAGCCCCATCTAACTTTAATGGCTCCATATGTATGGCCTTCAGCACAGGAAACAACTTCCTGCTCACGGTAGCACATACTGCTAAACACCAGTAAACGTTTAGCTACAGCATGAAGCAATTCTTTAAACCTCAGGTCTTAACTTTCTCACTTCATCTCTGTTTCCTAGTATTACAGCTAATCAACCTTCAAACAATGGATGGATGGATGGATAGATGGGTAGGTGGATAGGTGGGTGGATGGATGGATGGATAGATGGATGGATGGATGGATGGATGGGTAGGTAGATAGGTGGGTGGATGGATGGATGGATGGATGGATGGGTAGGTGGATAGGTGGGTGGATGGATGGATGGATGGGTGGGTGGATAGATGATGGATGGATGGGTGGGTGGATAGATGGATGGATAGGTGGGTGGATAGATGATGGATGGATGAATGGATGGATGGATGGGTAGGTGGATAGGTGGGTGGATGGATGGATGGATGATGGATGGATGATGGATGGGTGGGTGGGTGGGTGGATAGATGGATGGATAGGTGGGTGGATAGATGATGGATGGATGAATGAATGAATGGATGGATGGATGGATGGATGGATGGATGGATAGGTGGGTGGATAGATGGTGGATGGATAGATAGGTGTGATGGATGATGGATAGGTGGATGGATGGATAGATGGATAGATGGATAGGAACGCCCTGTGTGAGTTCTTGTTTTTAATGAATAGGCGGATGGATGGATGGATGGATGGATGGATGGATGGATGGATGGATGGATGGATGGATGGATGGATGGGTGGGTGAGTAGATAATGGATGGATGGATGGATGGATGGATAGGTGTAATGGGTGGATGGATAGGTGGGTGGGTGGATGGATGGGTGGATGATGGATGGATAGGTGGGTGGATGAATGGGTGGATGGATAATGGATGGATGGATGGGTGGATGATGGATGGATGGATGGATTTAGTGACATATTTTAAACAAAGTATTATCAATATTGTTTGCTCTATTTGCAACTAAATAGTTCCAACTAAAGCCACAGCAGAACTGCTGTGCATCTCACAACGGTGTTGTGATGTTGAACGAATCTGCGGCTTTGAGCGAATCGGGAGAGTCAATGATTCAATGACTCATTCATAAATACAGCAACTTGCTTCGTTACTCACTCATTAAGACAGTGATGTGTTTAATATATCAAAGTATCACTTTGTTTTACCATCATTTATTGCTTTATTTATTATATTAAAAATAAAGTTAATGGAATTTAAAGAATATGACAAAACATAGCTCATACATTTATTAGGGTTAGAAAACGATGCCTTTGTAAAGGTAGAAAATGCACCTGAAAATCAATTTAAGGAGGCAAATATTGTAGGTGTGACTGCAGTCCAAGTGGAAGAGAGAGCGCAGGAAGAGAGAACGCAGAAGGATGTTGAATGCCTCAGAGCCACAGTAAAAAGCTTGGGAACCACTGATCTAGAATATACTTATGAGCTGCTTTAAAAGGCTAGTCAAAGAACTTGCCTCTCCTCGTCCTATAACATAAACCTGTTCTCATAAAAACAATGAGTATTTTACTCTGGGAAAACAACAATTTAGAAAGCTGTTACTGGGGTGAGATTCACAAAAAAAAAAAAAAGTGATTATGGTAATTCACATAGTAAAGTTCTTTAACAACACTTCTGCTGCTCAGGTTGGCACTGCATGCAAACTTTAATTCATCCAATTATAATCATGTAAGGGATAATGTACAGTACAGTCATTGTTGCAGAATAAACATACACTTTTTAGATAATGAATGGCTAACTGTACATTAGCCTGCTGACTGATTGTGTTGGAGTTTAAATGATTTTATTATGTGATAAGAATGAATGCATGGACCCTACACCTACTCCTAACCCTACCCATTAAACACTTTTAAATAATCTTTAAACGCTTCTACTTTTCAAATATTTTCTTAATTTTTAGTTAAGTTTTTAGTTTAAATGCCTCTCCTAGCTAACATGCAATGGAAAAAGGGAGAAGAATGCGTTCAGAAAAAGGCAGATTTGAACTGTCACGTGAGCACGTTTGAGCTTCAGCGAGAACCAATGAGGTTAATTCTCGTGTTACACAGCAGGTTTGAGGTTCAGCGAGAACCAAGATTCAAGATTCAAGAGTTTTATTTGTCACATACACAGTTATATACAGAATATACAACCGGCAATAAAATGTAAACAGGTCCGCTCCATGGACAGTGCAAATGTCCACTGAGGTTCATTCTCGTGTTACGCATCACGTTTGAGCTTCAGCGAGAACCAATGAGGTTCATTCTCATGTTACGCAGCAGGTTTGAGCTTCAGCGAGAGCCAAAGAGGTTCATTCTCGTGTTACGCATCACGTTTGAGCTTCAGCGAGAGCCAATGAGGTTCATTCTCGTGTTACGCATCTCCTTTGAGCTTCAGCGAGAACCAATGAGGTTCATTCTCGTGTTACGCAACACGTTTGAGCTTCAGCGAGAGCCAATGAGGTTCATTCTCGTGTTACGCATCACGTTTGAGCTTCAGCGAGAGCCAATGAGGTTCATTCTCGTGTTACGCAGCACGTTTGCGCTTCAGCGAGAGCCAATGAGGTTCATTCTCGTGTTACGCAGCACGTTTGCGCTTCAGCGAGAACCAATGAGGTTCATTCTCGTGTTACGCAGCACGCTTGAGCTTCAGCGAGCCAATGAGGTTCATTCTCGTGTTACGCAGCACGCTTTGCGCTTCAGCGAGCCAATGAGGTTCATTCGTGTTACGCAGCACGTTTGCGCTTCAGCGAGAACCAATGAGGTTCATTCTCGTGTTACGCAGCACGTTTGCGCTTCAGCGAGAGCCAATGAGGTTCATTCTCGTGTTACGCAGCACGTTTGCGCTTCAGCGAGAACCAATGAGGTGTTCATTCTCGTGTTACGCGCAGCACGTTTGCGCTTCAGCGAGAACCAATGAGGTTCATTCTCGTGTTACGCAGCACGTTTGAGCTTCAGCGAGCCAATGAGGTTCATTCTCGTGTTACGCAACACGTTTGAGCTTCAGCGAGAGCCAATGAGGTTCATTCTCGTGTTACGCAGCACGTTTGAGCTTCAGCGAGAGCCAATGAGGTTCATTCTCGTGTTACGCAACACGTTTGAGCTTCAGCGAGAGCCAATGAGGTTCATTCTCGTGTTACGCAGCACGTTTGAGCTTCAGCGAGAGCCAATGAGGTTCATTCTCGTGTTACGCAACACGTTTGAGCTTCAGCGAGAGCCAATGAGGTTCATTCTCATGTTACGCAGCACGGTTGAGCTTCTGTTTATGTTCACTGATTAATGTTTATATGTGAATAAAAGCCTAAATTAAATCTGTTCATCATATAAAGCAATTGAGTCTAAAACGCTCAATTCATAATGTGGCTCAGCAAAATTAATAATAACATTAATACTAACACTAATAACAACAATAACAACTCCCTAATTATATGATTTGTTTGTTTAAAAAAGTGCATTTATGTACATTAATGTATCCGTCGACGCTGGAAAGCAAAGTTCCCTGAACGTTCATCATCATGTTTGAAATGCGTCAGACTGCAGCTCATTAAACCCATCAGCGGAGGTGACAGCTGAACCTGGCGTCTGGAGGACACATGTTCTCTGTGTTTGTGTGCACACGTGTAGGTCTGAGAAGCGAGAAGCAGGTGTGTGTTTGAGTACTCCATAAGGCATGCAATAACTCTGACCCACCTTCTCCTCGTGCTCAAAGTCGTGGTTGTCTTGGGCCATCTCCTCACTCGGCCGCTTGAGAACCAGTTTTCTGCACAGCAGCCACACGGACAGGCTCGCCATGAACATCCCGATATCCGGGAGGAAAACTCGGATACCATTGCCTGCATCTGCACCAATAACACTACAAATACACACAAAGAGAGAGAACAGATTAACACACAGTACAGTCACAGAGCCTTCTTTTAATGTATATTTATTTTTTTCCACATGTACATCTTTTGAACCTGTTACAGGTAATCGTGACTATAACAAACAAACTACCGTCGCCAGAATTCCTATTAAACCACACGCCATCTGTGAGGGCGGAAAACATTTGTGAGAATGCCGTTTTCCAAACATTTTCCAGTTTGAGCTTCTTACACATCTGTTGTGTGCTAGAATACGTCGTTTTATATGCTTCCCCACCCAGTTCAATAAAATCTGCCTTGCACCATATTAAAAGAGTATAAATATTTCTCATAAAACACATACTGGGTTCTTCTGAAACTCACACAACAGTGAAATTAAGCCTTTCTCAAAGTGCCTAGTCTGTGTCAGGTTGATTTAGTCAAAACAGGTTTGAATGAAGGCGCCAGTGTTTTGATGATTGGTTTCGCCGTCATTCAGACAATGAAGAGCAGTTATTCATGCCATTATTAAGTCTTAAAGGGAAACATATGGTCAACACAATAACCTCAGATGTATGGAATGATTCATGTGCTTATACAATATATAATCAGCCTTCCAGCAAAATGTTGCTCCAGGTGCACTAAACCATTTATTATGCATGCATCTAAAAAATACAACAGTGACGCATGCCTTGAATGGAAGTAGACGCCACAAAATGTGTTTGATACAGTCCAGCAGGAAAATTAGGTTTGAGTAAATAGCTAATTTTACAGTATTTGCACCAACCTTACCAGCGTATCAATTAAAAAACAAAAGTCAACGGAGTCAACTTTGCCTAAAGTGAATTTTACTTTTTATGCCAAACTGACTCAAATTAAACTTGCAATAATTAATTTAATGAGCTCATTGTTTCTACCTAAATGAAAACATGCTAACAGATTTGCATTATCTTAGAACGGTACATTTTTGACAAATGGATATTACTTTGACGCAGTCACCTCTGATAAGAGATTACTCTAAACTGTAATGTAGAAACATGCATTGCCAAAACTCCATCAGGAAATAAAATAAAATAAAATAAAATAAAATAAAATAAAATAAAATAAAATAAAATAAAATAAAATAAAATAAAATAAAATCCAGCGATCTTTCATTTTCATATTGCTGGATCAGGATTAAAATAAAATAAAATAAAATTCTGGGTACGATTTTGGATTGGATTCAATACAATTCAGACAACAAAAAAAAACCTTTAATATAAATACTTCTCAAACATAAGAACAATTTATTTTTAAAACTGCATTTAATAACTATTATTAACCATTTGTTTAAAAAAAAAAAAAAAGAATGTTATAAACAGTATTGCAACTACTTAAGTTTGAATGTTTTTGTACAGTAGAGCATGGCGCTAGCAAACGGCAAAATCATGCATTCGATTCCCAGCGATATTAACATTCTTAAACTCATATAAAGATGTAGGGGAGCGCGGGGTTAGTTGTAACACGCATGGTTTAACACGTTCCACACATGCCAGGATGAGGAAACTCAGTGTATTCACTAGTTGCCATAGCAACATTATTTAGAGAAAAAACTGTGCCAAAATTAAGATTAAGATATTACTGAACATTTATTTAACCATAGCGAAAGTAAATTTTACTTTTCATCTCTGTTTTTTGTGTTTATTTAAAATAAGTCAAATCTGATGTTACTGTAATCTTATGTTCTTTAACGCTGATCTAACAGCAGAAGACACGAGCCGCGGTTAATCCCTGTGGAGCAGGCGGGGCATGTTGTCACACTGCGTTACAGTGAGCCCCTGTTAGAAATATGATATTATATTCTATACTTCTAGAGTTCTATTCCCATGAGAAAAGGTGAATAAAGACTGAGAGTCAATGTTCAGAAATGATTCATTGTTATTATGTTTTGAGCTCTGCTGTAGAGCTGTGTTTAGCCATGTGTTTGTTGTCAAACTCAAAAAAAAATATATATATTTAATGATTAAAAATGCCATTATTTTATTAAAAAAATAATAATTGTATTTTTATTGACAAAATATTTTAGTTTGTCATAGATATTTTTTGATTATATCAGGTGATGTTTTAATCTGTCATCTGGTCATGTTATAATATACTCCACCTATGGGGCATGTTGTCACATCTCACTTCCATTCTTTCGGGGTAAATCAAGAAAAAAGTAAACACCGTATTAATGAAACAAAACCACATAATGTACTAGACATGTGGGAAATTAATGTGGGAAAGAATAAATACTCTGAACCCCAAGGGCATTTACACAAACTGAGAGCGTTAGGTTGTGCCCCGCTCTCCTCTACTTTCAACGCAGTGTGCACACAGCCTCTGCCAAATGCATACATGCACATTTAAATACTCTCAGAGGGTAGTTGAGAAACTGACATGAAAAAACAATTGGTTTTATTGTGGGTCTGTACACCTGCGGTTAACCATGAAATTGTGGGTCAAAGTGACCAGAAATTTTGTGCACTTGACAATTCCAATTAAACTGACCTGCAACATAATACAAGGGTTAAGAGATCTCTGCCTCTTTCGGACAAATTTTTCTTTTTAACAATGAATTTCAGACCTCAAACATCAACTCCATTGTGCTCATGTGATTGACTCCTGTCCCGTGGAGAGAGACATCAGTGGACCGCTATGTCACAGATAAATGCCTTCGCTCAACTAACAGGTCAATTAGGAGCATAAACAATTTACAGCTGAACTTCCTGCCACTTATGTTGAATCGAGCCATCCGACCAGCGCTGCTTGGAAAAAGGTGCATGTCGAGATTCCCGCACTCAGGAAACCACACTTAATAGAATCACAGTCAGGCCAGTGCACACAAACATCGAGGTAAGCTTTGAAAAATTGGGCTGTCAACAGTGGGTCAGGTTTAATTGGGTTTAGTGTTCATCATGGAAAACGGCTGGTTTGGGGGGTGAAGTTTGGAGCCGCGCTGCTGGACGGCAGACTGTGTAAGTGGAGCGTAATGTTATCTGTCTCTGTTTGCTGAAGTACTTAAAAACACTTAAAAACTCATCCCTCGAGAGTGTGTGCAAGAGTACACGCTTTTAAGGTATTTTGCAAACAAGTGATAACAGGTGATATCCTCACGTAGCAGAAAAACATTCTTATGGCAGCTGCATAACTCTTTAAACAGGCCATATTAATTTAAAAATATTTTTAATATTTTATGCATTTCAAAGTCTCTTATGTTCAGCAAAGCTGAATTTATTTGGTCCAAAATACAGTAAAAAAATGTAATATTGTGAAATATTATTACAATTTAAAATAACCGTTTTCCAGTCTTCAGTGTCACATGATCCTTTCTAATAAGCTGATTCGCTGCTCAAGAAACATTATTATTATTATCAGTATTGAAAAAGAACAGCATTTATTTGAAATAGAATCTTTTGTAACATTATAACAGTAATGTTTCCAAACTTTTGACCGGTACTGTATATCAGTATTACTGTTTTTACTGTATTTTGATCATCTTTTTTCAAATACATTTTTAAAAATCCTACCAACTGCGAACTGTTAAACAGCAGTGTAGCTTTAATTAAAATTCATAATTTAACATTAATGCCTTGAATGTGATAAATGGCATATGAACCACCATCTTGTTAAAGGTTTAGATACAGTACACTCTAAAAAATTATGGGTTAAAAACAACCCAAGTTGGGTTGAAAACGGACAAACCCAGCGGTTGGGTTAAATGTTTGCCTAACATGCTGGGTAGTTTTATTTAACTCAACTATTGTTTAAAAATTACTGTATTGCTTGCTTAAAATGAACTCAAAGTATGCTGGACATTAACATTTATTATTATGTTTAATAAATTAAGTTTAATGCATAATAATTAAATAATAAACATTTATTAAATTGCTTATTAATAAATGTTGACCGTTTGATCGTTGCGTCTATAATTATGTCTGATTTTTAATTTCCAACCTATTTTGGGTTAATTTTAAGCCAGCCATATAGTCATTTTTAAACAACAATTGGTTTAAATAAAACTACCCAGCACGTTGGGCAAACATTTAACCCAACCGCTGGGTTACAACAACTCAACCGCTGGGTTAAAACAACTCAACCGCTGAGTTAAAACAACCCAATCGCTAGGTTAAAACAACCCAATTGCTGGGTTAAAACAACCCAATCACTGGGTTAAAACAACCCAATCGCTGGGTTAAAACAAGTCAACCGCTGGGTTAAAACAACCCAATCGCTGGGTTAAAACAACTTACCCGCTGGGTTAAAACAACCCAACCGCTGGGTTAAAACAACAATGATAAGCAACATAGAGAGTGATAATGTAGCATATGGCTGCTTATAATGTATCATTGCATAAAGTGTTTTGACATTACACTGGTTGTTAAAAACAACCCAAGTTGGGTTGAAAACGGACTAACCCGCGATTGGGTTGTTTTAACCCAGTAAATGGGTTAAATGTTAAATGTTTGATTAAAACAACCCAATCGCTGTAGTGTATTAGAGTGTATTTTAAAAAGAAACAGTATGCAGTAGATGCTGTATGTATAATGCCATCCCTTTCCCAACATGACACAAAACTAGCATCAAAGTTCTGGTAGCAACAAAACCTTCCCCTCAAAGCGTTCAATAAAAACTCAATCAATAACCCGGGATGTTTTAGAGCTTGTTGTAGGTTTAGTGTCTGCTATAAAAAAGGCCAAAAAGATTTTACTTCATGCAGTAAAAACCTTTTCAATTAAAAACCTTTCACATTCACAACAGCAATGTGAGAGTTTGATAAACAGGCATGAAATGAAACATTCATCAAATGTTTCTCAGGCGATTTACAGGCTGGCGATTAAAATAAGGGCTTGGACTCACCTCTCGAAACCAATCTGTCGTACTGACTTCTCCCACACTGAACCTGGTAAATAGAAAAGATAAAGCTTTACTACCCATTGTATAGAATTTTCCAGCACACTGACTGTGAAAGCACAGAGTTATTCGCCGATAACTACCAGCGCCGTGGGCTTTCAGTTAACTATCACAAGAGCCAAGGTGAAGTTCTGTCAAACTGCAGGGTCACTGTAGCTAATTAAATAACTTCATTTAAAAATAAACAAATATAGATCACATTAACTGATACCAATACCAATCAAATTGATATAATTAATACATTTATTGAACATTGGTACATTTTAAACTAGCGTTTACTATGGTAAAGGGTAAACTTCATGTCTTGCCTAACAACACCTCTTAACCGTGGTAAAATCACCATAAAGAATAGCCTTTAGGTCTATTTGATCTCAAAAGGGACAATGCACATCAGCTGACACAAGCACTTGTGTCTGACATCTGTAAAATCAGATCAGCTTCAGATGTGTCTGTATTATTTACAGTAATCGCAAATCAATACGTCAGACTGTGTTCATAGCAAATTAGGAGAGTAATTATGTATTGAATGGCCTTAGAGACTGAAGTGCTGTTACAGACGGGACTCAGTATCACACTGACACACTCTGAAGTGGATCTTTACTCAGATCACACCAATCTAACGTCGACAACAAACCTACCGGGAAGAACGCACATGTTATGAGTAACTACTTTTAGAAAGAAAACGGAAAAACAACACACGTCCCACGAGACAAATGCATGCCCTTTCAGTCCGAAACCTTTCAAACGGCACGGTCAAAATTCAACATTATCACCATCATCACTAATGATGCGTTACCATGTTAGAGACAGTGCGATATTGTGATAAAAGAAATCTAGCTGATAATATGGCTATGAGTTTCATAAATGATGGAGACCCAGACAAACTGTATGGAGTCCAAATGTCACACCAGGACAGAACTAAAAAGAAAATGTCAAAATAAAACAAAGTCTAATCATCAGCTCTGAAAAGGGCTAGAAAAGAAAGGTGAGCCTCCCACTCTCGGCGGGACGTGAGTAATGTCTTCATTGTTCAGACGGGAACAACTGGAGGACAAAGACAAACTAAGTGGCACATTTCCCATAAGCCTCCCGCACAGTTATTTAAATCAAGCTTGCGGTGAGGTGAGATAGACAATACATGTCCTTATGACTTGACACAAACATATTAAATGTGGATTGCATTAAAAACTGCGGGATACACATCATGTGTATTCATCCTTTGGTGTTTCTTTCAAGCTTCATTATTGGCATATTTGTTCCCTTTCAGTCGGTCACGTTCGACGTACGTCGGACGTCACCGACGAATTGGGATCACTTCAGGGAGCCCCTATCAGCTTCGAGATTTAGAGAACAGGCCAATGAGAATTGGCGTGCGAGATTTGCATCTCGCGCTCCGCCCCGCAGTGCGGGTATAAACGGAAGCGAAATGCAGCGCACCTTTGTCATTCACTTCGGAGCCGAACACGGTGTTGATGAAGAAGACTGTTCCTGCTTCAGCAGAGAGAAAGAGAGAACGACAGAAGAAGCTTCTTTGAGTGCTGAGTGGGATGGCACGATCAGCGGCGGCCGCGAGCTCCCTGATACAGTGATAAACTGCTGTTTTCACAGCACTGTTTGGTCTGTTGGTTCGGTGAGGGCGTTCCCAATGGTGAGTGCATACACAGGCTGCACTACTCTCCTGTGTTTTGCCGCGGTCGTTCCCTGGGTGCTTCAGCACATTTAAAAGAGCACATTTTCTTCTAAAAGAGCAGCGCGGGTGTGACACTGCGTCTTTTTCAAGACGTCATTCCACCCGTGCGTTGCATAACTATGTTGAGATTGCGTTCGTGGGTGGTCCATGTACTCTCAGGAGAACGGGATCACGTCGGCGCGCTGTTCGTCTCGCCTTCCCCGTGAGGGTTTGAGTGTTCAGCGCGCCGTGTGCCGTCGAGCTGCCGCTGACAGCGCGGGTTGTCACGGCAACCCAGCGCGCGTCACTCGGCGCTCTAGATGCGCGGTCGAGACTATGAAACCTCAAACGGGGTCAAGTCCCTTCGCTTATACCCCGATCTAGTGTCTTTCTGGTGCACCAGAAAAGGGGCTACTTTGGCTGATAAGCCTGGGTGATCTGAGGATTACAGTGGGGCTTCCCTGCCGAGCACATCTCCGTGGGCCCCCCACTCCTCTAGCGCATCGCAGCATGCTGAGACTGTGTTCGTGGGTGGTTCATGTTCTCTCATGAGAGCATGACCACGTCGGCGCGTTGTTCATTTTACCCTTTTCATAAGTGTTTTAGTGTTCAGCGCGCCGTGTGCCGTCTCACGGCCACGCTCACTATCTTGCATGCCTGCTGGTAGCTTACAAATGGGATTGCTGGTCCAAAAAAAAAAATAATTTTAAAAATAAAATAAAAAATAAAGGGACCTAGCGTCTCATTTGGGGCTCTAGCAGAGGACAGATGTCAATCGCTGCATCGGAGAGAGGACTGTTATGTGTTGAAAATGAAGATTGGGCTGAGATTCCCACTATAATAGTGGATGTCTTATGCTGAATCAGATTCATACTTGACAGTCATGCTTCCCTGGGTGGCTGGGGCATAGCGCAACGCATAAATCGCCTTGCCCGCCCCCTTGCCTTTTTCCCGGATGTGCATTGGAAGGCTTTAGCAGTGTGGAACCGCTTGGCACCAGAAAATGGAACGTCAAAGGGGCCATAGCCTGTATAAAGTTTTCCTCTCTCTCACTACCCTCATCAGGTGGGGTGGCAGTGCCACTGGCAGGCTGCCTCCGCCCAGCACTCTTCGTGCATAAGGGTAGTTCTGAGCTGAGGTTGAGCTGCGCACAGTGGCTTTTATATTTAAAGTCACAGCGCTGCCCTCGGCCAGGCGATGTCCAGAAACACCATCGGCGACCCCTCAGTCTGCTCGTCGCCATGGGCACCCGGATTTGGTTAAGAGCTGCTCTCCCCCCCGGAGGGCCGGGAGGAGATTCATTGGTAAATTCTGTTCCGCCACTGTCAAATACAACCAGTGGTACCCAAATTCTAAAGAGCAGTTCCAATACCCCTGGGTGCCAGGAGAGTGTGCTCGGCGGTGTTCGACGCTTCCATGCCTCGTCACCCTCAGGCGCCTCTCCTATCGCCAGCAGGGGTGCCGGCTGTGTCTGGGACGCACACAAGTGGCCTCCCACACTCGTGCACCCCCTCAGCGGAAGCAGGTAAGTGTTGCACAGCACACTCAGACCCCACCTTGGGCCGCTCCCATGTCGTCCGTGTTGGGTCCCTGCATGCCGCTGTGCTGCCCCGCTGCGGGCACGTCTGTGGTGCCGGTGGTCCCGCTTGCACGGTTCTTGGGAGCCTGCCTAGCGCTCCAGCCCGTCTTGCTGACTCATCCGTACCATCAGACTTGGCTATGCGATTCGGTTCGCCCGGCGTCCCCCCAAGTTCAGGGGCATCCACTTCGCCTCCGTGTCGAAGGAGAATGCCCCTGTGCTTCAGGCGGAGATCGCGGTCCTACTGGCGAAGGATGCGATAGAGCCGGTCCCTCCAGCCGATATGAAGAACGGCTTCTACAGCCCGTACTTCATTGTGCCCAAGAAGGAGCGGCGGGTTACGGCCGATCTTGGTTCTGTGACTTCTGTACCAGTCCCCAGGCTGCTGTTCAGGATGTTAACGCAGAAATGCATCTTCAGGTGCGTCGTCCCCAAGATTGGTTTGCAGCGATCGACCTGAAGGGCGTGTACTTTCATGTCTCGATTCTCCTCGACACAGACCGTTCCCTCGCTTTGCATTCGACGGACGAGCATATCAGTACAAGGTCCTACCCTTCGGGCTGGCCCTGTCGCCCCGTGTCTTCACGAAAGTCGCGGAGGCGGCCATTGCTCCCATGAGAGAGCGTGGTGTTCGCATTCTCAACTACCTCGACGACTGGCTGATCCTTGCCCAGTTGCGAGAGCAGTTGTGCGAACACAGGGACTTGGTGCTCCGTCACCTTTGCCGGTTGGGGCTTCAGGTCAACTGGGAGAAGAGCAAACTCTGCCCCTTGCAGAGGATCTCTTTTCTCGGGATGGAGATAGACTCGGTCGCCCGGACGGCGCGCCTCACCGAGGAGCGCGTCCAGTCAGTGTTGAACTGCGTGAACTCGTTCGAACATTTTCAGAGGCTCCTGGGGCATATGGCGTCCGCAGCCGCAGTAACGCCGCTGGGATTGCTTCATATGAGACCGCTTCAACGCTGGCTCCACGACCGGGTCCCGAGATGGGCGTGGCGCAGCGGAACTCTCCGTGTCAAGTGGCGCCGAGATGCCGCCAAACCTTCAGCCCGTGGTCGGACCCTTCATTTCTACGGGCAGGCGTGCCTCTAGAACAAGTGTCCAGGCATGCTGTTGTCTCCACGGATGCCTCATCCACCGGCTGGGGTGCCACGTACAACGGGCTTGCAGTGTCGGGTCTGTGGGCGGGCCCCAACTGCAATGGCATATCAATTGCCTGGAGTTGTTAGCAGTTCGTCTTGCACTCAGCCGCTTCAAAGCGCGCTCAGAGGCAAGCGCGTTCTGGTCGTCACGGACAGCACTGCGGCCGTTGCGTACATCAACAAACAGGGTGGTCTACGCTCCGTCGCATGTCACAACTTCGCCCGCCATCTCCTCCTATGGAGTCAGAAGCATCTGAGGTCGCCCGTGCCATTCATATTCGGGCCTGCTCAATCGTGCGGCCGGCGAGGCTCTCACGTCAGCCAGTGCTCCCGGGAGAGTGGAGACTCCATCCCCAGGTGGTCCAGCTGATCTGGAGTCGCCGGGGCCGCGCAGGTAGATCTGTTTGCCGCCCGGACTCCACCCACTGCCAGCTGTTCTATTCCTGACTGGGGACCCTCGGTTCGGATGCGCTGGCACACAGCTGGCCCCGGGGCCTCTGCGCAAATATGCGTTTCCCCCAGTGAGCCTTCTTGCACAAACACTGTGCAAGGTCAGGGAGGAGGAGCAGGTCCCGTTGGTCGCTCCGTACTGGCCCAACAGGACTTGGTTTTCAGTGCAACTAGTGCTCCTCGCGACAGCACCTCCTTGGCCCATTCCTCTGAGGAAGGACCTCCTGACTCAGAGACGGGGCACCCTCTGGCACCCGCGTCCGGACCTCTGGAAACTCCATGTCTGGTCCCTGGGCGGGGGCGCGGAGGTTCTAGGCGGTCTGCCACAAGCTGTGGTAGACACCATTACTTCCGCTAGAGCGCCCTCTACAGGGCACCTCTACGCGTTGAAGTGGAACCTGTTCGTCGAATGGTGCTCTTCTCGCCGAGAAGACCCCCGAAGGTGTTCGGTCAGTTCTGTGCTTTCCTTCCTACAAGATGGGTTGGAGCGAAGGCTGTCTCCCTCCACCCTCAAAGTTTATGTGGCCGCCATCGCCGCCAATCATGACTACGTGGCGGAAAGTCCTTGGGAAGCACGATCTGATCGTCAGGTTCCTGAGGGGGCGAGAGACTGAATCCGCCTCGCCCTCCCTCTATACCCTCTTGGGTCCTGTCTCTGGTGCTGACCGCACTGCAGAGGCCTCCTTTGAGCCTTTGCAGTCAGCTGAGTTAAAAATTCTGTCTCTGAAGACAGTACTCCTGACTGCATTGGCCTCCATCAAGAGGGTAGGGGATCTGCAGGCATTTTCGGTCGACGAATCGTGCCTGGAATTCGGGCCTGGTAACTCTCACATAATCCTGAGACCCGGCCTGGATATGTGCCCAAGGTTCCCACCACTCCCTTCGGGACCAGGTGGTGAGCCTGCAAGCGCTGCCTTTGGAGGAGGCAGACCCAGCCCTAGCTTTTCTCTGTCCCATCCGCGCTTTGCGGACTTACGTGGACAGAGCGCAAAGCTTCAGGACCTCAGAGCAGCTCTTCGTCTGTTATGGAGGACAGCAGAAGGAAAGGCTGTCTCCAAGCAGAGGATGGCCCACTGGATAGTGGATGCCATCGTCTTGGCGTATGAAACCCAAGGCGTGCCCTGCCCGCTCTGGTTAAGAGCCCACTCCACCAGTGGTGTAGCTTCTTCCTGGGCGCTGGCTCGTGGCGCCTCGCTGGCAGACAATTGTAGAGTTGTGGGCTGGGCGACACCCAACACGTTCGCTAGGTTCTATAGCCCTACGTGTAGAGCCGGTATCTTCCTGTGTGCTCACTTCCCATAGTCAGTAACACCGAAGTGCCCGTTCTAAAGTGTCGGCTTGCTGCGCCACTCCCTTCCCCATGGAACGGATACGTGCGCTTATATGCTCCAGTCGAGTTCCCCAGTATGGCGAACACTGTCGAGTCCTCCGCAACCCTCGGCAGTCGGACGTGGCGGAGCGTCCGGACGCCAGGCTTAACGCTCGTATGCATTGGTGGAACTTGTGTTAGGCTGGGTTCCATATGTTGTGACCCCCACGGCGGTCCCATATGTGTATTCTCCACGGTAAGTCTCCCTTCGGCGAGCTTGTGTCTTTCCCTCTCTGCCGTCTCAGTGTGGTGTGGACCCCCGCCTAAAATTGGCGGAGCCACCCCTGGGACTTCCGTATGTAGCACTGCCCACGGCCAGTCCATACGTGTATTCTCCACATGGTAACTCCCTCCGGGCATGATGTGGCTTCGCAGCGGCCCCGGCACGCTTTCCCAGCGTTATCCAATAGTTGGCTGAGTGGGTCTTGCGGAACAGCAGCTGACTCTCCCTGCGTGAATTTCCCCGCCCGGAACAGCCGGGGTCTGAGGGGCTTTCCCAGGGCGCTGGAAGTGGTAGCAACTGTGGCGTGTTCCAAAGGGATCCCAATTCGTCGGTGGCGTCCGGCGTCGTCGAGCGTGACCGACTGAAGGGAGCGTCTCGGTTACGTATGGTAACCCTCGTTCCCTGAAGGAGGGAGCGGAGACGACGTCCCGTCGCCACAATTGCTGTACCATCACTGCAGGCCGAGTCAATAGTTCGGCTCCTCAGTGAAAAACAAAGGTGCGCTGCATTTCGCTTCCGTTTATACCCGCACTGCGGGGCGGAGCGCGAGATGCAAATCTCGCACGCCAATTCTCATTGGCCTGTTCTCTAAATCTCGAAGCTGATAGGGGCTCCCTGAAGTGATCCCAATTCGTCGGTGACGTCCGACGTACGTCTCCGTTCCCTCCTTCAGGGAACGAGGATTACCATACGTAACCGAGACGTTTTGCATACAATATTTCCAAAGCATCAATAAAACAATTAAGCCAGAACCATGATGAAATGGTCATTTTGAGCTGGTTTTGAGGTTATAAATGTCTATATATCTCAATCTAATGTTCCCCTTTGCCAGAAAAATATCGCCAGTTCATCTTAATTTGCCTCTTCATTGGTCCATAATTCATGCTCGGTACAATGATAAAGCATGGTCAGCAGAAGGCGGTCAGTGGAGCGACGCAGGTCTGAGGTCAGTGACCCCGGAGCAAGGCTCTGTCCTCGTTTCTTCTTTATTCACAGTGTGAAAGACTAAGAAGGATTGGGTTTCTTCTGCTGATGTGTGACCAACCCGCTCAAAAGTGTTCCTAACTTGCGAAGCTATTAAACAGAGATCATGCAGCATGAAGGGCCTTCTCACAACGCCCATAAAGCTTTTTGTCTGGGGTCTCTATGTGCTAAAAAAGGTCTTACAGTCATATTTCACATTACTTTTTGTGAATTTCACTGTTCCAGGTCACAAAAAAAAAAAAAAAATAATAATAATAATTATATTTATATATATATATATATATATATATATATATATATATATATATATATATATATATATATATATATATATATATATATATATATATATATATATATATATGCATAACATAAAATAAATAAAAATAAATATAATATAAAATAAAACAAAATTTATTTTATTATAAAATATATTTTATTATATAAAAAAATTAAAATTATATTAAATAAAAATGTAAATACATAAAATAACATTACATAAAAAAAAAATATATATATATATATATATGTGTGAAATTAACAATAACATAAAATATAATAGAATTTTTATTTATTTTTATTGTAAAATATATTTTATTATTTATAAAAAATAAAATAAAATGAAATAAAATAAAATAATAAAAATACATAAAATTTAATAATTTTGTTTATTTTTACTGATGAAATTTAATTAAAACATAAATTAAATAAAATAAAAATACATAACTACAATATAATAATACATAATAAAATAATGGTTATTTTATCATAGTACTGCCAAAAATCTTAAATAAAAATAAAAAAATAAAATAAGCAACAACTTTTGCCATGAACCTATGGCAACCTTGATGAACCGTACAATAAGGGACTAAACGGAGTGTAACTTACAGTTGAAGTTGGGTTGGATAGTTCCAGCCAGCAAACTGTGGATCGTGATTTGATAGACGATGTGGAAGAAGAGGAAGCACACACTGCAGAAGCATAAAGACATCAGCAAGTGCCCCGTGTGGCCTGGAAGAGAAACAGCAACAGGAACAGCCAGTAAGGGTCATTTTAGGACTTTTTTAAGGATCCACAAGGAAGCAAAATTCAGATGGAGCACAAATCGGCTTCTAGGCGTTACGCAAAGATCTTGAACAAAAAAGTTTCCGGCCAAAAGACTATGCATTGATAATTCAGAAATAACTAATTAAAATCACAATACAATCTACTAAATGAAACTGTGGATGTATATATGCATCCGACTGCTTCACACGTGTTTTTATAAAGCGCCTCCAGCTATTCGAGAAGATGCTAATGGAGCCTCTGTTACTGATTTCCCTCAGCAGAAGCGTTCTGTGTTGTTCTTACAAGACGAACAACAGCTAATTGTGAGAGCCTCTTTGTTTTAGCACTCTCAAATAGCATAACACCAAGGTCAAATGAAGTATTAAAGTATTTTTAGAGTGTTTTTCTCTACCAACAATCAATATTTTCCGATGTGGCGCAGGCCTGAGCATGGCTGTGCAACCCATCACATGTAATGCTTCCTAATGGAGATCATTTTAGCCACAAGTGAGACATAATCGTAAGAATCCAGACGGCGAGAAGCGCTGCCAGATGCTAACTACTAGATTTGTCCTCGGCATGGGATATGGCTTGTCCCGATTTACTCTATAAAACACAGTGTGCAAAACAATTTGTGTTAATTTCTCCCTAACAGAGGGAAGGGGCTGTTTGTTTATGTGTAGCAAGCAGATCTCGGCCAAAACCCCCATTCATGTCACATATTTCATCCTCATTCAAAAAAAACATGCAAGAAAAACACTGCATCTCTCCTGACCGCCGTAAACTTTCAATTGACTCTGCGGTTTTTGCCAGCTCTGCTTACTGTTAACAATAACTTCAGGTTTTGTTTGGGGTCTGAAAGACTCCAGGAGGCCTTTTTCCCTGTAAAGCCTAATATATAAAATAATAATCAGAAAATAAATATTGTTTACTGAACCTCTAGAAAAAAAAAAAAAAAAATTGGGGAGGAAAAGTTTGCATATGTGTATATTATAGTCTCATATAGTATGATATAGTGAGAATATGGAGGATAAAAACAGCTCAATTTTATTCAGAGGCCCAAAAATATGCAATTTGGTGCAGATGCTGATATTTATATATATAAAAAAGTTAAATTCTGATAGCTTGTAATGTAAATCAATGAGATCTTTGTGACAGTACAGACTACTGACATAAAATGCATATAAATATCTGCCAATGCATATAAATGTTGTCATAATATGTCTTAGTAAAATTATTATTGTATTATTGTATCCCTTTTTACAGGTCTGTCGGTGGAGTTTCATCACAAAATACCCCACAGATAATTTATTACACCATGTTGTAAATGCCCATTTTTGAGTGGAAGGAAAACCATGCTGTTTTCATGCATGTGTCTTTAAATGCAAATGAGCTGCCGCTCCCCGCTCCCTTTCCAGAAGAGGGCGGAGCCTGTACAGCTCGTGCCTCAGATACTCTGCCAAAAACTAAAACATCTGTTTGTTTCTGATTATCATCTCTATCGCGGTCACGCTCACGTGACATTGCAAGTCTTCATCATCATGAACGGTTATGATCTGCATGCATTTTTAAGCCATATCAGTCTAAAATCGATATATATGGTTTTCTGAGTGCACGCACCCAAAGCACGCACACAGAAAGCTGATGTCAGACGGAGCGTCCTGTGAGTATTAAACTGAGTTCTCTTTCATGTCTTATTGTGCTTTAATTGTAAAATACACACAAGATTATGTCAAAAACACACAAAGTTCACATAAACAGTCGGTTATGTCTGCGAACGTGAACAGCAGGGAAAGAAATCACATGTGTATATTGGATCTGTGTATTAAAGTGAAAGTGTAATATACAGTAGCCACTGCTGTTAACATTAATCAAACAGCAAAAGAAAAACAGAAAATCACTCACTGCTCTGGACTGAATAACTTTAGTAACTTTAATAAGAACACATTTCTTACTTGAATGCTGCTGTTTAATGCTCTATACAGCTCACTGAGGGGCGGAGTCTATGCTAATTAGTTGTCGTGGGTGGGACCTAAGCATACGTGACGTCACATTGAAAAGCATTCCTAAACGGCTCATTTTGAGACATTGTTTCAGATTTAAAGTGAAAATAACAAATGGAGTGGATGGCTTTTTACCACAATAGGGTGGCTGTGTACACACACTGCCAGTATTTAAAAAATAATAATAATAATAATAAAATAAAAAAATAAATAAAAAAATATAAATATAGTAGAAAATAAGTAGACGAGCGCAATTGACAATGGTAGGCGAGGAGATGTAAGTTGATGAGTTGATTTATTGATTTATGATGAGTTGATATCGAGTTTTAATATGATTCTGTTCATAGAGATTTTTAGATGGGTGCTAAGGTTGGGTAGAATCTGCAGTCTATGTCCCAGATTGTTTGCTGGCTTCCATGGCTGCAATATTCTGTGTTTTCCACCAACTGGCAACCTGTGGTGGCAAAATACTATTGGGTACTATTGGGGCCACACAGATCAAAACAAAAACAGACATTCCGACACGGAACGCACATTTCAAAGTAAAACAACTGCCTGTAGAATTGGTTTTCAGAGAAACGAGTATGTGAACTCAGCATGTTTCCTAAATAACTGCAAACATGTTATGGTATTTTTATGCTTTAGTACAGTTAAAAACTTACATACAGCACCTATAATTTTGTGGGCAAAATGCTGATGTCTCAGAATCTCCTTCGAGAGCATTTTGACATATAGAAACATGAATGTTATTGACTCGATTTCTAAGGAACACACATACTAACACATTGTAAGCCTTCAATGCACTGTAGCTTGCTAAAAGCATCTGTCAAATATGTACATGTACTGTACCAAATAACACTCGCCTTCTGAAAAAGTGATTGCAAACAGAAGTGAAGCTTTAATAACACCTGCCTACATGGACAAACCCAGCAATTGGGCTGTTTTGACCCAGTGATTGGGTTGTTTTAACCCAGCAATTGGGTTGGATTAAGCAAACATTTAACCCAACCGCTGGGTTAAAACAACCCAATTGCTGGGTTTGTCCATTTTCAACCCAACTTGGATTGTTTTTAACCCAGCATTTTTTAGAGTGTACAGCGCTCGATCATTATGGCATCAGACAAAGATGAATCAAGCCAAGAGAAATATGTCACTTTATCTCCCTTATCTGTATTTCCAACAACTGGAAGGGTCCACGCTTAACAGAACCTGACAGAAGACATCGATTCACCTCAATGTTTGGATAACATTACAGAAAAATACAGCCAATATCTCACAGCATCAGACATCAGAGATAAAACACTCACCGAAACCAACAGCGACTCACATTCTTCTCCACTGACTAAAATAAACATTTTCAAGCTTAATAAACCAGTGGTTTTGAGTAGAAATATTCCTTGAATCATATGATAAGATTATGATAATTATGTATCATCCATCCATTATATTAAATTATGTATTATAGTGTATGTGTGTGTGTGTGTATATATATATATATATATATATATATATATATATATATATATATATATATATATATATATAAACATTATTATTTTTAATGTTTTTGAAAGAAGTCTCTGCTGCATTGATTTGATCAAATAATACAGAAAAAAAACTGTAATATTATTACCATTTGAAATAAGTGTTTTCTATAAATAAATAAAAATATAATTTATTCCTGTGATCAAAGCTGAATTTTCAGCATCATTACGCCAGTCTTCAGTGTCCTTCAGAGAGTGATCCTTCAGAAATCATTCTAATATGATGATTTATTATCAATGTTGGAAACAGCTGCTTAATATTTTTTTATAACCTGTGATACTTTCAGGATTCTTTGATGAATAAAAAGTTAAAAAGAACAGCAAACAAACACACACGTATAAATAACTTTTTGAGTATAATTTTATCAGCATAGGTTAGACCTAAAAATGACTTGTGTGAAATGAAATGTGACCAGGATGCAAAAAGTGAACTCACTTCTATAAAGGACCAGAATGAGTCATTCATTTAAAGCTTTTGAAATGTTTTGTCTGTTGTTAACAAAGCAAAAACACAGAAGTGTGTGTGTGAATCTGTGTGTGCATGCACCACTTTTTCCACAGACACCTTCAGGCATTTCTATTTTCCAATTGCATAATCCAAAATCTCATATTAAGAGCACCAACATCCAATATTATTGTTTTTTTTATACTCTAAATTTCCAACATTGTTGGATCACATTTGCATATTCCCACTAATAAATCTGTGTGAAGCCCAGAATGCATTTCTCTTACTATGAGCACAGGTCTGCTTAACTATTGATGAGAGCAAGTAGACCACTTAAAATGTCCTGTCCTCTTCCTCTTTCATCTTATTCCATAAAAACATTCTCTTATACATAATTAACAATCAGAAAACAAGCATCCGAACACACCTCGGGAAAACTGCTGTTGAGCAGAAATGGACCAGACATTTATAAAACAACACTGTACTGACTTCATTTTTCACTCAAATGTATATTACTTTTATTTGTACGACAATTAATACTTTTATTCAGTAAAAATGCATTAAATTGATCAAAAGTGACAGACATTTATAATGTTACAAAATATTATATTTCAAATAAATACTGTACTTTTGAACTCTCAATTCATCAAATAATCCTTTAAAAAAATTATCATGGTTTCCACAAAAATATAAAGCATCAAACACTCTCAGAAAAAAAGGTACAGTGCTGTCACTGGGGCGGTACCCTAAGGCACAAAAGTGAAAAGGTACATCTTTGTACCTTACTCATCCCTAAATGGTACATATTAGTACCTTAAAGGTTCATATCAGTGCTTTAAGAGAGCGTATTAGTACCTTAAAGGTACATATCAGTGCTTTAAGAGAGTGTATTAGTACCTTAAAGGTACACATCAGTGCTTTAAGAGAGCGTATTAGTACCTTAAAGATACATATCAGTGCTTTAAGAGAGCGTATTAGTACCTTAAAAGTACATATCAGTGCTTTAAGAGAGCGTATTAGTACCTTAAAGGTTCATATCAGTGCTTTAAGAGTGCGTATTAGTACCTTAAAGGTTCATATCAGTGCTTTAAGAGTGCGTATTAGTACCTTAAAGGTTCATATCAGTGCTTTAAGAGAGCATATTAGTACCTTAAAGGTTCATATCAGTGCTTTAAGAGAGCATATTAGTACCTTAAAGGTTCATATCAGTGCTTTAAGAGTGCGTATTAGTACCTTAAAGGTTCATATCAGTGCTTTAAGAGAGCGTATTAGTACCTTAAAGGTTCATATCAGTGCTTTAAGAGAGCGTATTAGTACCTTAAAGGTTCATATCAGTGCTTTAAGAGTGTTAGTACCTTAAAGGTTCATATCAGTACTTTAAGAGTGTTAGTACCTTAAAGGTTCATATCAGTGCTTTAAGAGTGCGTATTAGTACCTTAAAGGTTCATATCAGTGCTTTAAGAGTGTTAGTACCTTAAAGGTTCATATCAGTGCTTTAAGAGTGCGTATTAGTACCTTAAAGGTTCATATCAGTGCTTTAAGAGTGCGTATTAGTACCTTAAAGGTTCATATCAGTGCTTTAAGAGAGCGTATTAGTACCTTAAAGGTACATATCAGTGCTTTAAGAGTGTTAGTACCTTAAAGGTACATATCAGTACTTTAAGAGTGTTAGTACCTTAAAGGTTCATATCAGTACTTTAAGAGTGTTAGTACCTTAAAGGTTCATATCAGTGCTTTAAGAGTGCGTATTAGTACCTAAAGGTTCAGGTTATCAGTGCTTTAAGAGTGTTAGTACCTTAAAGGTACATATCAGTACTTTAAGAGTGCGTATTAGTACCTTAAAGGTTCATATCAGTACTTTAAGAGTGTTAGTACCTTAAAGGTTCATATCAGTGCTTTAAGAGTGTTAGTACCTTAAAGGTACATATCAGTGCTTTAAGAGAGCGTATTAGTACCTTAAAGGTTCATATCAGTGCTTTAAGAGAGCGTATTAGTACCTTAAAGGTACATATCAGTGCTTTAAGAGAGCGTATCAGTACCTTAAAGGTTCATATCAGTGCTTTAAGAGAGCGTATCAGTACCTTAAAGGTACATATCAGTGCTTTAAGAGAGCGTATCAGTACCTTAAAGGTACATATCAGTGCTTTAAGAGAGCGTATCAGTACCTTAAAGGTACATATCAGTGCTTTAAGAGAGCGTATCAGTACCTTAAAGGTACATATCAGTGCTTTAAGAGAGCGTATCAGTACCTTAAAGGTACATATCAGTGCTTTAAGAGAGCGTATCAGTACCTTAAAGGTTCATATCAGTGCTTTAAGAGAGCGTATCAGTACCTTAAAGGTACATATCAGTGCTTTAAGAGAGCGTATCAGTACCTTAAAGGTACATATCAGTGCTTTAAGAGAGCGTATCAGTACCTTAAAGGTACATATCAGTGCTTTAAGAGAGCGTATCAGTACCTTAAAGGTACATATCAGTGCTTTAAGAGAGCGTATCAGTACCTTAAAGGTTCATATCAGTGCTTTAAGAGAGCGTATCAGTACCTTAAAGGTACATATCAGTGCTTTAAGAGAGCGTATCAGTACCTTAAAGGTTCATATCAGTGCTTTAAGAGTGCGTATCAGTACCTTAAAGGTACATATCAGTGCTTTAAGAGTGCGTATTAGTACCTAAAGGTACATATCAGTGCTTTAAGAGTGTTAGTACCTTTTCGGTTTTGTAATTAGGGTACCGCCCAGTGACAGCAATGTACCTTTTTTTCTGACAGTGAAAAGTAATAATAATCATAAATGTTTCTTGAGCATCAAATCATCATATCAGAATGATTTCTGAAGGATCATGTGACACTGAAGACTGGAGTAATGATGCTGAACATTCAGCTTTGATCACAGGAATACATTATATTTTATAATACAGTCAGATAAAAAAAAAAAAACTGTTATTTTAAATTGTAATAATATTTCACAATATTACAGTTTTTACTGCATTTTTGATCAAATAAATGCAGCCTTGATGAGCAGAAGAGACTTTCAAAAATTTCAGAAACATTTGTAAAAATGTACAGACCTCAAACTTTTGACTGGTAGTGTGATAATAATTAAATTCAAACTATTAATTTCACCATTTATTTGTTTCTAGCATAATATATGCATACATGATAGTTAATATTTCTTTTTATATTGGTCTATTATTGGATTAAAAATCCCAGCGATCAGTTTCTCTAACATTTAAATCTTCCTTGTCTCAGTGGATTAACGCAGATTTACCATAATGTTCTTATCAATTATTCAGCATGTGACCTTCATTACACCCTAAATCTTGATTTTCCTCTAAGCGCGCATGAGTGAGTTCTTCCCTCTGAACAAAAGCCATGAATCACGATATATAGCGCCTCCTGACTCTACTCGTTTCAATTAATGTTTTGTTAACGCTTCTGCTCCATTAGATTTTCTGCATGAGGCACTAAAGCCAGTTTCAGGGGAAGACGGATGTGCTTCCTGCATCGGATTGGTGACACTTAGGGAAGAGTTAGTGTTGGTGTGGTGATGCTTCTTACCTTGCATGGTTATGCTGGAGGGTTCTGGGAAGAGAGGGATGAGGAGGAGGTAGAGGAGGTAGATGAAGGACAGTACATTGTACCTGAACAGACATGCTGTGGAGAGAAGATATTAAAACACATATTAGAGTAATCTAGTCGAGATGCAAAAACGCAAAATGCACACATACTGCATCATACATTTTTAACAAAACATAAAAAAGCCTGAGATAATTATCACGCCTCACATAGATGAGAATATGTTCAAGTATAGATATAGACCACTGGACAGAGCGACAGACCAATAGACAGAATGATGGATGGATGGATGGATGGATGGATGGATGGATGGATGGATGGATGGATGGATGGATGGATGGATGGATGGATGGATGGATGGATGGATGGATGGATGGATGGATGGATGGATGGATGGATGGATGGAATGACAGAGAGATAGACAGACAGACTGAATGACAGATAGATAGACAGAACTGATTGACAGACAGACTGACAGATGGATGGATGGTTAGACAGACAGACAGAGCGATAGACAGAACGACAGATAGATAGACAGACAGACAGAATGATGGATGGATGGATGGATGGATGGATGGATGGATGGATGGATGGATGGATGGATGGATGGATGGATGGATGGATGGATGGAATGACAGAGATAGACACACAGACTGAACAACAGACAGAGCGATAGACAGAACGACAGACAGAATGACAGACAGACAGAATGATGGATGGATGGATGGATGGATGGATGGATGGATGGATGGATGGATGGATGGATGGAATGACAGAGAGATAGACAGACAGACTGAATGACAGAGCGATAGACAGAACGACAGATAGATAGACAGACAGACAGAAAGATGGATGGATGGATGGATGGATGGATGGATGGATGGATGGATGGATGGATGGATGGATGGATGGATGGATGGATGGATGGAATCACAGATAGACAGATCAATCAATCAGGTTTTAGGATTGATTTTTTTTTTCAATCGATTTTCCAATTATAACTTCAGGTTTGCATCTGCCATTATTTAAAATACATATTATTACATAAACATCATGATTTCTGTATTTTGAAATTGCTATACAACTAGATTTGACATAACTATACATTTCATGTTTTTAATATGAACAGTAAAATGCCTGTGAGAATACGGTCTCGTTCACGGGCCTTTAGTCTGCGCCTGACACACGCTGAGAGTTTCCCAGAGTTTCCTGATGCTTTCTTTCCATGAGCTGAGGGGTTTATTCTGCACTGCACAGAAAGACGCTCAGACGAGTAAATAAAGCACTTTGTCAGGCAAAACTGTTGTGACACAGCTTGACTTTAACAACGAAAGTAAGAGTTGTTGTTAATCTTGCATGTTTGCCATTTTATGAGCTGATACTGTGAATATTACACACATTTATTTCACTGCCAAACATGGAGCTCAGCAGAAGACCTCATCTGAACCTGACAAACAAACACATCCTATTCTCTGGAAACGCCAAACTCAACAAGAATACGATTACATCACCATTTACAAATGTAAAAACAGCCAAAACAATTATATTGTTTGCGAATGTTAAATATCCAATAACTCTCTAAGAATGACAATAAACGTGCAGATATCACGGCCACAGATATTTTCCACTGCTATTATCAGTAACAAGAGTCGTAAATATTGAACCACACTGGCAAACTTAAGCACAATATGGAAAGATGATATTAAAAAGAAAACTAAAATCCAGTACAAACACAAACAGAGTTTATGTTCACATAAAATAAAAGGCTCCGAAGAGACCTGCTCCAGTTTGTGTCGATTATGGATAGAAATCATCAGGAATTGAATGATTCTGCCTCTGATTTAACGATTCCAGTCCCTTAATGATTCCATTAACAAGTGTTTTAGCACTAAAATGATTTGTCCTAACTATATTATGACATACTTATGGGAACATATTGTTTACATATATTACAAACAGAAAAAGACAAAATAATACTGTATTTAAACTGTATTATTTAAGTGCAATTCTGTTCAAAAACAGGATAAAAGGAATGCAATGCAATTCATTCTGAATAAAAGCATTTGCCAAAAGCATATGGGAATAGAAAAAAGTAAACAGTCATCATTAAAAACACAACACAACAACCTTTGACACTTAAACACTAAGAACCAAAAATGTTTTTTAATATTAACTGAAGAACTGTACAACCAACTCTATTGTTAAAGTAGATATAATAAAATAAATTAATAAATACTATAATACAGAAATTATAATAAAAAGAATATCTGATACACACACACACTACAGCCCTGTTGTAAAAAAAACCTATATAAATAAATAAATAAATACATAGAAAATATTTGACTAGATATATAGCTACTTCAGCGGCGTTTAAATAGTGTAAAAGTCACTGTTTTTATAAAGGAAGACTGTACAACAGCGACACCTGCAGGTAAGGTTACAGCTAGACATCACTGTAAACTTTATCGTTACATATTATATTGTTTTATTACAATGCTATCACATTTTGTGCAGGGAATTCTCTTATTTTGTTATAAATAAAAAAGCCTGACAATGTCACTGCTAATTATCTAAATGGTATTCCTCCATGTTTTACACTAACTCGTGAAGTTGAAATCTTGAGCTAGTTCCTACTTGTATTCACGACTTTGTGGTAGCGTTCATCAAAGTTAACTCGTTGGCTGGTTTCGAAATCGCCCCCTATACCCTCATTCACTATTCCCTACGTTAGTCCACTAATACAGTTCACTTGAAGGCGTGAATGAAAACGAGTGCTTGAAGAGTGTATATCGGCTGTTATTGCGGTGCAATGTGGGATTGAATAAGTGCACTTAATAACGTCCACTATGGTTTCGGACACCACTACAAATGGCTGTCCCCCCAAATAATTCCCTACTTGAAGGTATTGGGGGCGATTTCAGATTCAGCTGTTAACTTGTTAACTCGACGGCCATATTTGCACTCGACGGCCATATTTTACTCCTGGTAGCAATTTCAGGCATGCCGCACCAGTACCTATCTATTTGAATGGTGGAATCCCTAAATCTTAAAAACTGCTTGCCGAACTTACACTTAAATCGTTTCAAAGCAGCAACAAAATCTGACATGAACTGTCCCATAAATGTTGTTTCTTATTCTCAAATAGCGTTAAAAAAGTTTACTTTTCAGACTAGACCAGCCAATACGCATGTGCGGGATGCATGGATGGATGGATGGATGGATGGATCAACAGATAGATAGACAGACAGACAGACAGACAGAATGATGGATGGATGGATGGATGGATGGATGGATGGATGGATGGATGGATGGATGGCCTACGCGCAAGTCTCATGTTTCTATGGGAACCGGAGCTTCTAACGGCCGCTGCAGTGACTTTACCAATCAGCGATTGACGCTTTTACTTAGAAGGCGGGACATATTTCGCTCACATGCGTTCAACTCGTAAATACGATCTTTCCGACATGACATTAACACACCTGGGAAAGTCACGTGAGATGAGGTAAGGCTGCTATCGCGCTATGATTGGATTTGATTGGTTTGTTCGATAAATCCTGCTTCTTGTTTTCGTTCGCGAATCAGGAAGAAAATGATGCCGTTAATGGGAATACTAGTTAAAAAGTAAGTAAACAACTCGTTTCACCGCTTTATGTCACGTCAAAATCAAACTTGAAATGACCTAGGCCTATATATTGTTTAAAATGTAACTGACTTCAGTTATTATTTTGAAATAAATGTAAATGTGTAAAATTATGAAATTTATACTTGGTTTTAACAAATAGAACATTATAGTTAGTGTAAAAAATAGAAAACAAATTTGTATTTGGTCTCTTTATGTAATGTTTATTTAACCAGGAAAATTAAGTGTAACAGGGACATACATTTATAATTGAGCAGTGGTGTGTGTTAAATTATTCCCAGTAGTCTATTTTCTGAATTTCATATCTTTTCTCTTGGTTGCGCTGCTTCCAGTAGTGTTTGTTTATGTCAGAGCTTTTATCCAATCATATTTCAGGCATCGTGTTGCCAGGGTCAAAGAAATCTTCCTTGAGGCCTTCAGAATCAATATTGTGGGCGCCAAATGAATGACAATGGAACTGTGCGATTTAACCAATCAGATAATCGCTCAGATTTAAACAGCCAATCAGATTTCGAGTTATACAATAACGTTGGCATTTTCACGTCCTTTGATTGGATGGTCAGAGAGCGTTCTATAACTAATAGCCTAGCCAGAATAACTAACAAACCGCACATGATAAAACATCTGTAGATTTAATAGCGGTTTTTTTTGGGCTGACAGAGAAAAAATAGAAAAAATGGGTGAGAGCATGGATCAGCTGCACACATTGGCATGTTTAGTGTATAAATAATCAGTAGCCTATTTTGGTGAGTAGGCTATAATGCATTTAATTTACATTTTTTTATAGCCTACAGTCAACCCTGGCTAATCCGGACCCCGTTTTTTCTGTGATGAATGTGATTGATATTTGTTTTTTCTTGTAAATTTATGATAAAACATTTTTATTATTATTATTTTCGTTATTATTATATTATTTTCAACATTTTCATACTGTTAAAATCCTGAGTTTTGTGGGTTTAATTAATTTTTAATGAAAAACACTGTATTATCTTTGAACCGCACCTGAAATAAATTTGTCATAGGCCTACTTTTGATTGTTCAAAATTGTTCGAGATTTTTCAAGAACCATTTATGCTGTTGTGTTTTCTTTCCTGTAGAGTTTGTAAAAATAAAAAAATAAAAATAAAAAAACGCACAATTTGCCTTCATTTCAAATCCCTGCGAAAACCTTAATTGCTGGGGTTTCCGTGGTCGGAGAACTCAAAAGTTAACCTACTACAAAAATACACGGAAAACCTGGAGTGGATCGATGCTTCTGTAAGATATGATGTATGTGGCGCAGCTGTGGCTGCAGTGAAAGGAGACTTGTTGAATTGGGTTAACTGGGTTTCCTGCTGGAATTCATTCTCGCTTCATGAGACACAACGCCCTGTTATACTGCGTTTCTGTATAATACTGATGGATTAATTCAGGTAGGATACCACTGAACACTGTCAGAAAAAAATGGTACATTGCTGTCACTGGGGCGGTACCCTAATTACAAAACCGAAAAGGTACTAATACGCACTCTTAAAGCACTGATATGAACCTTTAAGGTACTAACACTCTTAAAGTACTGATATGGACCTTTAAGGTACTAACACTCTTAAAGTACTGACATGAACCTTTAAGGTACTAATACGCTCTCTTAAAGCACTGACATGAACCTTTAAGGTACTAATACGCTCTCTTAAAGCACTGATATGAACCTTTAAGGTACTAACACTCTTAAAGTACTGATATGGACCTTTTAAGGTACTAACACTCTTAAAGTACTGATATGAACCTTTAAGGTACTAACACTCTTAAAGTACTGATATGGACCTTTAAGGTACTAACACTCTTAAAGCACTGATATGTACCTTTAAGGTACTAACACTCTTAAAGTACTGATATGAACCTTTAAGGTACTAACACTCTTAAAGCACTGATATGTACCTTTAAGGTACTAATACGCTCTCTTAAAGCACTGATATGGACCTTTAAGGTACTAACACTCTTAAAGTACTGATATGAACCTTTAAGGTACTAACACTCTTAAAGTACTGATATGGACCTTTAAGGTACTAACACTCTTAAAGTACTGACATGAACCTTTAAGGTACTAATACGCTCTCTTAAAGCACTGACATGAACCTTTAAGGTACTAATACGCTCTCTTAAAGCACTGATATGAACCTTTAAGGTACTAATACGCTCTCTTAAAGCACTGATATGAACCTTTAAGGTACTAACACTCTTAAAGTACTGACATGAACCTTTAAGGTACTACTAATACGCTCTCTTAAAGCACTGACATGAACCTTTAAGGTACTAATACGCTCTCTTAAAGCACTGATATGAACCTTTAAGGTACTAATACGCTCTCTTAAAGCACTGATATGCACCTTTAAGGTACTAATACGCTCTCTTAAAGCACTGATATGAACCTTTAAGGTACTAACACTCTTAAAGTACTGATATGGACCTTTAAGGTACTAACACTCTTAAAGCACTGACATGAACCTTTAAGGTACTAACACTCTTAAAGTACTGATATGGACCTTTAAGGTACTAACACTCTTAAAGTACTGACATGAACCTTTAAGGTACTAATACGCTCTCTTAAAGTACTGATATGTACCTTTAGGGTACTAATACGCTCTCTTAAAGCACTGATATGGACCTTTAAGGTACTAATACGCTCTCTTAAAGTACTGATATGTACCTTTAGGTACTAATACGCTCTCTTAAAGTACTGATATGGACCTTTAAGGTACTAACACTCTTAAAGTACTGATATGGACCTTTAAGGTACTAACACTCTTAAAGCACTGATATGAACCTTTAAGGTACTAATACGCACTCTTAAAGCACTGATATGGACCTTTAAGGTACTAACACTCTTAAAGTACTGACATGAACCTTTAAGGTACTAATACGCTCTCTTAAAGTACTGACATGAACCTTTAAGGTACTAACACTCTTAAAGTACTGACATGAACCTTTAAGGTACTAACACTCTTAAAGCACTGATATGTACCTTTAAGGTACTAATACGCACTCTTAAAGCGCTGATATGTACCTTTAGTACTGATACGCTTTCTTAAAGCACTGATATGAACCTTTAAGGTACTAATACGCACTCTTAAAGCACTGATATGGACCTTTAAGGTACTAACACTCTTAAAGTACTGACATGAACCTTTAAGGTACTAATACGCTCTCTTAAAGTACTGACATGAACCTTTAAGGTACTAACACTCTTAAAGTACTGACATGAACCTTTAAGGTACTAACACTCTTAAAGCACTGATATGTACCTTTAAGGTACTAATACGCACTCTTAAAGCGCTGATATGTACCTTTAAGGTACTGATACGCTTTCTTAAAGCACTGATATGAACCTTTAAGGTACTAATACGCACTCTTAAAGCACTGATATGAACCTTTAAGGTACTAATACACACTCTTAAAGTACTGATATGGACCTTTAAGGTACTAACACTCTTAAAGCACTGATATGAACCTTTAAGGTACTAATATGTACCATTTAAGGATGAGTAAGGTACAAAGATGTACCTTTTCACTTTTGTACCTTAGGGTACCGCCCCAGTGGTGTGAAAAGCACGGCCCGCCACTGTAATTGATATATAAAAAATGTGATGACTTTGCCTCCTCATTTTAAAACACCACTGATATACAGTACATATATTTAATTATATATACATTGTACACAGACACACACAAAATTTGATATATACAACTGTGTGTGTGTGTGTGTGTGTGTGTGTGTGTGTGTGTGTGTGTGTGTGTGTGTGTGTGTGTGTGTGTGTGTGTGAGAGAGAGACAGAGAGAGAGATGTACAGTATAGTAATGCATAAGATTAATTAACTATCAACTATGTGCAACAGAGGTAATATAATTTGGGGTCTGTTAAAATATGGAGCATTTGACAGAAAAACTGCTCTGCCATTGGTTCAGGCGGACAGCAGACACACTGGTGCGAGAGAGATAAGTGTAGGACCACTAAACACAGAGATGGAGGCCATTAAACTCAGTCTTACAGATTACAGCACAGACATTCATCCTGTTAATAAAACCAGCAGCACAGCGAATCCAGAGGAAATAATCCAGATCACGTCACCTGAGGACACTCACACACTTCAAACTTTTTTGAAAAGTTGAAAATATTATGGCTGTGAGTTTTGCACAGGTAAACACCACACTGTAAAAATCGAGTTTAGAAGACAGGCCAAAATAATCCCTAAAGAATAGAGAATGCACCAAATATTGTATTTTCAAACTTGTATGTTTCATTTTCTGTACTAATTCATCACATACAGCACTGCACTGCACATACAAATACATCACATCAGACATTTTCTTTTTAACATGATGCTTCTGACATGGACAGCTAACTTGAGATGATAATGAAAATGTGGCTAAATCAAAATCACTGCTTAATTCCTTCACAACGATCATGTAATTCCTTCAGAGACAGTAGCAAAACCACACCGACCGCGTCCAAACCATGATCCATCTCAGGAATAATTGATGTTTCTCTAGAGCTGAAGGCCTTTTCAGAGGAGCTCAGAGTGATAGCATGTGAACTACACTTTTATTTTCTGATTTAAACCACAGACGTTTAGGAGAGACACTTCGCTAGAATTCAACCTGTCCCTCAGTTTGTAAAAACAAACAAAATGTGTATTTACAGTATTAATGTGTAGAAACTATTTTCACTCAGAAACTTAAAGTAAATGTCACAATTAATTACAACAAACAGCAAGATAGATAGATAGCTCTATGAGCGAGTCATTGAATCATTCATTCAAGAGATTAGTTCAAAAACACTGATTCAT
Organism: Paracanthobrama guichenoti; assembly: GCA_018749465.1. NCBI lineage: Eukaryota > Metazoa > Chordata > Actinopteri > Cypriniformes > Gobionidae > Paracanthobrama > Paracanthobrama guichenoti. The sequence continues at coordinate 12,566,591 of CM031944.1, forward strand.
CCAGTAATGAAACAAGTGATGTCTTTATGAGCGAGTCATTGAATCATTCATTCAAGAGATTCGTTCAAAAACACTGATTCATCCAGTAATGAAACAAGTGATGTCTTTATGAGCGAGTCATTGAATCATTCATTCAAGAGATTCGTTCAAAAACACTGATTCATCCAGTAATGAAACAAGTGATGTCTTTATGAGCGAATCATTGAATCATTCATTCAAGAGATTCGTTCAAAAATGCTGATTCATCCAGTAATGAAACAAGTGAAGTCTTTATGAGCTTTATTGAACACTCTCAGAAAAAAAAAAGGTACAACAGCTGTCACTGTGGCGGTACCCTTTTAAAAGCTACACCTTTGTACCTAAAGTGTATATATTAGTACTTTTTTAAAGGGTATACCATCCCAGTGACAGCTTTTGTACCTTTTTTTTCCTGAGAATGAATCATTCAAGTGTTTTGTAAAAAACAATTGATTAAAATGAATTGCATGTGTTTTTTTTGTTCGTTTTTTTAAAATGTAGGCCTACTGTTGTGCTGAATTGTCTATTCAGAATGGTGGGAGAATCATGACCTCAGAGACGTTAGTGCTGATGTCCGAGCATGAGTGTTTAGTGTTCCTGTCCGTGCTCGGTTATGTTTCCAGCGGATGACCTTTGCTCAGTACTACTTCAACCGAAAAAATAAAATCATCAAATATTAAAGGTGTTTACGATAATGGGCAGCCGATTCTTCTCCCCTCTGATGCCACATTATTAATTCATGAGGTTAAAACGACTTTCCAGCGATTAATGGAGATGCTCCACAGCTTGGCAATCGCGTTTGGAAGAAAAAAGAACGAAAAGACTTAGGCTGTCAAGAGATGCATTACCATCTTATATAAGTGGATCTTATCTACCTATAGGAAGAATCCGACTGAGAAAAAGAGTGTGTCCGCATGCACGTGTGAATTTCTGAGGGTTAATTATATATAAATAAGAGGAAATGTGAATGTGGATTAACTGTGGGCAACCACAGATCCGATTAAGACCCTTAAACAGACTGTAAAGCTTCTAGATCATTTCATGATGGTAAAAGCGATGGTAAGTAACAGTGAGTACAACACTGGGAAAAGGCATAAAACTATTGCAAATGTGAATAAGATGTTTTCAGAAACTAAAACATGCACTTTACACTGACCCTTCATACATTGCTGTGATTTCACTGTTAAAAAAGCATGTGCTCAGAATTTTGTCTTGCTTTCCATACAAATATTTAAACACTCTTAAATCAATTTTTTTTTTTTTGAGAAGACATTTACTTGAGAAGCAAAGCAATCTTGCTTTCCCTTTGAATTAAGTTTATTTTTCTGACCCCACTGGCAGATATTTGAGATAATATCATCATTTATTATGAAAGATTCTTGATATATTTTGAAATTTAGTTCCCTGTTAAAAAGTAAATGTTTATTAAACATTGCATTTTCAACAACAGTCCCATCTGTCAAGAACATACAGACAGGAATGATTTGACAATTGATATGCATGTGTGTGGGGGGTGTAAAATGTTTAAATAATCATCACTATAAAGGGCCCTAAACAGGCAATTGGAATCAATATCATTTTTAAAATAAATAAATAAAACAAACAAACAAACATTCCATATGTTTTATGCAGAAGTCAACAGTGTCGAGTGTCTCTTTAAAGCACTCTGAGGGGTTTCACTGAATCACTCTTTCAATAATCTATGACATTATCAGAAACACACCACAGGACATTTAACCAGCCACAATGAGCCAAATGACAGGAGAATACAGATCCAGTCAAACTGTGAGCAATTAGATGGATTATTAAGCATGGTATGTTTTACATTAGATGACGTGAAGTTCACACATAAAGCTGTCTGACAAAAAATGGCATTGCTTTATTAAAACAAAACGGACGCATGTTATTAACCACATGAAAACATTTAATAGCGCAACTAGAGAACTGTTTAATTATTGTAACAATTGTAAAATGCCATTTCTCTCTAATCACAACCAAATTCTCACTTACAGTAAAATAATGATTTCGTAAATGGATTAGTTGTCCTAAGGTCTATATTTGACTCTTTCTTAGACACTTTTCTTGCACTTGGGCTCAAAAAATGTATTTAATAATTTAATAATAATATTATTTATTAACGCATCCAAAATATTTGTGTTTGCATAATATATGTGTGTGTGTAATTATTGTACACGTTCATGTATAAAGAGAAATATTTCTATTTAAGAAATATTTGCATATACTGTATATGTAATTTATATTTATATATAAATATAACACATTTTTCTTAAATGTATACATGCATGTGTACACTTATTTATACATAATTATATATATATATATATATATATATATATATATATATATATATATATATATATATATATATATATATATATATATATATATATATATATATATATTGATTTAGTATTGCAACAGTTTAGATAAATTAGTTCTACCAAAAGTGGAAAGAACTAATTTTCCATCTATTTCAACTTAAAAACTTGAGTTCGGTTGCTGCCTTAAATTGAGTAATTTCAATTTAAATCGAGTTGAATCTTGTAACTCAGAAAAAAAAAATGAAATTGCTTAGATTAGTTTGATGAGTTAAAGTAATGCAAAAACATGTTTCCATGATGGTCATTTTTACAGTGCGTATTATATTTTGAGTTTATAAATGGAACAAGTAAGGAATGGCACATATTCTATACACCACTAATGAGGTGCTGTGTTCCTTTCTGCACATTCAAACTTCTTTTAACTTCCTTTAATTCATAAGTTAAGTCAAACAGATCACCCGTACCTGCTGCGTAACGGAGACTGCGCCAAGCCCTCCGCACAGGATCAAACAGCGAAACAAGTGTTGGTGGACACACTCACCTGCGGCCAGACACACCGGCAGCAGCACTCTGAAGACCAGACCACACACAACCTCAGAAGCCATCGCTCTCAGATGTGGAGGAGGACGAACCGCAGCATCCAGCAGTCAGATGTCCTGGATCCGGGACGGGACGGCATCCTTCCGAGCACCCTTACTCTGGATCCTCCATGCGCCCTGCATGCGTCCTGCAACTTCCAGTTAAGGTCTCCCTTTGTGCAAATCAAACGCGTTAAAAGTCTGTCTCAAGTTGGTGACTCATCTAACTCATGCTGACATGGAGATGTGTCTCGGAGCGCGCAGCGGACATCAGGATCTCCAGCGCAGTGAAAAACGCGTGTATCCTGAGAAAAATCGGAAAAATCACTTTATATCCTGCGGCACTAGTGCGAAAACTGATCAGAGTTCTTTAGGAGCAAATCAACTCTCCCGGGAGTGACTTTTACGCGCTCACATTGAAGGTTGGCAGCATGACTTCCTCACTTCCATCTCCACACAGCGGCTCTGAAAGCCACAGGCATTCCGGTCAGAGACGAACGCCCGCTCATGAGTGATCCAGCTCGGATCCAATGAGAGGCCGCGGGAGGAGGGCCCTGTGGCCCCTGCGGGACGCTGCATTTGATTGCTGTTTTACTAGGAACTCATCATCATTACAACAGGGGCTTCTAGAACAGATTTTATCACGGTCATGCACTCTTTTTTAGCTGACTAAGTCCGCTAGGAAATAATATGAGCCTGTCGAATATATGGATTGACAGCATATTATATACAGTACTGGCCAAAAGTGATGCCCGGAGGGGATATTTGTTTTTAACGACCCTACAACCCTCAAAATAGTTTTAGATTTTTCTAAAATGTTAAATATGAAGGAAGCACAAAATACTAAACTTGGTTATGGTATTTATCTGACAAAATTATGTGGCAAAAACTAGCTAGATATTATGTTATATGCAGAATTAAATAGCGCACAGGACATAATCAGTTATTAATACGTTCTTCCATGTTTTTCCATGTTCATCATTTCACAGAATTAAGTTAGTTCAAAACTAAACTTTAGGAGCAAAAGTTTTCATTTATTTTATACTTCAGCTCCTAAACTTTGATTGGCTGAGCAGCATTCCACGTATACACGTATATTTAAAAGAAATTAATATTTTTATTAAGCAAGGATGCATTAAATTCATCAAAGATACAGTAAAATAGAATGTTGCAAAAAAATGTGTCAAATAAATGCTGTTCTTTTTTTCTCAAAGAATCCTGAAAAAAATGTATCAGGGTTTGCACAAAAATATGAAGCAGCACAACGGTGTTCAACACTGATAATAATCATAAATGTTTCTTAAATCATCCTATCAGAATGATTTCTGACGGATCATGTGACTCTGACTGGAGGAATGATGCTGAACATTCAGCTTTGTGTGGAAACTTAAATTAAAAAAAGGGATAGCAACTTTTTATCTCACAATTATCTCTTCAGTTTGCCTATCGTCCCAATAGATAGATCGACTGAAGATGCCATCTCTCATGTCCTCCACTCCTCCCTCACTCACATCGACAGCAAAAGTGGG
>CM031944.1:12576057-12668113 GCA_018749465.1 Paracanthobrama guichenoti
TTAACACAAAGCACTTATACCGGATCAAACTTCCTGGATGTTTAATTCCTTGGCTCTCATAAGCAGCTAATAATAGAATAATGTCTATAATCCATATACTTAGTGGTCTGCATACACATTTATTAGCCTTTACATATACACACAGATGAACATTTAGAGATGAAATATTACAGGCTTAAATATTTAAACCAGCAGTACCTTCATGTTGAAGCACACAAGGAGATGAAGAGCTGGTTTTGCAATGTTTTCTGTGGAAAATCCTCACTCTTAAGAAATCGCTCCATCATGTTTGGCATTATAAACTCCACACATCCTTAAAGTGGGAAGAATGAAGAAACATCAAATAAAGTCACTTTTTACATCAGAATGGATCATAATCAGTGGATCATAATCTTGTGTATTGGCGAACATAAAAGGGCTTGTGAAAGGTCTGTAAATTGCATTTTATGATACAAGTCAGTAATAAATATTACATGATGTTGAACATTATTTAAATGTACATTCATACACAGTAAAAATATTTTTTTCCTGGGTCAGACGTAACAACCCAGTGTTTGGGTAGTTTTTGTGTAACCCAGATCCTGGGTCAGACGTAACAACCCAGTGTTTGGGTAGTTTTTGTGTTACCCAGATCCTGGGTCAGACGTAACAACCCAGTGTTTGGGTAGTTTTTGTGTTGCCCAGATCCTGGGTCAGACGTAACAACCCAGTGTTTGGGTAGTTTTTGTGTTACCCAGATCCTGGGTCAGACGTAACAACCCAGTGTTTGGGTAGTTTTTGTGTTGCCCAGATCCTGGGTCAGACGTAACAACCCAGTGTTTGGGTAGTTTTTGTGTCGCCCAGATCCTGGGTCAGACGTAACAACCCAGTGTTTGGGTAGTTTTTGTGTCGCCCAGATCCTGGGTCAGACGTAACAACCCAGTGTTTGGGTAGTTTTTGTGTCGCCCAGATCCTGGGTCAGACGTAACAACCCAGTGTTTGGGTAGTTTTTGTGTCGCCCCAGATCCTGGGTCAGACGTAACAACCCAGTGTTTGGGTAGATTTTGTGTCACACAGATCCTGGGTCAGACGTAACAACCCAGTGTTTGGGTAGTTTTTGTGTCGCCCAGATCCTGGGTCAGACGTAACAACCCAGTGTTTGGGTAGTTTTTGTGTCACCCAGATCCTGGGTCAGACGTAACAACCCAGTGTTTGGGTAGTTTTTGTGTCACCCAGATCCTGCGTCAGACGTAACAACCCAGTGTTTGGGTAGTTTTTGTGTCACCCAGATCATGGGTCAGACGTAACAACCCAGTGTTTGGGTAGTTTTTGTGTCACCCAGATCCTGGGTCAGACGTAACAACCCAGTGTTTGGGTAGTTTTTGTGTCACCCAGATCCTGGGTCAGACGTAACAACCCAGTGTTTGGGTAGTTTTGTGTCACCCAGATCCTGGGTCAGACGTAACAACCCAGTGTTTGGGTAGTTTTTGTGTCACACAGATCATGGGTCAGACGTAACAACCCAGTGTTTGGGTAGTTTTTGTGTTACCCGAACAACATTTTATCAGTCTCTTTATATAATTTTGCATTTAGATGTAAAGCCATTGCTGCATAAGTTAGTCTAGAAATACCCTCAGCCTTTGTAATGAGAACTCCTTAAAGAAAGATCTCTCATAAGCCATTGATTTAATTTCCTTTTAGTTTTTTCAACAATAGGATTGAAATTTAGTAAACATCTTCTGCATTTTCTGAACATGACACAAGCTCCGGCATGAGATTCAACGCCGTTACACTCTCAAAATAAATAAATAAATAAAAATAAAATATTGTGCATTTTAAGGTACAAGTGGCCGTCACTGGGGCGGTAACCTTAAGGGTATATTTTTGTACCTCTAAGTCAGGGGAAGGCAAGTTCGGTCCTAGAGAGCTGCTGTCCTGCAGAGTCCCTACTAATCCACCATAGTATAAAACTCATGGCTCCCAGCATGCATTGCAGCATTAACTATGTCACCATTGTTGAGATGCATGTGCTGATTCTTGCTATCTGTGTGCATCTAAACGCGTTTCCCCTTAGAATGTATTTAAAAATCAACATTCAGAATGTCTGATCTGTGTATTGTTGGTGATTATTATTAATTAACATTTTTCATTAGTCAAACATTTTTCTTCATGATCATTTTTGTTTATGGCTTCTTTTGATTTGACCAGATTATGTGTTTTGTTAACACTTTAACATAAAAAGCCAACACTCAAACTGTCCAACTAAAGGAAACACTGATCACCATAATGGTGATCAAACCTTTTCATTAAAACATCAACATCTAAACCTCTGTTAATTCTCAATAAGAGCTTCTATAGATGTCTTTCAGGGTGCAGGACAGCGACTCTCTAGGACCAAACTTGCCTAGCCCTGCTCTAAGTAGAGGAAAACAATGGTATAACTGCACCCTAAGGACCAATTGTGTACCTTTAAAGGTACAGTTATACGTTTTGTTCCCCAAGGAAAGAAAGTGTACCTCCACTGTACCTTTATTTCTGAGAGTGTATGGTGGAAACAGGACAACAGAGACCGGACGATTACACTTGAAAATGTTTAATTTTTACTTCTAATATTTGTTAAACAAGCTTAAATGTTGGCAATATGTATTAAAAAAAAATCAAAATTTTGCTTTACTATAAAATATTATCAAAAATAAAGGAATTATCATGCAAACCGCTGGCTATGTGAAGTAGGCCTATTTAAAAAAAGAAAGAAATAAAATAAAAGTTTAGAGGATTAAGTTAATCCGTAAACATTAATTAATTTATTTATTAGTTTATTTGACAGGGACAATGCAGAAAAAAACATTGCTACAATTTCAAGCAGCCGATGCTCCACATAGACTTCTAGCCAAAGGCTGATTTGCAGCCCCAGTCCCTGGGTGGGCTTTTTTAACAACAATAAAACAATCACACAAACATATATAAATATATCAACTCTGTTTGCGTTTTTAGTTCAACTGGCAGGCTGTTCCAAAGCAGTGTACCTTGAACCGAAAATGTGGATTGTGCAAATTTAGTTTTCCTCTTCGGAGCTGTGCAATTCTGATTAGTTGCACGTCTTGCAGTCATCCCCTTACTACATTGTTTTGTTATTAATTGGCATATGATATCTGGAGCAAGATTGTTTATACATTTAAAAGCATTTTAATAAGAGACAAATGTATACAATTTTCAAAGTTAAGCGAACGATATTTTTGTAGAATATTACAATGATGCCATCTAACTGGATTCTTGTCGAAGGTTTTTAGCGTTTGTTTGTATAGAGATCTAACAGAAACCTGACTCCAGACAGTCACACAATAAGATGAACGTGAGAAGATCACTGCATGCATGTATAACTTAGCTGCTTTTATGGATATATATACACGGCCTAATCATATAAAAACAATTCAAGTTTGTTCTGATGGTTCTACACAACCTTTTACATGCACATCAAATTTAAATTGAGAATCTAAAATAATACCTAAATATTTAAAATCATTAACTCGCTCTATTGCCTTTGGATTGATCTTAATTATAAAACCATTCATTTCCTTCCTTTTAACACATTGAGACAGTTTTTGAACAATTCAAGGTCAAACTGTTGTTTTGCTGAAGTATGTACGAAGCATAAAACTATGATTTTTATTATTCTTTATTATTTGTTTTATTATAGTAAAACTAATCAACCCATAATGCTGGGTTAAATAAACAACCCAATTTATGGGTAAAATTAACCCATCATGTGTTCTGTCCTATATTTACCCAGCCCTTGGGTTAAAAACTACCCAAAGTCTGTTGTTTTTAACCCAGTGTTTTTTAGAATGTCTTTTCTGTCACTTTTGATCAACTTAATGCATCCTCAAAAAAAAAAAAAAATTATTTTATGACGCTGTTCACTTTATTTAAGCAATTCATCTTGATTTAACACCATTATATCAAATGTAATTGCTTCATGTTGCTCTTTGACATAACTTGATGTTTTTATTTTGAAATCAATCAAGTGACCCAATCAAACAGGACTTTCACTTCCCATCATGCTTTGCAAAAGGGCTGAATTCGAGAGTAAATGTTTAAATAAAGTGCTATTTTATGCATTTTTAACAAGATGAGAAAATGGAGAGACTTTTTAATGTTTAATGTTCTGTTATGTTGGTATTTAAAAGTGTTGTGTTAGTGTTTTTAGAGGTTATACCATTGTGGTGAAGTGTACACTGAAGAAAAAAAAATAGTGTGTTGGATTTACATGATTTAATTGTGTACATCGGTCCCACATGAATCAATTAAGTTAAACAAACATAATTTGTTCATGTAACTTCAACATCACGGAATGAATACATTTTAAGTGACTCAATTAAGTAGTCTCAAAGTGAATTTTATATGGATCCCTAACAAGATTCAGTCATTTAATTTTATATATTCATTCATCCACTTCAATTTCATATATTTTAATGTTACACAACTGAATTATAATACTGCACTAGCTAGTTGACAAACTTTTAGCTAGAAATAGCACACATTACCATCTTAAATGCTAAGCATTAAAATCTCCTTCAACAAAGCCATAACGACATCAGTTGTTTTAGTCCTCCACTCTTCTCCACAATGGCAACCCAGTGTAATTTAAATTCTTCTAATAATTCCAACATATTTGCATATAAAATAACACCATTTACTCTCTCTCAATTTAGCCATATGCAAATCATACTGGGAACTAACAAGCCCCGCCCAGTTTCAGTTAATGCAACACAAATCATTCATGTGATCTCAACACAAACAGATTAAGTAAACTTCAATTTGACTTATATTTAAGTGGATTGAACGCAATCAGATTATGTTAGAACAAAATGTATAGCAATTGTGTTGCTTTAGCTCATTTTAATTAAGCAATTTGAACAAGCAGTACAAATGTTTGTTTTTTTTTCAGTGTAGATCATGTGCTTGGGGTGAGGAACTGCTAATAACAATTCAAGTTGTTTTAATATTAAAAAAACAACTACTTTGGGCATGCCACGGATGTAACTAAACCATCTTCTGGCTAGACATTAAGATTTTGTAAAAGGTTTTCATGTTAGATAACATTTGTCGGTTTGAAATTAAACTGGATTACTTGGTTTGGTTTTCGTTTGATAATCATTTTAGAATAATTGAACAAAATTAAGAATGTTAACCTGATTTAACTAAATGACATTGAAGTAAAAAACTTAAGTTTACTGAAATAAACAATGTTAATTAAATTCAACATAACCCAGTTACGTGGAACCTGTTGACATAAAAAGTTAAGTAAATCCAACGTATAATTATTGTTGTAGTGTTGAGTGTTGCAGAAAAAAGTATTAATTTCTTAATGACATTTTCAAAAATGTTTAAGTATGATATGCTAAACACGATGTCTAACAACTGTAATGTCTGTTAACATTCAAGTTGTTATGATGGAAAATATCGGCTCATTAGGGAATATATCAGCATTTCTTTGATGTCCAGAGAATTTCACATGCAACGTTGGCTCAACAAACCAGTTTGACAAGCGTCTCTCCTCCTTCAAAGTGAAGCAAAAGAACAATCAGGTCTAAGTGGCTCGCAGCTAATCAATACCCAGCAAAAGGAAGCCATTGATCAATATCTATAGTTTTTTTACGATTATTCTTTAAATGTGGCGACTCCATGACGAACAGATGTCAGGAAACATTGGCCTCATATCCATAATTCATCAAAGAGGATGAGTTAAACTAAAAGAAACGTCTTTTCTGATGCACGCCCAGCCAAAAACATGAGTGGAGATCATCCTGATTATCCACCGACATTTCAATTATGCATAAACATAAACGTGATTGATTACACAGATCTCGTTTAATGCTCAGCAAACGTTTGCTTGATTGTCCATCAAAAAAACCCTCTGGATCCTGATTGATGTTTGGATCATAAAACTGTCAGGCGTCGGTTTGCTTGGCATCGACCGTAAACAAAATTCCTACAGTCACAGGAATATATAATAAAAAGAAAGCATTTGTGACATGGCACAGATCCACATGCACAGCCTCTGACTTATGACATCCATTAAGGTTAACAAATTTGCATAAATTAAGTTTAACGATGTACTAAAATGACTAAAACGGAATTTTTTTATAAAAACTATTCAGACAAAATGTAATAAGAATGATAAAAACACAACAAAATTAGACATTCAGAACAATGTTATTATAGTTGCTTGAATTTATTACTATTTATCAGCTATTTGCCATTACTAAAACTAGATTAAATAAGAATTAAATTAAGGGTTGTTAAACTGAAATAGAAATTATTTAAACTATACAGAGATATTTTTAAAATGACAATGCAGTGGCAAAAACAACAAATGATAAATGGAAAATATAAAAATAAACAGAAACAATTAAAATAAAGTTTCATTAATTAACTTCATTAGTTAATATGAACATTTGTTAATCTTAATCTCAATATTTTTAAGATCAAAAGTTGTATTAGTTAATGCTCTGTGAACTAACATTAATACATGCTGTAAAAATATATTGATCATTGCTAGCTCATGTTAGTTAATGCATGAATGCTAACAAATGAGACCTGTAAAGAGTTACAATAAAAATATTAATACAAACTATAATAGACTGAACTCTACAGCATCAAGTTTTACACACTTCATGTAAAAGAAAATACAACTGGGAATATTGATAATGGCTTCCTCTGTACTGGAATGACCATAGCTCTGTGTGTCCATATGATCAACCAATCACAGCATGCTAAAACTGTGATGTCACCTCTTATGCACTGCAGTCTGTACAGCTTTACATTAGGCATTGGCGTTCCAGGTATCACTTTCTTCAGAGCATCATCATCCTCATCAGAGCCCTAAAACATTGATAACCTCTTAACCACGAATGACCATCTACCCTTAAAGCTCTGCATTATTAAACGCTCTTTAGCCATCTATACGATTAGAATTAGCATTCCAGAGGCTTTTAAGCTTCAAAGTTTGTCTATCACATGCTCAATAGGGAAGGTGGACATATGCTCTTTTCTGTAAGATACTGTTACTATGAATAAGAAAGAGATTAACACATGAACATTAGATAATGTATTGAGAAAAATGCACAGGAAATTCTATACATATGGAATTATATGACTACTATATTATACATTTCAGGCATTATAACTGTATATAGGATATCATAATGTATGTCAGGAACTGTTATACATATAAACTTATAATTGTAAATATAATAAATTAACTCTTTCCCTGCCATTGATGGAATTTTCCAGCTTTCCATGTTTTCACTGTTATACGGTAGTGGGCACTATTACACATCTTCTGAAAAAGCAAAGAATCTCCGGATCAAAACACAGAGTAAGAAGCAGAAACAAGTGATGTTGAAATGTCGAAGCAGGAGGACTGTGAAGCTTTGGGGGTGTGGATGGACTTGGGCTGTGTCTGAAATTGCATACTTCCCTACTATATAGTAAGCGAAAAACAGATGTTTGAATTCACAGTAGGAAAGAGTGGGGTAAGATGAACCAGTGGGTAAGTTGACCCACCACCTTTATCTTGGCATACACTCTTATTGTCATGTGACCATATACACTATATTGCCAAAAGTATTGGGACACCCCTCCAAATCACTGAGTTCAGGTGTTCAATCCCTTCATGGCCACAGGTGTATAAATCAAGCACTAGGCATGCAGACGCTTCTACACACATTTGTGAAAGAATGGGTCGCTCTCAGGAGCTCAGTGAACTCAAGCGTGGTACCGTGATAGGTTGCCACCTGTGCAATAAGTCCATTCCTGACATTTCCTCACTACTAAATATTCCACGCTCAACTGTTAGTGGGATTATAACAAAGTGGAAGTGATTGGGAACAACAGCAACTCAGCCATGAAGTGATAGGCCACGTAAAATCACAGAGCGGGGTCAGCGCATGCTGAGGGTCACAGTGCGCAGAAGTCGCCAACTTTCTGCAGAGTCAATAGCTCCAGACTTCTGTGGCCTTCAGATGAGCTCAAGAACAGTGCGTAGAGAGCTTCATGGAATGGGTTTCGATGGCCGAGCAGCTCATCCAAGCCTTACATCACCAAGTGCAATGCAAAGCGTGGGATGCAGTGGTGTAAAGCACGCCGCCACTGGACTCTAGAGCAGTGGAGACGTGTTCTCTGGAGTGACCAATCACACTTCTCTGTCTGGCAATCCCATAGATGAGTCTGGGTTTGGTGGTTGCCAGGAGAACGGGACTTGCCTGACTGCATTGTGCCACGTGTAAAGTTTGGTGGAGGGGGGATTATGGTGTGGGGTTGTTTTTCAGGGGTTAGGCTTGGCCCCTTAGTTCCAGTGAAAGGAACTCTTCATGCTTCAGCATACCAAGACATTTTGGACAATTTCATGCACCCAACTTTGTGGGAACAGTTTGGAGATGACCCCTTCCTGTCCCAGCATGACTGCCCACCAGTGCACAAAACGTCGGTCTATAAAGACATGGATGAGCGAGTTTGGTGTGGAGGAACTTGACTGGCCTGCACAGAGTCCTGACCTCATCCCGATAGAACACCTTTGGGATGAATTAGAGCGGAGACTGCGAGCCAGGCCTTCTCGTCCAACATCAGTGCCTGACCTCACAAATGCGCTTCTAGAAGAATGGTAAAAAATTCCCATAAACACACTCCTAAACCTTGAAGAAAACCTTCCCAGAAGAGTTGAAGCTGTTAGAGCTGCAAAGGGTGGGCCAACTCAATATTAAACCCTACGGATTAAGAATGGGATGGCAATAAAGTTCATGTGCATGTAAAGGCAGAAAACTTTTGGCAATATAGTGTATACAGCGTCTCTGAAACTAACTGAAGCACGTATTGAGAAGGTATTTATTTTGAATAAATAATTTGTGAACATTAACAAATTATGTTCTATATATGTGTAGTATGAATAAAATTCAGATGTACTACATACGCCATGTTGTCACTGTCATGTGACCTACAGCATCAGTTGTGTTGCTTCACTGTCATTCATAAATCCTCTCCCATGGCCTCATGGGATAGTAAAGTGTCCATCGTATGCACGTGTCAGAATCACGCCGGGAGTAGAAGCTTATCCAGGTTCTTTTTCCCTACACTTTTATGAGTACAGTGAATTCAGACACCCTTCTTTTGTCACATTCTGCTTTTCGCCTACTATATAGTAGGGAAGTATGAGATTTTGGACGCAACCATGCATGGTACACATGCTGCATACTGCAAAAAAATAAAGTAGGGGTCTCGTTGATCTTAATGGAGGCTGTATTTCTCATTTTTTGTGTTTCCCTCTGATCTCTGACAGAGTGGGAAAAACTCATCTCTTTGATAGAGTCAGGAGATACACATGTATTTAATAGCTAATTGAACTGGGAGGATATAATGAACTGCAGGTGGAAGCAAGATAACAATGTCAAATTGAATCACACGGCAATCTGAGTCCACAGATTCTGCTGAGCAGACAAACTCTGATCATTAAACAACTTTCCACAGCGATGAGTATTGACGATAACTTCATTACATAAAAGTTAGATCAAGAAAAGACATATTCAAACTTCCTGCCAATTCCAAACACACGTCATGATGAACCTCTCATTGACTTCTATTCTTCTTAAAAGCCATACAATTATTGTAGACAAACCCAAACCTTTACTCTAAACTTTTAATCTCTTAATGAAGATGGTTTTGGAAGCAAACACGACACAAAGATTGTGCTATCTGATTATAATGACTACAGCCTGACCTCAATCCTCACAAACATGTTATATGGCCCCTTTAAAAAGCTTTTTCGTTACTCTTTGCACGTCTTTTTAATACGTTTTGCTGTAGTATTTCTGTATTTTCAGAATACATTTTTAGTGAGACAATTAAACAGATGTGAACTCCACCCAGAATTACACCTATACAACATGATTTACTAAATCCTTAAAATACTAAGAATGCATTTCAAAGCATTTTAGTGCCACCTGCTGCTGAGAATGAATCCCTACAGCTGAACAACTTTAGTCCTTCAAAATTCTGTAAATTCTACTGTAAAGCACAAATTAAACTATTTGTGTTGTTCTGGATAATGCTGGATAATACTCAAGTGCTCTAAACACTGTGTATGCGCACATATTTAATCACATCTTCTTCAAATGAAATATGTGCAAATAAGGACACTGATACATGATAGTCACAACACTTTAAAGGGATAGTTCACCCAAACATTAAAAGATTTGTCATTTACTCACCCTCATGTTGTTCCAATGTATGGAGTTTCTTTCTGCTGTTGACCACAAAAGAAGATATTTTGAAGAATGTTGGTAACAATTTGACAGCACCCATTGACTTCTATTGTATTTGTATCCTATATGGAAATCAATGGGTGCCGTCACATGGTTACCAACATTCTTCAAAATATCTTCTTTTGTGTTCAGCAGCAGAAAGAATCTCATACAGGTTTGGAACAACATAAGGGTGAGTAAATGACAAATCTTTTAATGTTTGGGTGAACTATCCCTTTAAAGTGTTATGAATATCATGTGTCAGTGTCCTTATTTGCACATATTCCATTTAAATATGAGCGCATACACGGTGCTGGTTCATGTTTAGAGCACTAGAGTATATTAAATATGTCCATAAATCGATAGTTGTCTCATGCAAACCACTCTCATGTGCCCTCGTGTTGTTTGAATTCTCTGCTGTAATGCGATCTCATGCATACTACAGCGCAGTGATTGGGTTAAAAGAGTTCATTCTCATTAATAAATGCAGAGAAGTGCTCAGAACCGACTGACGTAGAATCGTGCCGGTGTTGTGCCGAATTTCGACCCTCTGCCAAATACCCCCGTCTTAAAGTCACTACACTGTAAAAAAATAAGTCTGCAAAAGTACTCGCAGTTATTACCTGGACATTGTCTAGTAATTTTATGGACATTTCCATTAACCATAACATAGAACGCAATGAAGTTCAAAATTCTAAATACAGGTAAACACACCTAAAAAAAAAAAAAAAAAAAAAAAAAAAACGGAAAATTCTGTCAAATTAATACACTACATTGTGCCCTATTTTTTATGGATTTGTTTTTAGAGTGTACCTGATTGCCTAATCCTAACCCTAATCCTAAATTTTCCTGTAGCTCAAACAATAAGAGCGTGGTGCTAGCAACGCCATGGTCATGGGTTCGATTCCCAGGGAAAGCAAGAACTGACAAAATGTAAAAATGTGTACCTTGAATGCAATGTAAGTCGCTTTGGATAAAAGCATCTGCCAAATGCATAAATGTAAATGTAACCTCTCCCCCACAACTAATCCTAAACCTACTAATAGAGGGTATGCACATGACATCACCGTCGGCCGGTGACTACGGTTACGCCCACTGAGTGGTAAATAGACAGCGGCAGCTTTGGTTTTTAGTGTGAATGCCACGAAAACACACACAAAACACATCTAAACGGGAAAGAGCTTTGAGATTGACTGTATGAATAGATTTGACAAGAAATCTGAGGTATATTTTTACAGACTGCCGAAAGCTACAGAGAAGAGAAGCAAATGGACAGCTGCAATTCACAGAAACAACTGGAACCAGGCAACCAAATTGGCAGCCACTACTCCAGGATTTGCCGTTATCATTTTGTGTCAATATGTTGAATTTTTGTTTAAAAACATACCCTATATATTGCATTGTTATATATTGTATTGACAACTTGTGAATTAAATATTTACCATTTTATATTCTGCATAATTGGGTGTTTGTAACAAACTATACAAGTTTTAGGGCTGGACGATATGAAACTATAGGGTGAATTCAGGGTGATTGGGACACTTTTTCAAAGTCATCTCAATGGCAAAAAGTGTCCCAATCACCCTGAATTCACCCATAGCTAACATTGATATAAGTGATCACCCGGATTTAGACCTACCTATATTGTATTTATATGAAGCCTTCACAGGCATATTTGCTTTATGTATTTTTCCGGTGTTGAAATCAGGTTCATATAAATGTCAGGAAACATGATTCCTGGTTGCATGTCCATGCATATCCATGGATCACTGGACCTTTTTTATATATATATATATATATATATATATATATATAACTGTGTATGTGACAAATAAAACTCTTGAATCTTGAACCTTTGGTAAGTTGTAAGGAACACTATATCAAGTCCAACCTTTAGTTTAAACTGATAATCGTTTGTTTCAATCGCGTTTTCGCAGTTTCCCCTATTAAATCCAGTAATTTTGCCACTCAGTCCGGCTGAGGGGGCGTGTTCCGACAGGAAAGTGACGTCAATGCATAATCCTTATGTCTCAAAAAAGTGTGTTAAGTCAAAATTGACACACTAATGCTGCATTTCAGACGAGGATAGATTTGTGAATATCCCAAATTAAATGTAGGCCTACTACTTCATATTTGCCTAATCATATTTTGCATTTGAATTTTGCATATCGTGTTTGTGTGTCAATTATGTCAAAAATAGAATAAAAACAACATAAAATGGCTTTTGAAACCAGGAGACGAAAAGCAAAAACGAAGGTATTACTGCATAAACCTACTGGTAAAGTTTGTTTTTACGTTTGGAAGTGACGTCAAATGACGCGTCTCGTTGAGCTCGTTGTCCCGAGTTCACAGGTCGAATGTCCGACTTTAAGTGGCGTTCCAGAAGTTATTTCCAAGAACGAGTTGGGAAACATCTCAATCCCGAGCTTTCTGGAACACAGCATGATGTTGAAATGATGACACAAATTCGAAATATGACATAGAAAGTAAATATGACTTAGTATGCTAATTATATCGATTTATGTCATAATTGACAATCAAAATTAGGACTTATGTATACACTCTAAAAAATGCTGGGGCTAAGCAAATGGGTTGTTTTAACCTTGTGAATGGGTCGTTTTAACCCAGCGGTTGAGTTAAATGTTTGCTTAAGACAACCCAATCGCTGGGTTAGTCCATTTTCAACCCAACTTGGGTTGTTTTTAACCCAGCATTTTTTAGAGTGTAGGCTATGTCCATTTCAACTTTAAACCTCATAATTACGACGTAGTAGTATCTCATAAGTTATGTCATAATTAAGATTTACCAATTTTTCATGTGGCAGAAATGCGCTTCCATACTATACAAACCTGTATAATAATTCTTTCTCCCCGGGTCTATAGAGGGCGGTAAAACTCTTGTTTTCGTCTTTCTGAAGTGTCAAACTCAGTCAGACTCAGATCAGATGTAAACATTCAACATGGCGTCCGGTGTGTTATGGTTTTCATTTCTGCTCGAACTTTTCGTGCTCGCGACAGGATTCACTGAAGATTTACTGAACTATTCAAATACATGTTACAAACCAATGAAGGACCACAGACCATCATTCATAAAGTATGCAAATATTTCTCGTTTATATCTATGTTGTACTTGCAGTAACAAACTTATACAACACATCACTTACAAATCATATCGCACATTTTAGTCCGATGGCAATATTCTCTGTACTTTAGGAGATATCATGGTAATACTAATTCAGTGTTTTTGGTCATGTATCATACCACAATGTTCTTTGAGCAGATACCACATCTTATTTACATGTAGCCTGCCATGGTAATACCATGTTTTTTTTTGCATGCAAACCACACAAATATGGTAATTACACTGCACAATAAATAAATAAAATACAGAAAAATATTGTGAAATATTATTTCAATTTAAAATAATGGTTTTCTACTGTTCAAAAGTTTGGGGTCAGTATTTTTGATTTTTTTTTTAAAGGAATTAATAGTTCTATTCAGCAAAGATGTGTTAAACTGATAAAAAGTGATAGTAATTTTGAATAAACGCTGTTCTTTTTAACTTTCTTTTCATCAATGAATCCTGAAAAAGGTATTACAGGTTCCAAAGAAATCTTAAGCAAAAAAATGTAATAAAAAGTTTCCAACATTGATAATAAATCATCATATTAGAATGATTTCTGAAGGATCATGTGACACTGAAGACTGAAGTAATGATGCTGAAAATTCAGCTTTGATCACAGGAATAAATTAAAGTATATTCAAATAGAAAACCATTATTTTAAATTGTATTAATATATAACAATATTGCTGTTTTTTCCCCCCTGTGTTTTTGATCAAATATAGGCAGGCTTGATGAGCATAAGAGACTTCTTTCTAAAACGTTAAAAATAGTTTCCAAACCTTTGACCGGTACTGTACACTCACCTAAAGGATTATTAGGAACACCATACTAATACTGTGTTTGACCCCCTTTCGCCTTCAGAACTGCCTTAATTCTACGTGGCATTGATTCAACAAGGTGCTGAAAGCATTCTTTAGAAATGTTGGCCCATATTGATAGGATAGCATCTTGCAGTTGATGGAGATTTGTGGGATGCACATCCAGGGCACGAAGCTCCCGTTCCACCACATCCCAAAGATGCTCTATTGGGTTGAGATCTGGTGACTGTGGGGGCCATTTTAGTACAGTCAACTCATTGTCATGTTCAAGAAACCAATTTGAAATGATTCAAGCTTTCTGACATGGTGCATTATCCTGCTGGAAGTAGCCATCAGAGAATGGGTACATGGTGGTCATAAAGGGATGGACATGGTCAGAAACAATGCTCAGGTAGGCCGTGGCATTTAAACGATGCCCAATTGGCACTAAGGGGCCTAAAGTGTGCCAAGAAAACATCCCCACACCATTACACCACCACCACCAGCCTGCACAGTGGTAACAAGGCATGATGGATCCATGTTCTCATTCTGTTTACGCCAAATTCTGACTCTACCATCTGAATGTCTCAACAGAAATCGAGACTCATCAGACCAGGCAACATTTTTCCAGTCTTCAACTGTCCAATTTTGGTGAGCTTGTGCAAATTGTAGCCTCTTTTTCCTATTTGTAGTGGAAATGAGTGGTACCCGGTGGGGTCTTCTGCTGTTGTAGCCCATCCGCCTCAAGGTTGTGCGTGTTGTGGCTTCACAAATGCTTTGCTGCATACCTCAGTTGTAACGAGTGATTATTTCAGTCAAAGTTGCTCTTCTATCAGCTTGAATCAGTCGGCCCATTCTCCTCTGACCTCTAGCATCAACAAGGCATTTTCGCCCACAGGACTGCCGCATACTGGATGTTTTTCCCTTTTTACACCATCCTTTGTAAACCCTAGAAATGGTTGTGCGTGAAAATCCCAGTAACTGAGCAGATTGTGAAATACTCAGACCGGCCCGTCTGGCACCAACAACCATGCCACGTTCAAAATGGCTTAAATCACCTTTCTTTCCCATTCTGACATTCAGTTTGGAGTTCAGGAGATTGTCTTGACCAGGACCACACCCCTAAATGCATTGAAGCAACTGCCATGTGATTGGTTGATTAGATAATTGCATTAATGAGAAATTGAACAGGTGTTCCTAATAATCCTTTAGGTCAGTGTATATATGCATATATATATATTTGACAGCACCAGACTTATTATCTTAAGTCATTTTGCTTCTCACAAAATCATAGCACCCTGGTACCATCACATTATGTTTTGTAAGGGTAAAATGAACTGCATTTAGAAAGTATATGGTATAAACTCTATTTTGAACTCTATATTGAACTGATATGACACTGGTGATAGTAATATTTCATGCATGTTTCAGGACGTATCCCCGGCCTCATGAATATGTAAACGTGTCTGATCTCCCCGCCTCCTGGGATTGGCGTAACATTGATGGCAAAAACTATGTAAGCGTCACACGCAACCAACACATCCCGCAGTACTGCGGCTCATGCTGGGCCATGGGCTCCACCAGCGCACTCGCAGGTGAGAACACGACAACAGAGTACAGTAATAAAGAGTACACTACAGAGAAGAAACACATGTGCTTTCATCCAAATTCAGATCGCATAAACATCAAGAGGAAAGGGGCGTGGCCTTCTGCTTACCTGTCTGTGCAGAATGTGATTGACTGTGGCGGGGCGGGGTCATGCTATGGAGGAGATCATCTGGGCGTTTATGCATATGCAAATGAGCAGGGCATTCCTGATGAGACCTGCAATAATTATCAAGCTCGAAATCAAAGTAAGACAACAAACTCAAGTTCCTTACAACATTTAGATGCAAATGTAATATTAATGCAATTTGCATCAAAACATTTGTTCAAGTAGCAATTTAACTGCATTAATCTTGTATATTATGCACATTGTAGGAGAGAAGTACATTGCAAGGTGTGGCGGATTAATTCCTCTTCTCTGACGTTTGTTTTGCAGAATGTGACTCGTTTAATCAGTGTGGTACGTGCTCGTTCTTCGGTTCCTGCTCCATAATTAAGAACTACACCGTGTGGAAAGTCGGAGACTATGGAGGCGTCTCAGGACGAGACCGCATGAAGGCTGAGATCTACAAAAATGGGCCAATCAGGCAAGTTTTACACTCCAAATTTTAATTTTAAATAAGTGAGCCACAAATGGCCTACTGTTGGCATCAGCTACAGCAAAAGCAATACGATGCAAAAGATAAAAGTATTTGTGTATATACACCGATCAGGCATAACATTATGACCTAATTGTGTTGGTCCCCCTTCTGCTGTCAAAACAGCCCTGTCCCGTCGAGGCATGGACTCCACTAGACCCCTGAAGGTGTGTGGTAGTCTGCGGCTATGCCGCCCCATACACAACAAACTGCGATGCACTGTGTATTCTGACACCTTTCTCTCAGAACCATCATTAACTTCTTGAGCAGTTTGAGCTCCAGTAGCTTGTCTGTTTGATCGGACCACACGGCCAGCCTTCGCTCCCCACGTGCATCAATGAGCCTTGGCCGCCCATGACCCTGTGGCCGGTTCACCACTGTTCCTTCCTTGGAGCACTTTTGATAGATCCTGACCACTGCAGACCGGGAACACCCCACAAGAGCTGCAGTTTTGGAGATGCTCTGACCCAGTCGTCTAGCCATCACAATCTGGCCCTTGTTAAACTCGCTCAAATCCTTACGCTTGCCCTGTGCGGCCTACCACAAAGCAAAAATGGTTTAGAAATGGTTTGAGGATCACCACGAGTTTGAGATGTCGACTTGGCCACCAAATTCCCCAGATCTTAATCCAATCGAGCATCTGTAGGATGTGCTGAATAAACAAGTCCGATCCATGGATCCCACCTCGCAACTTACAGGATGTAAAGGATCTGCTGCTAACATCTTGGTGCTAGATACCAAAGCACACCTTCAGGGGTCTAGTGAAGTCCATGCCTCAACGGGTCAGGGCTGTTGGCAGCAAAAGGGGGACCAACACAATATTAGGTCATAATGTTATGCCTGATCATTGTATATCTGTCCCTAATCAGGAGAAGACATCTTCTCTGTGAAAATAAAAGGTCATTAATCAAAACGCTGGTCACAGAAATGACGGTTAAAGTCATACGAGTAATAAATAGATAGAGTGAAAGGAAAGATAGAGTCAAAGATAGTTGTTAGGTCAATTTTAACTGATAATAGTAAGTTTGACTTGGAGGGTAAAGTCAGATTTTGTCGATACGAATGAACTTTGCAGAAACTGTTTCTCTCTTTCTCTGTGTTATAGCTGTGCAATAATGGCCACTAAAGGCCTGGAGGCGTACAATGGAGGGGTTTTTGCAGAGTTTCACATTCTTTCTATTCCCAATCACATCATCTCAGTGGCAGGCTGGGGGGTCACGGAGGACGGGACCGAATACTGGATCGTCAGAAACTCCTGGGGCGAGTTCTGGGTGAGTAGAGTTGCAGGACCTCCAAGGGCTTTGGTCCGACCTGTTCAGCTTTACAACACTGTGGATTTAAGAAAACAACATTCAAAAAAATTATTCTCTGATAAATGAAAATTCTGTCATTCACCTGTGGAAGTATGATTACTTCATACTGTGCTGATTGTTCCTTTTCATGCATTTCATAAACCTTTTCTTGAAAATGCAATATGTATGTTAAGTATGGCTGTGATTAAACTGGTTTTGTGTTGTGTTTTATCTCTCATAGGGAGAGTCGGGCTGGGCCAGGATCGTCACCAGTGCATATAAGGGAGGGAAAGGCAACTGGTACAATATTGCCATTGAGCACGACTGTGCGTATGGAGACCCAATCGTTACGTAGATCTGGAGCAAACATGTTGTTCATAAACTGGAACTGCCCTGGCATCAGAGGATATGAACCTGTTGTTTATATTTGCTATTGTTATTTTTTTAATGCAAACTAATTATTTAGGATGTAATTCATTGTTGTCATATCAAACATGGGAGATGTTTGCCATATTAGAATTTCAAAATGAAATCTGTAAGAGTGTATGGAATTGAGAATGGAAATTATTGATAATATGCAATTAAGTGACACCATGCATGATGCAATTCACTTGATTATTTTATTACAAATCACTAACATTTGCCAAATACTTCAAGAGTGGTAGAGGTTAGTAATTCTAATTTTAAAATATTGCACAACACTATAATTGTACTTTGTTATTATTATAACAAAAATGCTGTACTTATTTAGTGGTTACAATTACATTTATTTTTATTTGTTCATCTCTCTTTTGCCTATTTCAGTAATTGAGTGAATCTAACCTGTTTAATCTAATCTAAAGATTTTAAAATGTTTTAAGTGTAAAGTAAAACTTATGACTGTACTTCAGTAATAATTATTTTAATGGCTTTGCAATGTACAGATCATAAAGTATGTAAATGTATGTGTATATTATATGCCAGACTTACAATGCATCAGTGCTTTGGGTCCATGTTCAATCTCTATACATCAAGAAAGGGGTCAGAAAAAGGTTAAAGACTCTATATAATGTGAATACAAGTCATTGTGTCTAGACAATATTATTTTCATTGACCTATTGTAGTAATAATTTAATAAATCATCATTCAGACTAATGAGAAATACAGACAATAATAATAGTAGGCCTACCTACATTTTATTTGTAATGCGCCATTCTTAAAGCTACATACACAAAGTAACTAAGCATTAATCATGAAAATTTGGGGTAGCGATCAAAGGTATCTCATTACATTGTTACACCAGTAGGTGGCGACAAGTGACTTTAAAATGTATGACTGAATCATTCACTCAAGAGATTTGTTCAAAAACACTGATTCACCCAGTAATGAAACAAGTGAAGTCTTTATGAACGAGTCACTGAATCGTTCATTCAAGAGATTTGTTCAAAAACACTGATTCACCCAGTAATGAAACAAGTGAAGTCTTTATGTGTGAGTCACTGAATCATTCATTCAAGAGATTTGTTCAAAAACGCTGATTCATCCAGTAATGAAACAAGCTTGTATGATTGAGTCATTGAATCATTAATTCAAGAGATTTGTTCAAAAATGCTGATTCATTCAGTAATGAAACAAGTGAAGTCTTTATGAGTGAATCATTGAATCATTCAGTCAAGAGATTTGTTCAAAAACGCTGATTCATCCAGTAATGAAACAAGTGAAGTCTTTATGAGCGAGTCACTGAATCGTTCATTCAAGAGATTTGTTCAAAAACACAGATTCACCCAGTAATGAAACAAGTGAAGTCTTTATGAGCGAGTCACTGAATCATTAATTCAAGAGATTTGTTCAAAAACGCTGATTCATCCAGTAATGAAACAAGCTTGTATGATTGAGTCATTGAATCATT
This sequence comes from Paracanthobrama guichenoti, assembly GCA_018749465.1. Taxonomy (NCBI): domain Eukaryota; kingdom Metazoa; phylum Chordata; class Actinopteri; order Cypriniformes; family Gobionidae; genus Paracanthobrama; species Paracanthobrama guichenoti. Next base: position 12,595,678 of record CM031944.1, read on the forward strand.
AATTCAAGAGATTTGTTCAAAAATGCTGATTCATTCAGTAATGAAACAAGTGAAGTCTTTATGAGTGAATCATTGAATCATTCAGTCAAGAGATTTGTTCAAAAACACTGATTCATCCAGTAATGAAACAAGCTTGTATGATTGAGTCATTGAATCATTAATTCAAGAGATTTGTTCAAAAATGCTGATTCATTCAGTAATGAAACAAGTGAAGTCTTTATGAGTGAATCATTGAATCATTCAGTCAAGAGATTTGTTCAAAAACGCTGATTCATCCAGTAATGAAACAAGTGAAGTATATGTTTGTGTCATTGAGTTATTTAAAAATAATAATAATAATAATTCAAATTTACTACAAATTTTAAATACACTGCATCATTAACATGAATCAGAATCTCTAGTACAGTGCATGTTCTTTTGTTTAGTTGTCTGTTCAGAATCATGATCTCTATTTGAAACAAAAACAACTGTGATTCTGGATTAATCCAGATTCCTGCAGCTCTAAAGAATCGTCATAATGGACTGTTAAGCATTTACACATCAAAGGTAGACCACAAAAAATAAAATTATATTGGCTACCAAAAATATTTGTAAGAGACAGACAATTCCTTTAAAAAAAAGTAATTTGCACTGTTTATATATGGCATATTGAGCTATAAACTGGTGCTCTTTTGCGCGCTCTCATCTGGGCATAGCAACAGCACTAGAAGACACTGCATTGGTCGAAACTCACTACAGGAAGCCCTGCAGTTCGTTTCACCCCCTGTCAGTCAAACCGAACACGAACCAAGACATGGTTCCCGACTCCAGGAGAAAACAAGGGCACTGGGGTGGATAATTACCCAGGCGTGAGGATGCTGAGAGGCGCAGCCCTCTTCTGCCGTTCACCGCGCCATCGGACCGGCGTTATTAAGATGCATCCTTTCATCTCTCTGCACAAGAATGCGTTTGCTTACATTTGATTTGAATGGCTTAAATCTAGAATAGAAGAATGAGGATGCCAAATCATCTGCTCTGCAGAATCCGATTAAATAACAGTTGGTTGAATTAACAGATTAGATGCATTTTAAGAGTTCATAACCCTGCAAGAAATTTTGGTGCGTAATTTAGTGCGCGTGCAAATCCGATTCGTCTCACAGGCATCGATCCAGGTAAGAATCATATTTCAAAATCATGGTGCATATGCATAACGTAAGGTTGCGTGCTAGTTAACTGTCTTGACATTGAAATGATGCTGTATGTAGTATGCAGTGTGTTGCAATGCAAACCTGCATCCCATGCGTTGCGCAGCAACCAATCAATCAATCAATGCCATCGCTGTGTACATGTTTCGCATGGAGACCTGCTTTATAGGATGCAAGACAATATTAACATTAATTGCAAACATTCTAAGGTTAATGGAGCATTATTGTTACTGGAGACTGGAGGGGTTGTACTGATGCATTGCAGTGCATCATTTATTAAAACACCATCATTACTTCTGCATTCTAAGCATGCTTCAATAACAGCACAATTAAACCCTTGTGGATAACGACATTGGGACTGTACACAGTGTTCTTGATGTAGGTTACTAGGCACTGTACTGTACACTACAACAACCTGCCTACACACTCCAATTCTGCATTGCAGACTGAATGATGACACACCAAAACACACTCCCACTCGGCAAATGTGGGGCAATGCATGCAAGAGTTTGCTTTGGGTTTCATGTGCGAATGGAACAGTTTCTTTCATGTGAAACATTATCACCATCATTCAATACCAAGAACAGGGTAAAAATCAATCAATTTCCCAGTAATATGCAGTGCATTCATACAGCAAGTCAAAACATGACTGACCAGAATACACAAGGAATAGCAAAAGAAAACAGTAATATTGGTCAAAGGGGACTGAACGGCATCAAGTAAGAAATTGCACCAAGTAAGATTGTTCATTGCACCAAGTAAGAAAATATAATATCTCCTATAGTCACTGAATGCGACAGTGTGCTGTGCTTGGTAATGAAACACTAATTCTAAGATAGGGGTTGAGTTCAACTTCTTGTAGTTTTGATTTATGCAAGTGGGTTTTTGCTTCCTATTTAACCTGCAACGTGAAAAAGTAGTACAAAGTGTAGTGCAATGACTTTACTGATATTCATAATCAGACAAATGATAATAATATATATTATTGTGCAGAATAAATGCCTAACATTGGCTTGCTCACTGAAGGGTATGTAAACAATGTTCTTTGTAAAGCTGCATTGGGAAAAGTGCTACTGCATAATGAATCTACTTTAGATCGACCTTTTCCTCGTTCTCTCCAGTGCAACTCCAGCCGTAATTAGCCTCCCTGTGGAGACGTGGTAAACAGCACCTGATGCAGGAGAATCATTAGCTAATTGGCAGGATCGATGTTTCCCTCCTCTATCTCCCTGTTGCATCGGATGCAGAACTTGCTATCAGGTTTTTTTTTTCACCCAAAAACAAAAAATCTGTTCAACTCTTTTGAGGGTTGAATGGCCAAATTTCAGCTAATGAATCATCCTATTAGTAAAATAGGTTGCCATTGCCATTTTATCTTGATATCTCTGTCTTTTAAAGTTATACAAAAGCTTTGTGTGAAGCAAATGCCATAGAAGACGAAACAAAAGTTATCAAAAAGTATCAAAAGTTATTGAAATTTCCATTTACGGTCACTAAGGGGCGCAAAAATGGGTGGAGCCATTTTTACTAAATTGGCTATAACTCTTGAACGGAATGAGATATTTTTTTACCAAACTTGGTACAAATGTGTGTGAGCTTAATCTTTGGACATCGTAAAAAAATCTTGGCGATTAGACACTATAACAGGAAAAAAACAACATAAAAATGATTATAACCACAAGTCCGATTGACTTGAAAATGGACATGCAGCGTCTTGGTCCAAGATGCCACGAGTGCCTATGAGGACATTGGCATATCTCAAAAAACATGGCTGCCATCGGCCAGTTTGAACACCTATTAGACAAGGTTAACGGAGGCCAATCGGAACGATACTCAGTGGGCATGTTCAAAGAATTTTGAAAGAAAACTACTAAGTGGTGCTAACGAGTTTTATGTTCAATTTGCTCAACCTCAAAACGTACGTCTGTAGATCAGTAGTTGTTAAGTTTAGGTATTGGGTGGATTAAGGGATGTAGAATATGATCATGCAGAATAAGGCATTATTGTGTGCTTTATAAGTATTAATAAACAGACAATATCCTAGTAATATGCATGATAATAAGACACTAGTTAATAGTGAGAATTGGGCCCTAAACTAAAGTGTTACTGAATCATGTGCCCCTGTGTTTGACCGACAGAAGGTTCTTGGACGTTCTCCTTTTAAAAATCGAGCTCTAACCTCATTGCATAATTCCTAGAGATTTACTATGGCAGAATCAGCCTGCGGCATTGATTTCTGCGTAGGTGCTGAAGTCGACACTTTTGCCGCTGCAGAAGCTCAGAGTATCACTCTAGCAAAAACAGCAATTCCTAGTGAATCCCGGGAGGTCTTTACATACGCGGGAAAGTCTTAAAAACATGTTCATGAGACCCGAGACGAAACTACTACCGTAAATCTGACCCCAAACAACATCTGGACACTTAAAAATGCCAGTATGTCATTGCAAAAGATACAAAATATCAGCACACGTCTGTCTGCTTGTCTCAAATGTTGCTTCTCTACACTAACTCAACATTTTTAAGTGTGCCCAAATAAGTGACTAGAAAACAGCCATTTGATATACGGTTATAAGTGGTTGATAAATGTATAAATGTTACAATAAGAAGTGTCTTAAAAGCACAAAACAGCAAGACATGTTCTGCACCAGCTCTTCATTTGATTAATAATACATCACCGCTAAAAACCCGAGTCTGAATAATGTATCGCCCCTCAAGATGAGTCTGAGAGAAACAGAGCAGTGAGGACAGAAAGATGGAGTTAATGATGACTAATCCTGTTTCTGTTTCCTGGTGTCTCCGGCTGCAGAACAGGAAGCTCGGAGCTGCTGCGTCTGTTGTTCGGCTTGTCATAAGCGTGTCACTTCCTTTGTCAACGCCGCTGTCTGCTGACTGATATAGGGCTGTAAAAGACAAGGAAAACATTTCAGAAGTGTGAGACGGAGTATAGAGCTGATGACTGTGAATACATTAGCAGCAGCAGGAAAAACATGGAGGGTTGTTGAGTTGCATCCCAGCACTCACTTCAGATAACAACATTAAAAACACATTTAGTTCTGTGCATTTACATATTGCTTTTATTAACATGTTAAATTATATTGCAATATGACAGCTCTATCTACAATTTCTTTTACACCAGAAAATAATTCCCCTTTCTGTGGATTTACATGTTTACATATTAAATATTATAATTACATATTAAATTATATTGCAATTACGGTTCTAGCTACAATTCTCTGTAACACTTGTCATAGTTACATAATACTTACTATAGTAATAACTATAAGTTAATCATAATTACATGCAACTAACCGTAAACCAAACCCTATAGTAAGTTCATGTAGTTACTTAATATTACTCAATACTTAAATATATAATTACAGTGTGAGACATCTTAAAATAAAATGAAACCCAATTCTCTTACACTAGAAAATAAATAAGCTTTCGGTACAATTACATTCACATATGAAATTATATTGCAATATGAGTTACAACTACAATTTCTTTAAATCAGAAATAATTCACCTTTCCATATACATGTTTACATATTACATATTATATTTACATTTTAAATATTAAATTATATGTAATTTCTTTTACACCAGAAAATATTACATTGTTCTGTTAATTTACATGTTTACATATTAAATTATATTGCAATTACAGTTCTCAAGCTACAATTCTCTTGCACTAGAAAATAATCTATCTTTCTGTACATTTACATATTATATATTATGTTTACATATGAAATTACACACACACACACACACATATATAAAAATGACATATCCATATTCACATACAACTATATTGCAATATGAGCTACAATTTCTTTACACCTAAAAATAATTGACCTTTCTGTGCATATACGTTTACATACTACATATTATATTTATATTTCATATTGCAATGGCAGTTCTAGCTTCTCTTAATAATTAATCTTTCTGTACATTTATATATTATGTTTACATTATTGCAATATGAGTTTCAAATTCAAATTTCATTACACCAGAAAGTATATAATTTTCCGTGCATTACATATTATATTTACATTTTAAATATTAAACTATATTTGCAATGACAAATTTCCTTAGACCAGAAAAATATTTTTTCTGTACATTTACATATTTTATATTATACATATTACGTATAATATGACAGTTATAGCCATTTTTCTTTTCAAGTTGTAAAGCATATTTTACAAGAAAACACAATTTCAAATTCAACATGTTACTTGCACGTTCTTTGTAATTATTTGTGACATTTACAAGCAATTTCTAAGTGAAAATAGTTTTAAAGTAATTTCTTTTACACCAGAAAATAATCTTAATTCATTTTGATTACAAAATACAGCAATATTTTCATCTGTGATTCCAGCGACACGATCAGCGACTGTTTCTGTTTCTGGCCTGATTATTGAGCCATGCCGCATGGAAACCGTGCTCGCTAATAATGGAGTCATTTATCTAACGCATACTGATCTGCTGTCTGTTCCGATGTCTCATTGCCTTCGGGATGATCGCATTCGCTTCTAAGAAACAATCGCAGCTATATAGATGCATTCATTTGTGTGCAGGTATCATCATAGTCACGTTCAATACAGGCCACTTTCTCCATTAGTACTGAAGGGAAGCACATAGGAAGATCCCAGGCTATTTTTAGATCATTGTCTAGGTCACAATTGAATCATCTAGGATACTAGGATGCCATTGGCAAGATTCAAGCTCTGTCTGTTCCCACTGTAACTTGCTTTTACTGCGATTATTTGCATGGTTGAATGTATATGCATTTTAATATTCTTCCTCAGGACTTGCATCTATAGTATCTCACACTCCAAGAGGAGTTTATATGCTCAGATGTTGCTCTTTTAAAGCTCAGGATACTTGATGGTGACATGGAATAGCAATTTTGTCTTTGTTTCCATTAAAAGTCCTTATAGAAAGTGAGTCAATGTCATACAGTAAAAAATTATATGAACAGCAACTAAACAATTGGATGAGAAATGCTTGAGATCATCTTGAGATTTCTGACCTTTGATTGAGATCTTTTCTGAAACTCTAGTGGAGGTTTTCCTTGAAGAAATATCTCTGTTTTTAATGTCATTGCTGTTTAGGAGAAACATTTAAGATCTGATTTCTTTCCTATGGGAAAAAAAGTGTGTTTGTGGCTCTCTGGATCTCTCTCTGCAGTGTTGTTCTGCAGCATTTTTCATGGCGTCTTTGTGAAAGCGCTGCTGACAGCAGCTGTCATACTGTCGCTCGCAGGAACGGCAATGCAGCGCTTCTTTTGTGCAGCTCCTCACAAAGACTGGAGGGTTCCACAATATCCACCATAACCAAATTACACCGCATTAGTGCAACAGGAGCTGAAATGATGTTAGGGAGATTGAAACTCACTGGGTGAGAGTTAATTGGTAGCAGAACAGCATGGACTGGTTTCCTCCTAATCCTGGATAAAGTGCCGGACGTCTGTGGTAATGCTTTGACCTGTGATTTGTGAACAGTCACTTCGGGCTCTGAAGAGAAAATGTGTGTATTTTAGTTTCAGTGAAACAAGAAATTCAACAGAGACTAAAAATTGTAGATGCATTGATTTTATTCATGAGGAACTGATTGAACAAATTACTCTTGAACAAGTATCCCTATGAAAATATTTGATGGAAAAAAATATACAAGGGCTCGGTAATGTTATTATTAAAATCTGAGTTATATTAGACAAACGTTCATAAAACATTCTGAAGAATAAAATCATTCTTTACTACTATTTCCTTCCTATTTTCTAACTTAAGAAAAAGTATATTTTGTATTCCAGAAAAAGATTGGTAACGCTTTGCTTAAATCCCTTTATGTATAATGCATTATTTATGCACCTTATAATACTCTCATTAATAATTGTAACCAGTTATAAAACATTATAATACTTATCTAATCATTAAACAGACCTGTAGAAAGCACAATGCAAGACAAACAACCAATTTCAGAATCTGCAAATATTATGCGTTTTTACTTTGGTTACAATTATTTATGAAAAGATATAATGCATTATAACGTACATTATGAATAACTTCATAAGGCAATATACACTAAGTAAAGTGTTACCAAAAGTTCTTACAAATCATTGTAAATAACCTCTAAAAGTTAAGATAAATCCCAAAAGGTAAGATGATTAATGCATTTACTGTATTGTTTCAAATATTAAGCATCACAACAACAGATATTATTACCACAATATTTTATTGATATATTATATTGTAGGATGTTTGTAATGAGCTGCAGCTACACTGCAAAAAAATATAATTTCTTAGTACAAATATCTAATGTTTACTTGAAGCAAAATGGCATGCAATATTAAATTTTCCAAAGTTACTAGCCACTCAGCATTTTCACTAGCACAATTTTGACATCATTACCATGGGGAAAACTGCCATATAGATATTTATAATATTATCTGATAATTTGTCAGCAGGTTTATTAGGCTGCTGTCACTTTAAGACCTGATGCACGGACCCATTGTACTGTTACACATGCGTTTTCTTTCTCAACTGTTCACGTTCACTTAAAACAGAACTGACTGTGTTTACGTGAATATTCACCAAGACTGGCATTTGACATTATATTGTGTGTGTTTGACTGTTTAAGAGCAATAAGCAGCAAAAAAGAGCTCAATTTAGTGCTGAGAGGCGGCTTTATGTGCGCACACTTTGGGTGTTTGAGCACAAAATCTGCAGGAATGAGTAAAATTATGCACAATCCCACGCTGAAATTCAAGCCCTGTAACAGCAACAATATTCATCCGGAGCAAATGAAGCGAGTGAGTGAGTGGAGGCGGGTTTGTGTGTCACTCGCTGTCGGAGAGATGAGAGAGAGAGAAAGAGACGCTGGTATCGTCTGTCTGTTCTGTGGAAAATGAGCATTGGAAGCGTCTCAGATATTTCAGTATCAATATGTATCGAAAAATCTATATTTTTGACAAACACTACATTGCACTTATTCCAGATGCAATTGAAAAATTTATATAAAATTCAAGCTGCCAAAGTGTCTAGTAGGAGTGACTGCGTTACACGCCACTGCTGAAATACACACACATTTAACGGGTTGTGGGTGTTAATGTCAAGCCCTGATTGTAATTGTAACTGTGTCTTCAGGTAAACCGGCAGCATGCTGACCAGCATCACCGAGAGCATCTTTTGCTGTCTGATGGGAAAGACAACCAGCGTTGTGTTGCCGGTTGAATCATCTGATGGCAAGCCCGCAGACGGATTCGAGTTTGTGGAGGTGAAGCCAGGACGAGTGCTGCGCGTGCGCCACATCCTCCCCGAACGGCCTGCAACCACAGAGGAACAACCAGAGCCGAGCAGCAGCGTCCACTGCAAGCGCAAGATCACGGTGTACCGCAACGGCCAGCTGGTGATCGAGAACCTGGGCGACGTTCTCCACTCCGAGATCCTGCAGTGCCAGAACGGAGACGTGGAACAGTGCAGCACGGTCGAGGTGGAGCTGTCTGATTACACCACTGCGCCGTCCTCCCCGGATCCCAAACCCGCCCCGCCTCTTCCCACCTCTGACCAACAGAAACCGGCTCCTCCGCCTAGACGCAGGCGACGGAAACCCAAGCGCACCGTGATGATCGATACGGAGCGATGCATCAGCAGCTGCAAGGGGACGCATTCGGACGTGGCGCTGTTCTTCATCCATGGCGTGGGTGGTTCGCTGGACATCTGGGGGAGGCAGCTGGATTTCTTCTCACGACTGGGTTACGAGGTCATCGCTCCTGATTTGGCAGGTCACGGCGCCAGCATTGCCCCTGAGATAGCAGCGGCGTACACCTTCTACGCCCTCGCAGAGGACCTGCGCGCCATATTCAAGAGATATGCCAGAAAACGGAACATCCTCATTGGTCACTCATACGGGTAGGATCAACGTACAGTATACTAGTTAAATGTTTGGAATAATTAAGATTTATTAATGGTTTTGAACGCTTATGCTCACCAAAGCTGCATTTAATTAATCAAACATACAGTAAAAACAGTAATATTGTGGAATGTTATTACAATTTAAAATAACTGTTTTCTATTGTAATATGTTAAAATGTAATTCATGGCAGAGGCTATTTACACAAAGTGAAAATAGCAGTATTTTCTTTGCACTAAGTGTAACTAGTACTTAGATGCTATTATAAAACAGGATATGCAACAATGACAACATGCTGAGAAAATGATTATATCATTAAATGGATGCAGCCTTACTGGGACAATAAAGCCCTCACTATACCTACTCCTAACCTTACCCAATAAACACTTTATTCCTACTATTAAATACTCATTAGGCACTTTATTTCCACTTTTCGAATATTTTTTTAATGTTTATTTAAAATAAACGTTCCCCCCCGAGCTGATGTGCGATGGGAAAAGGGAGAAGACTGAGTTCAGTAAAAGGCGGACCCGTCTTACTCTCCACTCCACTGCTCCTGGCCCAGCCAGACATCGGTGGGCTGGAATTAGTGTAAATAATATATTCCTGTGATCAAAGCTGAATGTCCAGCATCATTACTCCAGTCTTCAGTGTCAGAAATCATTCTAATATGATGATTTGCTGCTCAAGAAACATTTATGATTATTATCATATTTTTGTAGAAACTGCGAAACACTACCATTCAAAAAATTTGGCTTACAATTATGATTATGTAATATAAAGGCAGTGGGCGTTCCATGTAAGACTTTTTGCACAGCATCATGGGTAATGAAGTTTTCACCACAAATTCAGCTGTTAAACATGATTATTTAAAAAAATATATATATATATATATATATATATATATATTTATATATATATATATATATATATATATATATATATATATATATATATATATATATATATATATAAATACACACACACACACACACACACACGTATTAAGGATGCACCTATATGAACATTTTGGCCAATACCAATAACCAATAATACTTCATATTTGAAAGCTGATAACTGATATATTGGCCAATAAATCTAAATCCACATTTTTATATAATTCTCTGAGAGCCTAATTACAAAAACAAAAGTCTCACCATTAAAATCCATGTTTTAAGATGAGAAACAATAGAAATGTTACTAAATGAAATAAGTTGAATTAATAACATTACTAAAACTGAAATGAAATAAAGAAATATAAAAACATTACAATGACAAGCACAAACAAAATTACAATAACAAACTAAAATGAAAATATTAAAAAAACTAATTCAATACATTAATAAATACTATAATATCATATAAATATTACTAAAATAACACTGATTACTGCACATGACTGCTTCAGTACACTGAAAAAGTATTTTTCAAATGACTTAATTAAAACGAGCTAAAACAACACAATTGCTATACATTTCGTTCTGACTTCATTTCATTGCCTTCAATCCACATAAACAGAAGTAAAATCGAAGTTTACTTAATCAGTTGGGACTTCATGCAGGGCCGTCTCTAGCCATCCTGACGGCCTAGGCGAAATCTTTATTGGTGCCCCAGTCAAATTTTAAAAAGCAACATTGGTATTACTGATATTAATGAACAAATACATATATACATTCCTAATTATATTTGTATATGTTTGTTAATAAGGATTCAAAGTAAAACCAGTAATACCATTGTGTACCGAGATGCCTGTATATATACACTCGCCTAAAGGATTATTAGGAACACCATACTAATACTGTGTTTGACCCCCTTTCACCTTCAGAACTGCCTTAATTCTACGTGGCATTGATTCAACAAGGTGCTGAAAGCATTCTTTAGAAATGTTGGCCCATATTGATAGGATAGCATCTTGCAGTTGATGGAGATTTGTGGGATGCACATCCAGGGCACGAAGCTCCCGTTCCACCACATCCCAAAGATGCTCTATTGGGTTGAGATCTGGTGACTGTGGGGGCCATTTTAGTACAGTGAACTCATTGTCATGTTCAAGAAACCAATTTGAAATGATTTGAGCTTTGTGACATGGTGCATTATCCTGCTGGAAGTAGCCATCAGAGAATGGGTACATGGTGGTCATAAAGGGATGGACATGGTCAGAAACAATGCTCAGGTAGGCCGTGGCATTTAAACGATGCCCAATTGGCACTAAGGGGCCTAAAGTGTGCCAAGAAAACATCCCCACACCATTACACCACCACCACCAGCCTGCACAGTGGTAACAAGGCATGATGGATCCATGTTCTCATTCTGTTTACGCCAAATTCTGACTCTACCATCTGAATGTCTCAACAGAAATTGAGACTCATCAGACCAGGCAACATTTTTCCAGTCTTCAACTGTCCAATTTTGGTGAGCTTGTGCAAATTGTAGCCTCTTTTTCTATTTGTAATGGAGATGAGTGGTACCCGGTGGGGTCTTCTGCTGTTGTAGCCCATCCGCCTCAAGGTTGTGCGTGTTGTGGCTTCACAAATGCTTTGCTGCATACCTCGGTTGTAACGAGTGGTTATTTCAGTCAAAGTTGCTCTTCTATCAGCTTGAATCAGTCGGCCCCTTCTCCTCTGACCTCTAGCATCAACAAGGCATTTTCGCCCACAGGACTGCCGCATACTGGATGTTTTTCCCTTTTCACACCATTCTTTGTAAACCCTAGAAATGGTTGTTCGTGAAAATCCCAGTAACTGAGCAGATTGTGAAATACTCAGACCGGCCCGTCTGGCATCAACAACCATGCCACGCTCAAAATTGCTTAAATCACCTTTCTTTCCCATTCTGACATTCAGTTTGGAGTTCAGGAGATTGTCTTGACCAGGACCACACCCCTAAATGCATTGAAGCAACTGCCATGTGATTGGTTGATTAGATAATTGCATTAATGAGAAATTGAACAGGTGTTCCTAATAATCCTTTAGGTGAGTGTATATCTGTATGTGTGTGTATAAAATACTTTTTTAGTTTATAAAAATTTTAAAACAGAGCTCTGCATGTTAAAAATACATAACTATAATTATAGATATTTATATAAGATAATGTTTTTTTTTATTTTTTTATTTTTTGCTGTATAAATGACACACAAGCATATGTTTGGTTGAGAAATTGCTAAGAAATTGCTCTCAGACATAACTACATAATTATTATGTGTTATTACATTTCACATGAAAGTAATAAGAATAAACACAGATTTAGTGTGGTTTTGTTACTCATCGATGCTTGAACTTCCCCTTTAAATAACGCAACGCTCTGCCCTCTGTGTGTACGAAGAACTGAAGGAATCGATTCAGCATTCATCCGTAAAGATGCGTTAAATTCGACAAAGTGATTTAATAAAGGATGTATTAATGTTGTGTAAATTAGCTAATTTTATAATACCATTTTTTAAATTGGCCCTTAAAGTTTTATATCTTACAATTACAAAACACACTGATTCTTTTAACAATGCACTGGCGCAAGTAAGAGAAGAAAGCTTTAGAGAGTCAAAATATAACACACACACTGAACATTGCGGTCTGCCCATTTCACAGCGTGATTTCTCGACTGCCACAAATACTGCCCTAACAAAATACAGATTTGTGCACTTTTTACTGCACCTGTTTTTTTCATTGGCCTTTAGTTTGAATTTAGCTTTATTGTATGGTTAAAAAAAGCTTTACCTTGCCAAAGCATTGACCGAGCTCTTTGATCTAATGGTGTTGTTGAGCGCTCCAAACGCAAACTTTTTTGACAGTAATTGACAGTACTCTGATCCAATGACATATCGGAATCGTCAGATTGACACTTGTCTGATCTAATAGTGCGGGGCAACTAGTAGGGGTGGCAATAACATTTTAGGGTGACACCCTTCACACACATCTAGTGCCAGATATGCGCTTATCAGTGCCCCCCCCCCACTGATAGTGCCCTAAGCGACCGCCTAGTTTGCCTATGCCTAAAAATGGCCCTGACTACATGAATGATTTTTGTTCCACAAAACTGAATAGTTCTATAATTCACAGAAGCCTGTGTTTATTCCTGGCACATTTTCATGAGCAATTATGGCTAACCCTGGATCACCGTTTTGTTCCTGTGAAGGGTGTCGTTCTGTACGTTCCTGGCACACGAGTATCCAGAGCAGGTGCATAAGGTGGTGATGATCAACGGAGGCGGCCCGACGGCGCTGGAACCCAGCCTGTGCTCCATCTTCCAGCTGCCCTCCTGCGTCCTGCACTGCCTGTCTCCCTGCCTCGCCTGGAGCTTCCTCAAGTAAGACCCACCATCACCACTTCACGGCATGCCATGCTTTCTGTAGTGACTTCTGCAAAAAAAAAGTGCACAGTCACAAAGCATATGAAAACATGTCTCTTCTTGTGTTTTCCACACAGAGCTGGTTTCGCCAGGCAGGGTGCTAAAGAGAAGCAGCTTCTGAAAGAGGGAAACGCATTTAATGTCTCTCCGTTCGTTCTGCGGGCGATGATGAGCGGTCAGTACTGGCCGGAGGGGGATGAAGTTTACCACGCTGAGCTGACCGTACCCATACTGCTGGTGCACGGCATGTATGACAAGTTTGTACCAATTGAGGAGGATCAGCGGATGGCAGAGGTTCGTGCACATCAAATGCATTTCCACTGTGCTGTGAGTGTTTCTTGTGTGACGATGTCAAGATGGAGCTTTCTTTGGCTGCGTCACAAATCACATACTTCTACTCTGCACTAAATGCACAAAGCATTTTGCTCCTGAAACCTGTTAAGAACACGTCCAGGTCAGAACTCAACTCAAAATCAAAAGAAAGAAATTTAAAACATTAAGCCTATTTTTTTTTTACTTTTTACAAAGTATTTATATATCACAGCAGAACTTAATGTACTACCTTTAATTATTCTGATTGAAATAAAAAAAATGTAACTTCAGTAATGATAACCTAATGAGACTCACCACTGAGAGTTACATCCAAAGTCAAATGTACAGGCATGGCAATTATGAGGATTTAAGGTCAGAATTTGCTTAATGTCTTGAAAACAATGTCCCCATGCAAACACTCTTATGGTCCTAAAAAGGCTTCATTTTCATCTTCATGCAAAATATAGTTTATTATTTCTTAATATATACAGTACCAGTCAAAACTTTGAAAACATTACTATTTTTAATGTTTCTGAAAGAAGTCTCTTCTGCTCATCAAGCCTGCATTTATTTGATCAAAAATACAGAAAAAAACAGTAATATTGTTATATATTATTACGATTTAAAATAATGGTTTTCTATTTTTAAATACTTTAAAGAGTAATTTATTCCTGTGATCAAAGATGAATTTAGCATCATAACTCCAGTCTTCAGTGTCACATGATCCTTCAGAAATCATTCTAATGATGATTTATTATCATTGTTGGAAACAGTTGTGCTGCTTAAGATTGTTTTATAACATGTGATACTTTTTCAGGATTCACTGATGAATAAAAAGAACAGCATTTATTTAAAATAGAAATCTTTTGTATGTAACAATATACACTACCATTCAAAAGTTTAGTGTCAGTAATGTTTGTCTTTCTTTTTTGAAAGAAATACATTTTTATTTAGCTTGATGTGTTAAATTGATAAAAGGTGATAGTAAAGACATATACTGTTAGAAAAGATTTCTATTTTGAATAAACGCTGTTCTTTTTTAAAACTTTTTATTCATCAGTGAATCCTGAAAAAGTATCACAGGTTCCAAAAAAAAAAAAATTCTTAAGCAGCACAACTGTTTCCAACACTGATAATAAATCAGCAGATTAGAATGATTTCTGAAGGATCATGTGATCATCTAAAAAAATATTTCCGGAACCAGCGGCGCTGAAAAGTGGGCGGACAGTGTTGCACTCTATGTCTTCGCATAATGGCTATGGTCCTGGTTCCTTGCTGAATCCATTTGTACCATTTTAGATGAGCTTCTAGTGCGTGTACTCAGTGAGTGTAACCGCAGTGACTCTCGCCTTTATTTTTGATTGTGGTCAAATGTTTATGAGACTCTTGTACTCCGTGCAGGATGAACAGTATGTGAAGTAGGATGCAGCCTTTGACTGTGATCAGTGTGTGTGTGTGTTGATGTCGGCTCACTCATGACTCTTCAACACAAGAGTGTCTCTGTGGCGTAATGGGCTGTTCATTACACGCGTCCTCGTGCAGATGTGCTCTGAATCAAACACTGGCATCTCATTGTACTGCTGGAACTCTTGCTGAAGTCACCGAGGACTTCCTGCAGGCACACAAATGATCAAAAAATACAAAGTTAGGCTTTTCTGCAAAACTGTGCTTTAGAAACTGCAAACTCAAACTATAAGACCATCACTGATATACAACATACAAAAAATAAGAGGTTTTATAAATGATATCATGTAATTTAAATATTTTTGATAGTTTATATGTAACTATATATATATATATATATATACGCACTCACCTAAAGGATTATTAGGAACACCATACTAATACTGTGTTTGACCCCCTTTCACCTTCAGAACTGCCTTAATTCTACGTGGCATTGATTCAACAAGGTGCTGAAAGCATTCTTTAGAAATGTTGGCCCATATTGATAGGATAGCATCTTGCAGTTGATGGAGATTTGTGTACAGTGAACTCATTGTCATGTTCAAGAAACCAATTTGAAATGATTCGAGCTTTGTGACATGGTGCATTATCCTGCTGGAAGTAGCCATCAGAGAATGGGTACATGGTGGTCATAAAGGGATGGACATGGTCAGAAACAATGCTCAGGTAGGCCGTGGCATTTAAACGATGCCCAATTGGCACTAAGGGGCCTAAAGTGTGCCAAGAAAACATCCCCCACACCATTACACCACCACCACCAGCCTGCACAGTGGTAACAAGGCATGATGGATCCATGTTCTCATTCTGTTCACGCCAAATTCTGACTCTACCATCTGAATGTCTCAACAGAAATCGAGACTCATCAGACCAGGCAACATTTTTGCAGTCTTCAACTGTCCAATTTTGGTGAGCTCGTGCAAATTGTAGCCTCTTTTTCCTATTTGTGGTGGAGATGAGTGGTACCCGGTGGGGTCTTCTGCTGTTGTAGCCCATCCGCCTCAAGGTTGTGTGTGTGTTGTGGCTTCACAAATGCTTTGCTGCATACCTCGGTTGTAACGAGTGATTATTTCAGTCAAAGTTGCTCTTCTATCAGCTTGAATCAGTCGGCCCATTCTCCTCTGACCTCTAGCATCAACAAGGCATTTTCGCCCACAGGACTGCCGCATACTGGATGTTTTCCCCTTTTCACACCATTCTTTGTAAACCCTAGAAATGGTTGTGCGTGAAAATCCCAGTAACTGAGCAGATTGTGAAATACTCAGACCGGCCCGTCTGGCACCAACAACCATGCCCGCTCAAAATTGCTTAAATCACCTTTCTTTCCCATTCTGACATTCAGTTTGGAGTTCAGGAGATTGTCTTGACCAGGACCACACCCCTAAATGCATTGAAGCAACTGCCATGTGATTGGTTGATTAGATAATTGCATTAATGAGAAATTGAACAGGTGTTCCTAATAATCCTTTAGGTGAGTGTATGTGTATGTGTGTGTCTATATAATGTATTTATTTTTAAACAAATATTGTATTTATTTTTAAACAAATATTATATTTATTTTAAAATTTCTTTATTATATTAAAATATATTTATATAAAATGCATTATAAAAATTATATTTTAGCATTTAAATTATATATAATTTACATATAAATTAGATTGATTCGTTTGTGTCATAATATATTATATTTTTATTATTATTAATTATTTTATCATAATTATAATTAGATCAGTTTATATAATATTTTATACATACCTTATTTACATACATGTCTATTATATATTTATATAAATATATATTTATATAAATTTGTGTATATGTTAAGCATTTATTTTTAAACAAATATAATAAATATTTATTTAAAAATGTCTTTATTATATTAAATATTTATATAAAATACATTAATATATATTTTAGTATTTAATTTGTCATTTACATATAAATTAATTCATTTTTATTATATTTTATTATTATTTAATTGTATTATTTATTCATTATAAAAATGTATTACATAAAAAATATATTTTAATATAATTATATTTGTTATATAATTACATGTTGTATTTTAATATAATATTCATATAAAATATATTATAAAAGATATTTTTGTAAAGTATGTAAGGACTTTACAATACATACACACACACACGTTTGTGTATGTTATAAAATATTCTACAATATAATAAATAATAAATAAAATACATATTTTTCTAAAATGTAAATTGTCTCTATTTCAGATCCTCCTGTTTGCATTCCTGAAAGTAATCGAGGAAGGCAGTCACATGGTGATGATGGAATGCCCTGAAACGGTCAACACGCTCCTGCACGAGTTTTTCCTCTGGGAACCTGACAATTCCAAAAAGGACACAGTTACCAAGGTAACAGCTGACCAGACCACAGCCGACAGCGCCACGCCCATCCAGACGCTCAGTGCGGCCAACGGCAGCATCACCAAGGTCAACAAGCCCCTTAACAAGTAACCTGATGATTGACGTTTTTGGGGTAAACCAATCAGAAGGCTGTTGATGGCAGGCTGAAACCGTCGCCTTGGCTGAGAGCTGATTTTTATGTCAGAAGGCCCTAGCGGGTGTCGAGACGGATGAGAAAGATTCACGGGTTCAAAGAGACTCTAGCGATGAGGGGGGGGAAAAGAAGCAGCTGATTTTAAACCAATGATGGTGGTTTATCACATCACAATGCCTTTGTATCTCTCTGCTACCTTTGGACAATATCTTTCCTTCTTGTGCTGTCTAAACAAGAGGACCGGACGTCCGAAATCAAAGCGCTGGTGTCCAGGCGGGACATGAGAAAAAACTGTCTATTGCAATCCAACCCAAGAGAGTGTTTAAAGTCAACATGAAACATTTGCAACCCATTTACTTCCATAAACAGACATGGATTCCAGAACAATCCGAAAGAACGGCTTTTACTCGAATAAAGGGGTCGCTTTCATGTTGACTTTAGAGGACGTTTGTACAGAGTCCGTGTTCACGTTATACAAGTACTAATACTGAGAGCAACACATTTGAACACGTCTTCCCTTATAAACAGACGTATAAAATAATGAATTCTGTTAAAACATCTTAAAACTCCTTGAAAGATGACGTACTGTTAACAAACTCATGCTAGCTACACATTATTGAAACAAACTGTACGGATTTAAGAACAAAACAACAGATGCCGGTTCACATAAAGGACAAGCCAAAACATCACATGGAAATCGACCGTCGCAATGGGAAATTTCATGCCAGTTGGCACTTGTTCGTCTCTTAGCAACTAGAAAGTCGGGCATTAGAGCAGATTCACGGCGAGAGAGAGCGTTATAATGATGCTGCTGGCCATAATATGACATGGTGCTGAGGAAAAACAGGATATAAGCTACAGTATCAGTGCATGCCAAAAAAAATCTACAATCTGATCATCAGATTGATCCAATCATGTGCAATGTGATGACAACGCATTTGCTTAATGGGACAGATCGTCTGTCTATGCAAGGAATAACAGGGTGGCTTCTGCACGCCTCCGGCCGGTTACCATGGCAACAGGTAGTCAAGAGCAAAATGGATTAAGCACAGGAGGTCTGGTCCGTGTGACCCTCCGATCATTGGGAGATAATTGAGGCAGGCTCCGAACGTTTATGCAATGGAAGCAAGTCAAACATCCCTGTGTCAGAGCGGATGAATTGGTGGACATATTTTTTCAGGTATTTATGTAATTAACAAATGTCCACTTCTCATTTTAACAATGTTGAAACCATAGATATTTATTATATTAATAATAATTGGACACAGATACAAAACTTGGGCAATTAAAAAAAAATGCACTATTGTTCAAAGGTTTGGTGTCAATACGTTGTTTTGTTTTTATTAAATACATGAATACTTTTATTCAAATTGATCAAAACTGAAATCCGTAAAATAAATTTTTTCCCCGTTTTAATTTTTACTGTACTCTGTTTAAATTGTTAAATTAAATGAATCCAAAAGCAACTCTTAATTATTTTAAATCATGAAACTTATACAATTTAACAGCAATTTATTCAAAATTTGGTAAGAATCTGTATTTTCTGTTTTAATGGTTTAAATTAAATTGTATTAAGCAAAGGCATGTCTAATTAATTGAATTCATAATTAGTTTTACAGTAACAGGGCCCAATGAATGTTTTTCCCCTCAGAAATTCTGTGTGGTGTATTTTAATTCATCTTTTAATGAAATGAAAATTAGACGCTTTCATTTTTTGGCAAACAAAGTGCTGCACAACAGAGGTTTACTGTTAAAATGGAAACATGGAAGAAGAATTGTGATTATTCCTTAAAATAAATTAAGTTTTAATAATAATTTGATTATTATTACTACTACATTACGACTTACTTTACAATAGTAATTTTTCTGTCACAATTTCTTCAAGTGAAACCCAACTTATTTTGACGGGTTGCCATGATGACGGTAACGTTTCTGTATGTTTGTGATGTGACGATAGTTTTATCAAATTAATGTATGCATTTATAAAGGGTCTTTCTGCTGCTTAATATTCAGACATTAATCCATATCGCAATTTGATTTATTCATCCAAGATTCTACAAATTCTGTAACATTCTGTGACATAAAATTACAGTTTTATGACTGAATTCTGCGATTCCATAAATGCAGCCTTTATGAGCACTTTTTGAAAACATTAAAAATAAATCTTACTGACCCCAGACTTTTGAACAGTAGCATGAACTGTAAATTCCCCTTTCAACTGCAAGACTAGACCTTACAACATTAAAATACAGTGACTCACTTCACTCTAATTCAGCTGAAGGGAGTCTACACCTTTTGATGTGCTGAGAAGAAACGTAGGCCTTGCAGTCGGCTAAATTATTACTGTGTGATTGACAGAAGAAAAGAAGATAGACTAGATTACAGGTGAATGAGCTGCTGGATGCCAGTGTTTAACATCAGCTGAGTTCCAGTGTTACCAGAGGGAACGTTCTAGCATCTTATTACAGAGTTTATATTCTGCTAAAGACTACTACTATCTGTAGCCGGCTGACGTTTAGCATACACAATAATTTTCACTCGTCCTTAAATGACATTTACAGTGATGCACTTGCTGTACGATCCAAGTCTGTGGAGTGTTACTGGATTTTATATGGTCATAATAGGACAAAATAATGGAAATAACAGTGATTAACATGTACTGTGATGTTTAAGTCTTGTGGCTATATATTCAAAATGGTGTATATTTTATCTATTTCTCCCAGTGCCTCATAGACTTCCACTGAAAGTGCATTACTGTACATGCAAAAATGACTAATTCTGACAGATGTTGTTCATACAGCTTAAGTTGCACCAAACCCAGAATATTTATTTCAGTGTTACTTGCATATACAAATACATTGTAATGCAGTGCAGACGATATATATACTGTACATGTTATTGCAGCCACTCCTGTGAATTAGAAAACAAAAACTATTGTGTGCTTTTGACAAAAACTTGCCTATGCGTTTGCTGTAGCTGTACTACCTAAAGGTCTGCTCACACCAAGAACAATAACTATAAAGATAACTACATTAGCACCCACACCAACAGACAATAAAGTATGTTTATTATAAGCGCGCGTCGCAGTTTAATCATCTGCCGCTTTAAATGCTCAAGCTCTTAAACGCAGGATGGATTCTGATTGGCTGTTAATGTTTTATCGTTCATCAACTCGTTATAGTAGTGGTGTGTATGGAAGCTCGTTTCCGCCACTGAAAAAAAAAATGTAATTATGACTTTTAATCTCGCTATTCTGACTTTTCCTCAGAACTGGACTTTATAATAATTGTGAGTTTATACCTCAATTCTGAGAAAAAAAGTCAGAATTGCGAGATATAAAGTCGCAACTGCAAGAAAAATGGTCAGATAAAAAACTGCTATAAAATGTTGCAATCGCAAGAAAAAAAGTCAGAGAAAAAAATGTGATAAAATTTTTCAAACTGTGAGAAAAAAGTCAGAATTGCGAGATAGTCACTATTGCGATAAAATGTTGCAGTTTGTGAGAAGAAAAGTCCGAATTCATAAACATAAACTTGCAATTGCAGGAAAAATAGTCAGATAAAAAAATTTAGATAAAACGGGTGTGAGGAAAAAATATCTTTATATCCCGGAATCTGAGCAAAAGTCTGAATTGTGAATTATCTTTTAAATTGTTTTATTCCGTGGCAGAAACAAGCTTCTTATAGGCTATTCTTTGAGAACGTTTCTCTTTATCGTCCTTGGTGTGAACGGGCTTTACGGGCTCTTATATATGACTGGTCTAAATGGGTCACTTTTGGATATTGGTCATATATCCTGACAATTTTTAGAAGGTTTGTAGCTACATAGTTTTAACATCACAAGGAAAATATATTCCAAAGATTTCATATGTTTGCTAAGATCACTTCTGCTCATATTTAGAATTGGCAGAAACAAATCCCACAGAGACTTTGTTAGGCCAGTATGTAATCGACTAACAACCATGCAAAACACCCTAGCAACCGTGTAGCAACATTCTAAAAATCACTCTCAGATCAGTCACATGATGGAACAGTTACGCAACATTCTAAGTGTTTCTGAAGACACAGGGAAACAATGTGACAGTTTAAATCCCTTGTTTCTAATTCACAGACGGGAGCAATAATGCTTTTCTATGCTAACGCTGGTTCTGGCTTTCCTCTGAGTGCCTGGGAGTGTGTTCTCCAGAGAGACGAGAGACTATAAAATACAATAAATGAACAATACTGGCCAATACTGTTAAAAACTGCCAAAGGTCCGGAGCGAAAATGAGTCAAATGGACTACTATTTTTGGACGGTGTGAGTGAACAAACTTCTGAAGTGGGTTTGGGGAGACGAATAATATATACAGACACTGAATGACACTAAAGACTGATAGTGTACTGAAGTCATTGTGGTCCAGTTTGTGTCAAATGTGTGTTGCATATATCTATGGGAAAGTACTATACCATGCACTGCCTGAAAATATGTGCATATAAAATGTCATGAAAAGTATATAATAATGTGAGAAAAAATTAAAAAAATTACATTAATCTTCACGTCTCTGTTTCTGTTTCTTTCCCCCAAAACATCAAGGATTGATTTGATTCATGACAGTTGCAATCTCACCAAACGACCACTAGATGGAGATAAAGACACTAAAACGTGTGTTCCTGTTAACATGATGCATTAAATAATACTGTATAATTTGAAATGCATTGTTTTTAAAGGATATTTCCCAAAGTCTAAAACAATCTTTGGTTACAGTCAGGTTCATAAATACTAGCTTTGGTGTTTTGTTATAAACACAAACGCACATTTCTGAGCAGTGGTCAGGAAGTCTTGAATCAAAGAAAATGGCAAAATATTTACACTGCACTACTTCACAACCTCCACTGCCATGGAAACGAGTTTTCATAATATCATGTGACTCGTGGGTCACATGACAGTCCCACCCTGCATGTATATTTTCATAAAAGCTTTACTAAGAAGTCACATTTCTGTGTAGTCTGCCTGTCTGAGGCACTAATTATGACATGAACATATGGCACTAGAGATTCATCTTCATGCAGTTTTTCAGTTCATGCTCAAAAGCATCTGGCGGTTGAAATGACATGAAATGAGGTTTTCGAGAAAAGCCCCGTGCTCTCGACATAATTCACAGAAGTAAATACAACATGTTGATTCAAACCTAAAACCAACTTAAAGGAGGAATCATTTTCTCCATGAGGTTGTGGTTTGAATCACCGTAATTGGTTGCATGATTTGACGAGACATGTTTATAACATCTGGTTATTTTGAAAATACTTCTAACAATTAGGAATACCTAATTACAGTAGGGAATCCATGTAAAGTTCATGCAAACCACCAGAACGGACGGAAAAACAAGGACAGCGAAAACCAAACGTATGCTTGTGTGTCATTTATACAGAAAAAATTAAAATAATTAAAAAAACATTATCTTATATAAATATCTATAATTATAGTTATGTATTTTTAACATGCAGAGCTCTGTTTTAAAATTTTAATAAAATAAAAAGGTATTTTATATACACACATACAGATATACACTCACCTAAAGGATTATTAGGAACACCTGTTCAATTTCTCATTAATGCAATTATCTAATCAACCAATCACATGGCAGTTGCTTCAATGCATTTAGGGGTGTGGTCCTGGTCAAGACAATCTCCTGAACTCCAAACTGAATGTCAGAATGGGAAAGAAAGGTGATTTAAACAATTTTGAGCGGGGCATGGTTGTTGGTGCCAGACGGGCCGGTCTGAGTATTTCACAATCTGCTCAGTTACTGGGATTTTCACGCACAACCATTTCTAGGGTTTACAAAGAATGGTGTGAAAAGGGAAAAACATCCAGTATGCGGCAGTCCTGTGGGCGAAAATGCCTTGTTGATGCTAGAGGTCAGAGGAGAATGGGCCGACTGATTCAAGCTGATAGAAGAGCAACTTTGACTGAAATAACCACTCGTTACAACCGAGGTATGCAGCAAAGCATTTGTGAAGCCACAACACGCACAACCTTGAAGCGGATGGGCTACAACAGCAGACCAGCTACCACTGGGTACCACTCATCTCCACTACAAATAGGAAAAAGAGGCTACGATTTGCACAAGCTCACCAAAATTGGACAGTTGAAGACTGGAAAAATGTTGCCTGGTCTGATGAGTCTCGATTTCTGTTGAGACATTCAGATGGTAGAGTCAGAATTTGGCGTAAACAGAATGAGAACATGGATCCATCATGCCTTGTTACCACTGTGCAGGCTGGTGGTGGTGGTGTAATGGTGTGGGGGATGTTTTCTTGGCACACTTTAGGCCACTTAGTGCCAATTGGGCATCGTTTAAATGCCACAGCCTACCTGAGCATTGTTTCTGACCATGTCCATCCCTTTATGACCACCATGTACCCATTCTCTGATGGCTACTTCCAGCAGGATAATGCACCATGTCACAAAGCTCGAATCATTTCAAATTGGTTTCTTGAACATGACAATGAGTTCACTGTACTAAAATGGCCCCCACAGTCACCAGATCTCAACCCAATAGAGCATCTTTGGGATGTGGTGGAACAGGAGCTTCGTGCCCTGGATGTGCATCCCACAAATCTCCATCAACTGCAAGATGCTATCCTATCAATATGGGCCAACATTTCTAAAGAATGCTTTCAGCACCTTGTTGAATCAATGCCACGTAGAATTAAGGCAGTTCTGAAGGCGAAAGGGGGCCAAACACAGTATTAGTATGGTGTTCCTAATAATCCTTTAGGTGAGTGTATGTGCATATATACATACATAAACACACACACACACACACACACACACACACACGACCCTGGAGCTCAACACCAGTCCTGCGTCTCACAGGTATATTTGTGGCAATATTTGTGGGTCAAAATTATACATTTTTCTTTTATGCCAAAAATCTAAATTAAAGATCATGTTCCATGAAGATATTTTGTAAATTTTCTCCTGTAAATATATATTAAATATATATATATATAATTTTTTTTTTTAATTCATAATATGCATTGCTAAGGACTTCATTTGGACAACTTTAAAGGAGATTTTCTCAATATTTAGATTTTTTGCACCCTCAGATTCCAGATTTTCAAATAGCTGTATCTCGGCCAAATATCTCAATTTCTAAAAATGTTCCCTTATGACTGCGTTTGTGGTCCAGGGTCACATATATCCAGAAAAAAAACACATTATATAAAGGTTATAAATTGATTTGCATTTCAGTGAGTAAAATAAGTATTTGATCCCCAAGCAAAACAGGACTTAGTACTTGGTGGAGAAATCCTTGTTGGCAAGCACAGAAGTAAGATGTTTCTTGCAGTTGGTCACCAGGTTTGCACACATCTCAAGAGGGATTTTGCTCCACTCCTCTTTACAGATCCTCTCTAAATCATTAAGGTTTCTTGGCTGTTGCTTGTCAACTCAAAGTTTGAGTTCCCTCCACAGATTTTCTATAAGATTAAGGTCTGGAGAACAGCTAGGCCACTCCATGACCCAATGTGCTTCTTCTTGAGCCACTCCTTCGTGCTTTGGCTGTAAGTTCTGGGTCATTGGCATGCTGGAAGATCCATCCATGACCCATCTTCAGTGCTGTCTGTCTGTCCTCGTCGTGGGCTCATAGTCAGGATTTCTCTCCCTCCAAACATGGCGAGTTGAGCTGATGCCAAAGAGCTCAATTTTGGTCTCATCTGACCACAGCACTTACTCCCAAGCCTTCTCTTGTTCATTGGCAAACTTCAGATGGGCCTGCACATGTGCCTTCTTGAGCTTAAGGACCCTTGCGGGCTCTGCAGGATTTCAATCCATTAAGGCGTAGTGTGTTACCAATGGTTTGCTTGGTGACTGTGTATTTCTTCCATTTACAAATAATAACACTAACAGTTGTCTCCACCTCACCAATCTTCTTGCCTTGTGCAGGTCTACAATCTTGTCAAGTTGTGCAATACCAAAACAAATGGGTCAGTGTTTGAATAAAACAATTATGATTCATACCGATTCGACATCTTCTGATGATACAATCATTGACAGGATACAGTCCAGAACATGAATATTTTGATACGGGTGCCGATCACATCAAGACCTCGCTGTCTTGCCCTCTGACACTGGGACATAAAACTGTATTTGACTTAAAAACTCAATCCAGCTCTCTAAACTGTCATGATCCATCACTGAGACTACACATTAGATCGAGTCTGCAACACATCAGAAATACTTGGGCAACGGTTTAGTGTGTGGAAGAACAATCCCATCAGACTAAATGACTGATTTCATCCATAATAAAATCTGCACTAAAGTCTTCTGCACACACATCTGGATGTGATTCCACTGGTGTTCCTTCATATCTTTCGCTGAATGGCTTGTGTCCACTGCAGTTTTGTTTTATTCAACTGGCGGGTGATAAAAAGAAAAATCACATTTGAGGGTGTTTTTTCTTTTTTTTTTGTTGCTTTATTTGAAGTGTAAGAAACCCATTAAAACTTTCAGGCATGTTTCTGCCCCAATTAAAAGCTAATCTACTGTACATAGAAACAAATGGATTACTGGGATTGATTTGTCCCCACACTAAACCAATTTTATCTCTTATTCACAATAAGAGACAAAGAATAAGGGAATATATTATTTTTTAAAGATGCCCCTATTATGCTATTTTAAAGGTTCCTAAATTTGTTTTAAAGTCTCCTACATCAGGTTTACATGCATCCAAGGTCAAAACACACTTTAATTTAACGCACATAACCTAATTTCTCAAATAGCCTGCAAACGTTTCATTTGAAGATTCAGTCTTTCTAATCCCCTCCTTTCCACGATGCTACTCTGCTCTGATTGGTCAGATGGCCCAGTCTGTCGTGATTGGTCTTCTCTGTTCTGATTGGTCAGATGGCCCAGTCTGTCGTGATTGGTGTACTCTACTCTGATTGGTCAGATGGCCCAGTCTGTTGTGATTGGTCTACTCTGCTCTGATTGGTCAGACTGCCCAGTCTGTTGTGATGGGTCTACTCTGTTCTGATTGGTCAGACTGCCCAGTCTGTTGTGATTGGTCTACTCTGCTCTGATTGGTCAGACTGCCCAGTCTGTTGTGATTGGTCTACTCTGCTCTGATTGGTCAGACTGCCCAGTCTGTTGTGATTGGTCTACTCTGTTCTGATTGGTCAGACTGCCCAGTCTGTTGTGATTGGTCTACTCTGTTCTGATTGGTCAGACTGCCCAGTCTGTTGTGATTGGTCTACTCTGTTCTGATTGGTCAGACGGCCCAGTCTGTTGTGATTGGTCTACTCTGTTCTGATTGGTTTGGTTTTCCACTGCAGTTAGCACCGCTTTAAAGTGGATGGGATTATAGAACGATCGTTGTAATTGTGCTGCCTCTACTTCTCTGCATGTGGATCACTACAAGACGAAATAGTTTGTTTCAAAGGAGGCTGATGGCAGCAAAATACTGCTAAAAACAAGAGAGTCTTAAGCCCTCGTACAACAAAGCGCAGATGACAACATTACTTTGCCCGATGGCACACAAAGGTAAACTAATCTTGTATTTAGCAATGTGTTTAGGGTCTCAGTCGCTATATAACTGTCACAGCATATAACGGTAGTGACGATTCTCTCTGAACAATCAGTGATCTGCAGTTTACATGTCACTTTTTAGTATCGGTACGGCACACTTGAAACCTCAACCGAGATGGTACTATTTAAGTGAACCATACCGAGCCGTACCGAACCGCAACATGCAGTGGAAAAGTGCCAAAAAGTGAGCCGTACCATACAGTGGAAAAGCGCCAATAGTGGATGGTAGCCCTAAGCTCTTACACAGTCATAATATTACTGGCAAGTACAAGGTCAGTTAGCCATCTCAAGCTTATCTTGGTGTGACTTATACAGAAACAGAGCTCTTAAATGAGCGAATCTGGAGAAGCAATGAGTTCATTACTGAAATGAAAAACAAACTAGACCTTTATTACTATAATGAGTACATGACAGCATATCGCAGTGTAGTGTAACATGCTACACCAAAAAAAAAAGCAAACCTTTCACACTGTTTGTTTATAGCTCACCATCTTTATTTATGTACCATTTCACAGTGTACATTTTGTATGTACAAAGAAATTATATATGTTAATATAATGGGTTTTTTACGTCTTTACTTCTAACTTTGTGTAAATGTGTGATGTATGAATAGTACTCTTATACTAGCCTGACAAGCCAGATCCACATCAAGATGTTGGGTCTGGGAACACACCATTGGCAGGGCTCAATCCGAGAGGCGGGTTAAACAGTTGTCTTACAAATTCCTTCTGCACGCAATAGGATAGCGCTACAACCAACCAGAGCAACGAAGAAGATGAAGCAGAGCTAGTTGATAGATTAAACTTTTGCCATGTCCGGTCGGCAAAACTCCGGTCGAACACATCATCCTTTTTTACGAATGATTTCAGTGCCGTTCTTTGTTCTTTTCTCAAAGAAAAGCTTAACTCCAAGTCTTCCAGAGTTGCTGCCAAAGCTTGATAATCAGCCATTACTCAACAATTAGCCCACTTCTGATTGACAGTTCCCACCAGGCTAAGGGGTACAGAGGTGTCCCAGATGTGGCATTGTTTCACCCTGCGAATTACCCTCTCCACATGGACTCTCTTCCTGGCAATGGCCTGGGTGTGCAGTGTTCTCTTCCTTGGTCAGCTGGGATGTTCGTTTGAAAGGTGGGATTATCATTGCTCCAACTTCCTTTCACATCTTCTCGATTGTGAAGCCCTTATCTGCCATGCCGCCATCACCTGGCACAGACTTCTTACCGGCACAAAGAATCGATTTTAAAGTTGCAGTTTTTGTGTACAAGACTCTATCTGGTGTTGCACCAAAATACATAAGTGACCTTCTGATTCCTTACACTACCCAGAGAACTCTTAGGTCTTGTAATCAGCTTCTTTTAAATGTTGCACGTTTTCGCTGTAAAACTAAGGGTGGTCGGGCCTTCTCTAATGCAGCACCTAAACTCTGGAACAGTCTGCCCTTCATTAGCCAGCTTTAAATCGGCTCTTAAATCTCATCTGTTCTCTCTGGCTTTTGATTAGATCGATATTGGAAGATTTTTATATTAACTTATTATTTGGATTGTATCGAGTCTAATGCGTTTATATCTGCCTTGTTTCTTTTTATATGCACATTGTCTTACTGTACAGCACTTTGGCGTAACTCTGTTGCTTTTAAATGTGCTATAAAAATAAAATTTTATTTGACTGGTTCAAGAAGGTCTAAGATGCCAGATAACATGGTCAGTTCTTTGTCAGAAATAGAGCCAATATAGAGCCTTGAGACAAAAGTTATTGTCCCGTTAGGAGCATTTCCTATCAAAGATTTAAGAGTGATAGTGTTCTCATGCTGTGAGAAAGTTTCAGACTGAAGTGTGAGTGAGGGTGGCTTCTCACATTTTATCTCAGTGCAGTCAAGGATGACATGTAGATTTGGACAGTACTCTTTGTACTTTCTGGGCATAGATGCATTTACCTCTCTAGTGGCCCATAGCATGAGCTATAAGTAATCGGCCCATGTAATGATCTTGCTCACAGTTCTCTCATACAGTACATTAAAAACTCATAAATGAGTTCCAGTGATCTCTGGGACTTGGAGTTGGGTCCGCTTCATCATCTCTCAGAGCCTTTGTCCAGTATGCCAGATTTTCGGCTGATGGTGCAAAACATATATTTTCTTATATATGAGAAACTGATGGAAACTGCGTATAAAACATGAAGTGATGGCAAGAGGATGCTGGGAAAGGTGCTTTTAGCTCACAGATCTGGCTCTCTGCACAATCTCTTCCTTTAGCTTCATCAAGTGCACCTTCAGAAGATAAAACAAAATCACAATTAACAACAGAAAATGTATACACCAACAATAAGCTAAGAATAGTTTCTTTAAAGCAGGGGTGGGGAACGTTGATCCTGGAGGGCCACTCTCTTGCAGAGTTTAGCTCCAGCTCTGAAAAAAACACTCACCTGCCTGTAACATCAGTAATCCTGAAGACCTTGATTAGCTTCAGGTGTGTTTGATTAGGGTTGGAGCTAAACTCTGCAAGAGAGTGGCCCTTCTGGATCAACGTTCCCCACCCATACAATTTTATACAAATTCTTTAAAAGAACACGCTGACTTTTTGGGACTTTGGCTTATACACCGTATCCCCAGAGTTAGATAAGACCATACATACCATTTTCATCTCATATGCCATAACGCTCTCTGACGCACCCACCGCTAGCCTAGCTTAGCACAAAGACTGGAGGTAAACGGCTCCATCATGTTGTGTATAATTACATCATGTACTAAGACCGACGGAAAATGAAAAGTTGCAATTTTCTAGACCGACATGGCTAGGGACTATACTCTCACTCCTGCGTAATGATCAAGGAGCTTTGCTGCCGTACCACGGGTGCAGCGGCGCAATTATATTACGGCGCAATGATATCAAGAGCTCTTCTCTGATTGGCCAGATGGCCCAGTCTGTTGTGATTAGTCTACTCTGCTCTGATTGGTCAGATGGCCCAGTCTGCTGTGATTGGTCTACTCTGCTCTGATAGGTCAGATGGCCCAATCTGCTGTGATTGGTCTACTCTGCTCTGATTGGTCAGATGGCCCAGTCTGCTGTGATTGGTCTACTCTGCTCTGATTGGCCAGATGGTCCAGTCTGTTGTGATTGGTCTACTCTGCTCTGATTGGTCAGATGGTCCAGTCTGTTGTGATTGGTCTACTCTGCTCTGATTGGTCAGATGGCCCAGTCTGTTGTGATTGGTCTACTCTGCTCTGTTTGGTCAGATGGCCCAGTCTGTTGTGATTGGCCTACTCTGCTCTGATTGGTCAGATGGCCCAGTCAGCTGTGATTGGTCTACTCTGCTCTGATAGGTCAGATGGCCAAATCTGCTGTGATTGGTCTACTCTGCTCTGATTGGTCAGATGGCCCAGTCTAATGTGATTGGTCGACCACTTCCAGCATCGGAAACCAACCAAAAAAAAAAACAGTCTCACTTACAACTACAGTGTTTGAGGGCGGGGCAAAGCAGACAACGTTCACGGGCAGCCAATGACTACCATAGGCTGGTATTATGCAAATGTGTTACATTGATATATAACATGAAGTGAGACTAGAATTACTGATGACTAATTTCTTTGATTTTTAAGCTTTGCAGACCTTTTACATTCACAAACAGTTATATTACACACTACACGAAAGGTAATATTAGGAAGAAAAAAATTATTGGGGCACTCTAACCAGTTTTCTTCAAGTTACAAAATTATTAAATTCATTTTCATCACCTTTTCTACTGCTTTAAAATATCTGTTAAAAATATCAACAAAAAAATGAACATTTTGTCATTGAATTCATTCAATGCTCTAAATTCATTACCAAACCACATGCTATTTTTTTCTGCCTCACCTTCACACTAACAGGTTGAGCTCACACAGACACAAGAGGCCCAACCACTGCCAGACACGGCAACAGGTCAGGATATATGTCAAACATCTGAAGCACCCCATTACAATAACAAAACTCAAAGGTCTCACATTTCAGCGGGAAACAGCCAGGAAGGGAGCCAGAGCAGAGGGAGTCGATTCAAACGTCTGATTGTATACTACGAAACAAATAAACAATGCACTGAAAATCTGGTGCTGGATCGAAAAACCACAACTCTAATGCACAGACTTTGTTTTAAATCATTGGTTCGTTTCAGGACAACTACCAAATCCAAACAACAGGGGCAGAATCCAGGGGGTCCGGAGGGTCTGCGGCCACTTTAAAGCTCGTCTTCGTGAAATCAAGCATGCTTAATCCGAGGGCAAATAGAAGAATACCTCGCTTTTCCAATCCACAGCGATGATAAAATTGTGGTGCGCGAAACAGAGCGCAACACTTTTTCAGTGACTTTGGAACCAAAAGTCATTTTCTCCATAGGGATTTCTAAACAATCTTCAATAAAGAGTTCTGAGCCATGAACCAAACCCAGGATGAATCACATCACAACAAACTGTGAACTGAAGCAAAAACAGAAAGTATATGAAAAACAGAAATAACATTAACTTAATTTCTTTGTGAGTGAATAAACTGGTGGATTCATGCGACTGATCACAGGAAAATTACATCATAGCAATGTCCCAAACCTTCACTAGCGATTATCATGATCTGTGATGTCAAATATAAGTAAATATTAATTTCCTTTTGAATGGCTGTCAATGGAGAAAGACGTAACACCGAAGACTGGAGTAATAATGCTAAAAATACAGCTTTGAATCACAAGAATAAATTACATTTTAAAATAAATACACACAGAAAACAGTCATTTTAAATTGTAATAATATTTCACAATATTTTTACTGTATTTTGATCAGATATATGCTCTCTTGTTGAGAAAATATAAATATTTAGATGCTTAAAAAAGTATACTGGATAAGATACAATATTAAATCAAGTGTCATTTATTGTAAAGACACACAAATACTCTTTTCAGCAAAACATTTCAGTTAATTTCATACAGTATAATATTTTTAGATTACAAAAATGACTGGTCAATGTAGATGCTGGTTTCCTGTAGAATGGTTTAGTTACACCATACAGTTAACTCAGACGTGTTGTGTAATCAATGTGTGTTAATAGCAGCACGTTTGCTCCTGATCTCTCCCGCATTACCCGATAAAGCTCTAATGAGAAGTTTGCAAGCTAATTAAAGCCTCTATAGCAGATTAAGCTCAGCCAGCCGTACAGATTTAGAGAGAGCACTAACTTTGCCTCATCCGAGTTGGAGTTAGCTCATTTTCCTTGCTCAGAACGGCTGATGAAATCGATGTAAACTGTTAGAGATGCTTGAGCTACAGCTGATAGACGTCTTACCGGCAATAGACATTTTCAAGCCAAACTAGTTAAAGGCCTTCAAAGGAAGAGAACACAGACATTTATCAACTGATCAGTATGTCACTGACACTATATGAATGCACATAAACTTCATATCTTATAAATATTAATGCACTCTAGGTCAGAGGACTTCAACCCTGCTCCTGGGGACCCACTGTCCTGCAGAGTTTAACTCCAACCCTAATCAAAGACAGCTGAAGCTAATCAAGCTCTTCAGGATCACTTGTTGAAAATACACAGGCAGGTGTGCTGAAGCAGGCTGGAAATAAACTTTGCAGGACAGTGGGTCCCCAGGAGCAGGGCTGAAGACCTCTGCTCTACTGTAAACATAAATGCACTGCTGTTTGGGCTCAGCAAGTTTTTTTTATTTTTATTTTTTTATAAATTAATACTTTGCAAGAATGCATTAAAATGCCCCTATTATGCTATTTTAAAGGCTCATAATTTTGTTTTAGAGGTCTCCTACAACAGGCTTACATGCATCATTCAAAGGTCAAAAAACACTTTAATTTTCTCATTATATACATTGAACATCACCACAATGTTCAATGATTCTCAAACGACTCGGTGGATGAATCAGTCTCTCTAAATCCCTCCTTTTCACGAGATACTCTGCTCTGATTGGTCAGATGGCCCAGTCTGCTGTGATTGGTCTACTCTGCTCTGATTGGTCAGATGGCCCAGTCTGCTGTGATTGGTCTACTCTGCTCTGATTGGTCAGATGGCCCAGTCTGCTGTGATTGGTCTACTCTGCTCTGATTGGTCAGATGGCCCAGTCTGCTGTGATTGGTCTACTCTGCTCTGATTGGTCAGATGGCCCAGTCTGCTGTGATTGGTCTACTCTGCTCTGATTGGCCAGATGGCCCAGTCTGTTGTGATTGGTCTACTCTGCTCTGATTGGCCAGATGGCCCAGTCTGCTGTGATTGGTCTACTCCGCTCTGATTGGCCAGATGGCCCAGTCTGCTGTGATTGGTCTACTCTGCTCTGATTGGCCAGATGGCCCAGTCTGCTGTGATTGGTCTACTCTGCTCTGATTGGCCAGATGGCCCAGTCTGCTGTGATTGGTCTACCGCTTACAGTGCGTGTTGGAAGCTAAAGCTAAAGTTTGGTTTCCTAAAGCTCAGCGATCATACACACTGTAAAGACAGTAGTGATGACGTGATTTTACCATATCAATCCAAGCGCGAGTCAGATGATGAACTAGTTATTCAACCCGAACCTCCATCGCAAGGACGACTTGAGCAGGACGTTTCTCACTTTGAGGTACATTATGAGATGTTGCAGCTGTAATTCCTCACCATCAGCATTAACAAGTGTGTGTCCAACAACAAACGCATGTGTGTATTTCTCATTTATTGCGGAGCACATGCGGGAACTATCAATAACAGCGCATACGTTAGCCGAGCATTAACGTGAATGACTGACGTAACATTAAAGTTTTGCAAAACAAGTCTTGCTCCATCTTTTATCTTTACTCAAGTAGTAAGAACGACAGACAATCTGCATTAATATTTTTAGGTAATAGTGGATCACAGCTGATGAGCAGAAGGATTTCAGTAAGACAGTAATAACACGAGTTAGCCAGAAACGTACATATATAAAACACAAAACTACGTATTTTGAACACCTGGTAGAAAATATATGCATCAATAATTAATCATACTTATAGGTTGTGATTCTGAGGAGCAAGCCAGTCCAAATAAACTGGTACTGATCCATTTTTCAAGAGCAAGTCTTTGCGAATCCCACGTTGAACTCTGAGATTTGAGAAGAAGTGTTTGAGGGCGGGTCAAGTTGTTCGCGGGTTGACACAACGCACAACATAGGCGGGCATTAAGCAAATGTATTTTCTATTCACGTTGAACCGTAATAGATTCGAATTACAGAAGACTCGTTAAGGCGGTTTAGTGTCGATTCTTTCTTTTGGGAGACAATATGCATGTGCACGTTCGACTTTACAACCCTTCAGAACGTTTACATTCGTTTACATTCACAAACAGCTTTATTACACTGCATGAAAGGGAATATTAAAAAAAAACACTTTCAACTGATCAAAAGAGACATCTATAACACTACAATAGATTTCTATTTCCTTTCAACTTTCTAATTGTAAAGAATCCTGAAAAAAATATATATCAGGGTTTCCAGAAAAATATGAAGCAGCACAAATTATTTATAAAGGATCATGTGACACTGCAGAAAATTCAGCTTAAAATCACAGAAATAAATTACATTATAACATATATTCAAAAAATCGTATCATATATTAAATCGTAATATTATTTAACATTACAGTTTTACTGTATTTTTCATCAAATAAATTGAGCCTTGGTAAGCAAATTTAAATATTTAGACACTTAAGCCACATAAAATAATAAAAAAATAGTTATATATATATAGACAATTTATTAAGCCACAAAAAAATATGTAAATGTATTTCATGTTGCATTATCAACATGCATTATTTATGCATCAGATGGACAAAACAAAACATTTCGGAAAAGAAGTTTGTCTAATTTGAAATGCTAAACCAATAGATGTAGTGTTGAAGATAAAGAGTCAGTATTGTGTGTGTATGTTTGTGGTTAGTGGATGATGTTAGTTAATGTGATTCTCTACACCTGTGTGAACTTGAGGAGAAACGGCTGCATACACCCACTAATAATCAGCAAAACACCAGCTGATTCAAATACAACGAGACAAAAGTGTGGCTTAAGTGTTTGAATACTTAGATATAGTTTAAGTAAACAGAAAAAAATTATAATAATGATGTAATCACTGGCCTGAATGCCATTTGCTGAGGATTTCCTGCTATCATTACATAAGAAAATCATCTCAACATCACATGACTCCGCTGGAAGCCAGTTTTGGGGTTCCAATGAAGAGCCCTTTGGTTTGAAATGCATTGCTCTGGTCTTGGTTCAGTACATATGTTTAGTAATTCACCATAAGGGTTTAGTGAGGCAGGCTGCCAGGCATACAAAGGCTGGGATGTACAGCTTTGTTTAACACAAAAGCACAAGAGAGGGTTTAACTGCTTCCACAGAAATACACAACAATGTGCAAGTGTTTGAACTACACAATGTTGGGTGTGTGTTTATCTGATAAAGAGAAAACAAATAAAGAGATAAAACGTGTTCTGGTCAGATATACATAATGTTACACTTTTTTACTCAAGAGTAACAAAATGTGAGTATGGAAGCTTGTTTCCACCACAGAATAAAAAATTAAAAAGGTAATTCTGACTTTTTTTTTTTTTTTTTTTCATAGAATTACGAGATATTAAGTCAGAATTGAGAGATATAAAGTATAAAGTCAGAATTGAGAGATATACACTCACCTAAAGGATTATTAGGAACACCATACTAATACTGTGTTTGACCCCCTTTCGCCTTCAGAACTGCCTTAATTCTACGTGGCATTGATTCAACAAGGTGCTGAAAGCATTCTTTAGAAATGTTGGCCCATATTGATAGGATAGCATCTTGCAGTTGA
This sequence comes from Paracanthobrama guichenoti, assembly GCA_018749465.1. Taxonomy (NCBI): domain Eukaryota; kingdom Metazoa; phylum Chordata; class Actinopteri; order Cypriniformes; family Gobionidae; genus Paracanthobrama; species Paracanthobrama guichenoti. Next base: position 12,631,796 of record CM031944.1, read on the forward strand.
TGGAGATTTGTGGGATGCACATCCAGGGCACGAAGCTCCCGTTCCACCACATTCCAAAGATGCTCTATTGGGTTGAGATCTGGTGACTGTGGGGGCCATTTTAGTACAGTGAACTCATTGTCATGTTCAAGAAACCAATTTGAAATGATTCGAGCTTTGTGACATGGTGCATTATCCTGCTGGAAGTAGCCATCAGAGAATGGGTACATGGTGGTCATAAAGTCAGAATTGAGAGATATAAAGTCAGAATTGAGAGATATAGTCAGAATTGAGAGATATAGTCAGAATTGAGAGATATAAAGTCAGAATTGAGTGATATAGTCAGAATTGAGTGATATAGTCAGAATTGAGAGATATAAAGTCAGAATTGAGAGATATAAAGTCAGAATTGAGTGATATAGTCAGAATTGAGAGATATAAAGTCAGAATTGAGTGATATAGTCAGAATTGAGAGATATAAAGTCAGAATTGAGTGATATAGTCAGAATTGAGAGATATAGTCAGAATTGAGAGATATAGTCAGAATTGAGTGATTTAAAGTCAGAATTGAGAGATATAAAGTCAGAATTGAGTGATATAGTCAGAATTGAGTGATATAGTCAGAATTGAGAGATATAAAGTCAGAATTGAGAGATATAAAGTCAGAATTGAGTGATATAGTCAGAATTGAGAGATATAGTCAGAATTGAGAGATATAAAGTCAGAATTGAGTGATATAGTCAGAATTGAGAGAGATATAGTCAGAATTGAGAGATATAGTCAGAATTGAGTGATTTAAAGTCAGAATTGAGAGATATAGTCAGAATTGAGAGATATAAAGTCAGAATTGAGAGATATAAAGTCAGAATTGAGAGAGATATAGTCAGAATTGAGAGATATAAAGTCAGAATTGAGTGATATAAAGTCAGAATTGAGTGATATAGTCAGAATTGAGAGATATAAAGTCAGAATTGAGAGATATAAAGTCAGAATTGAGATATAAAGTCAGAATTGAGTGATATAAAGTCAGAATTGAGAGATATAGTCAGAATTGAGTGATATAAAGTCAGAATTGAGAGATATAAAGTCAGAATTGAGAGATATAAAGTCAGAATTGAGATATAAAGTCAGAAATGAGAGATATAAAGTCAGAATTGAGAGATATAAAGTCAGAATTGAGAGATATAAAGTCAGAATTGAGAGATATAGTCAGAATTGAGAGATATAAAGTCAGAATTGAGTGATATAGTCAGAATTGAGAGATATAAAGTCAGAATTGAGAGATATAAAGTCAGAATTGAGATATAAAGTCAGAAATGAGAGATATAAAGTCAGAATTGAGAGATATAAAGTCAGAATTGAGTGATATAAAGTCAGAATTGAGAGATATAGTCCGAATTGAGAGATATAAAGTCAGAATTGAGTGATATAGTCAGAATTGAGAGATATAAAGTCAGAATTGAGAGATATAAAGTCAGAATTGAGAGATATAGTCAGAATTGAGAGATATCAAGTCAGAATTGAGAGATATAAAGTCAGAATTGAGTGATATAAAGTCAGAATTGAGTGATATAAAGTCAGAATTGAGAGATATAAAGTCAGAATTGAGAGATATAAAGTCAGAATTGAGTGATATAAAATCAGAATTGAGTGATATAAAGTCAGAATTGAGAGATATATAAAGTCAGAATTGAGTGATATAAAATCAGAATTGAGAGATATAAAGTCAGAATTGAGTGATATAAAGTTAGAATTGAGTGATATAAAGTCAGAATTGAGAGATATAAAGTCAGAATTGAGTGATATAAAGTCGGAATTGAGAGATATAAAGTCAGAATTTAGAGATATAAAGTCAGAATTGAGTGATATAGTCAGAATTGAGAGATATAAAGTCAGAATTGAGAGATATAAAGTCAGAATTGAGTGATATAAAGTCAGAATTGAGTGATATAAAGTCAGAATTGAGTGATATAAAGTCAGAATTGAGAGATATAAAGTCAGAATTGAGAGATATAAAGTCAGAATTGAGAGATATAAAGTCAGAATTGAGAGATATAAAGTCAGAATTGAGAGATATAAAGTCAGAATTGAGTGATATAGTCAGAATTGAGAGATATAAAGTCAGAATTGAGAGATATAAAGTCAGAATTGAGTGATATAAAGTCAGAATTGAGTGATATAAAGTCAGAATTGAGTGATATAAAGTCAGAATTGAGAGATATAAAGTCAGAATTGAGAGATATAAAGTCAGAATTGAGAGATATAAAGTCAGAATTGAGAGATATAAAGTCAGAATTGAGTGATATAAAGTCAGAATTGAGAGATATAGTCAGAATTGAGAGATATAAAGTCAGAATTGAGTGATATAAAGTCAGAATTGAGTGATATAAAGTCAGAATTGAGTGATATAAAGTCAGAATTGAGAGATATAAAGTCAGAATTGAGTGATATAAAGTCAGAATTGAGAGATATAAAGTCAGAATTTAGAGATATAAAGTCAGAATTGAGTGATATAGTCAGAATTGAGAGATATAAAGTCAGAATTGAGAGATATAAAGTCAGAATTGAGTGATATAAAGTCAGAATTGAGTGATATAAAGTCAGAATTGAGTGATATAAAGTCAGAATTGAGAGATATAAAGTCAGAATTGAGAGATATAAAGTCAGAATTGAGAGATATAAAGTCAGAATTGAGAGATATAAAGTCAGAATTGAGTGATATAAAGTCAGAATTGAGAGATATAAAGTCAGAATTGAGAGATATAAAGTCAGAATTGAGTGTTATAAAGTCAGAATTGAGAGATATATAAAGTCAGAATTGAGAGATATAAAGTCAGAATTGAGTGATATAAAGTCAGAATTGAGTGATATAAAGTCAGAATTGAGAGATATAAAGTCAGAATTGAGAGATATAAAGTCAGAATTGAGAGATATAAAGTCAGAATTGAGAGATATAAAGTCAGAATTGAGAGATATATAAAGTCAGAATTGAGAGATATAAAGTCAGAATTGAGAGATATAAAGTCAGAATTGAGAGATATAAAGTCAGAATTGAGAGATATAAAGTCAGAATTGAGAGATATAAAGTCAGAATGAGAGAGATATAAAGTCAGAATTGAGAGATATAAAGTCAGAACTGAGAGAGATATAAAGTCAGAATTGAGTGATATAAAGTCAGAATTGAGAGATATAAAGTCAGAATTGAGAGATATAAAGTCAGAATTGAGAGATATAAAGTCAGAATTGAGAGAGATATAGTCAGAATTGAGAGATATAGTCAGAATTGAGAGATATAAAGTCAGAATTGAGAGATATATAGTCAGAATTGAGAGATATAAAGTCAGAATTGAGAGATATAGTCAGAATTGAGAGATATAAAGTCAGAATTGAGTGATATAAAGTCAGAATTGAGTGATATAAAGTCAGAATTGAGAGATATAAAGTCAGAATTGAGAGATATAGTCAGAATTGAGAGATATAGTCAGAATTGAGTGATATAGTCAGAATCGAGAGATATAAAGTCAGAATCGAGAGATATAAAGTCAGAATCGAGTGATATAAAGTCAGAATTGAGAGATATAAAGTCAGAATTGAGTGATATAAAGTCAGAATTGAGAGATATAAAGTCAGAATTGAGAGATATAAAGTCAGAATTGAGAGATATAGTCAGAATTGAGAGATATAAAGTCAGAATTGAGAGATATAAAGTCAGAATTGAGAGATATAGTCAGAATTGAGAGATATAGTCAGAATTGAGTGATTTAAAGTCAGAATTGAGAGATATAGTCAGAATTGAGAGATATAGTCAGAGAATTGAGAGATATAAAGTCAGAATTGAGAGATATAGTCAGAATTGAGAGATATAAAGTCAGAATTGAGTGATATAGTCAGAATTGAGAGATATAAAGCCAGAATTGAGAGATATAAAGTCAGAATTGAGTGATATAAAGTCAGAATTGAGTGATATAGTCAGAATTGAGAGATATAAAGTCAGAATTGAGAGATATAAAGTCAGAATTGAGATATAAAGTCAGAAATGAGAGATATAAAGTCAGAATTGAGAGATATAAAGTCTGAATTGAGAGATATAAAGTCAGAATTGAGAGATATAGTCAGAATTGAGAGATATAAAGTCAGAATTGAGAGATATAGTCAGAATTGAGTGATATAAAGTCAGAATTGAGAGATATAAAGTCAGAATTGAGAGATATAGTCAGAATTGAGAGATATAAAGTCAGAATTGAGTGATATAAAGTCAGAATTGAGTGATATAAAGTCAGAATTGAGAGATATAAAGTCAGAATTGAGAGATATAAAGTCAGAATTGAGTGATATAAAATCAGAATTGAGTGATATAAAGTCAGAATTGAGAGATATATAAAGTCAGAATTGAGTGATATAAAATCAGAATTGAGTGATATAAAGTCAGAATTGAGTGATATAAAGTCAGAATTGAGTGATATAAAGTCAGAATTGAGAGATATAAAGTCAGAATTGAGAGATATAAAGTCAGAATTGAGAGATATAAAGTCAGAATTGAGAGATATAAAGTCAGAATTGAGAGATATAAAGTCAGAATTGAGTGATATAAAGTCAGAATTGAGTGATATAAAGTCAGAATTGAGTGATATAAAGTCAGAATTGAGAGATATAAAGTCAGAATTGAGAGATATAAAGTCAGAATTGAGTGATATAAAGTCAGAATTGAGTGATATAAAGTCAGAATTGAGTGATATAAAGTCAGAATTGAGAGATATAAAGTCAGAATTGAGAGATATAAAGTCAGAATTGAGAGATATAAAGTCAGAATTGAGAGATATAAAGTCAGAATTGAGTGATATAGTCAGAATTGAGAGATATAAAGTCAGAATTGAGAGATATAAAGTCAGAATTGAGTGATATAAAGTCAGAATTGAGTGATATAAAGTCAGAATTGAGTGATATAAAGTCAGAATTGAGAGATATAAAGTCAGAATTGAGAGATATAAAGTCAGAATTGAGAGATATAAAGTCAGAATTGAGAGATATAAAGTCAGAATTGAGAGATATAAAGTCAGAATTGAGTGATATAGTCAGAATTGAGAGATATAAAGTCAGAATTGAGAGATATAAAGTCCGAATTGAGTGATATAAAGTCAGAATTGAGTGATATAAAGTCAGAATTGAGAGATATAAAGTCAGAATTGAGAGATATAAAGTCAGAATAGAGAGATATAAAGTCAGAATTGAGAGATATAAAGTCAGAATTGAGAGATATAAAGTCAGAATTGAGAGATATAGTCAGAATTGAGAGATATAAAGTCAGAATTGAGTGTTATAAAGTCAGAATTGAGAGATATAGTCAGAATTGAGAGATATAAAGTCAGAATTGAGAGTGATATAGTCAGAATTGAGAGATATAAAGTCAGAATCGAGAGATATAAAGTCAGAATTGAGAGATATAAAGTCAGAATTGAGAGATATAAAGTCAGAATCGAGAGATATAAAGTCAGAATTGAGAGATATATAAAGTCAGAATTGAGAGATATAAAGTCAGAATTGAGAGATATAAAGTCAGAATTGAGAGATATAAAGTCAGAATGAGAGAGATATAAAGTCAGAATTGAGTGATATAAAGTCAGAATTGAGAGATATAAAGTCAGAATTGAGAGATATAAAGTCAGAATTGAGAGATATAAAGTCAGAATTGAGAGATATAAAGTCAGAATTGAGAGATATAGTCAGAATTGAGAGATATAGTCAGAATTGAGAGATATAAAGTCAGAATTGAGAGATATAGTCAGAATTGAGAGATATAAAGTCAGAATTGAGAGATATAGTCAGAATTGAGAGATATAAAGTCAGAATTGAGTGATATAAAGTCAGAATTGAGAGATATAAAGTCAGAATTGAGAGATATAGTCAGAATCGAGTGATATAGTCAGAATTGAGAGATATAAAGTCAGAATCGAGAGATATAAAGTCAGAATCGAGTGATATAAAGTCAGAATTGAGTGATATAAAGTCAGAATTGAGAGATATAAAGTCAGAATTGAGTGATATAAAGTCAGAATTGAGAGATATAAAGTCAGAATTGAGAGATATAAAGTCAGAATTGAGAGATATAGTCAGAATTGAGAGATATAAAGTCAGAATTGAGAGATATAAAGTCAGAATTGAGTGATATAAAGTCAGAATTGAGTGATATAAAGTCAGAATTGAGAGATATAAAGTCAGAATCGGGAGATATAAAGTCAGAACTGAGTGATATAAAGTCAGAATTGAGAGATATAAAGTCAGAATTGAGAGATATAAAGTCAGAACTGAGTGATATAAAGTCAGAATTGAGAGATATAAAGTCAGAATTGAGAGATATAAAGTCAGAATTGAGAGATATAAAGTCAGAATTGAGAGATATAGTCAGAATTGAGAGATATAGTCAGAATTGAGTGATATAGTCAGAATCGAGAGATATAAAGTCAGAATCGAGAGATATAAAGTCAGAATCGAGTGATATAAAGTCAGAATCGAGAGATATAAAGTCAGAATTGAGTGATATAAAGTCAGAATTGAGTGATATAGTCAGAATTGAGTGATATAGTCAGAATTGAGAGATATAAAGTCAGAATTTAGAGATATAAAGTCAGAATTGAGTGATATAAAGTCAGAATTGAGAGATAAAGTCAGAATTGAGAGATATAAAGTCAGAATTGAGAGATATAAAGTCAGAATTGAGTGATATAAAGTCAGAATTGAGTGATATAGTCAGAATTGAGTGATATAGTCAGAATTGAGAGATATAAAGTCAGAATTGAGAGATATAAAGTCAGAATTGAGTGATATAAAGTCAGAATTGAGAGATATAGTCAGAATTGAGATATAAAGTCAGAATTGAGAGATATAAAGTCAGAATCGAGAGATATGAAGTCAGAATTGAGTGATATAAAGTCAGAATTGAGAGATATAAAGTCAGAATTGAGAGATATAAAGTCAGAATTGAGTGATATAAAATCAGAATTGAGTGATATAAAGTCAGAATTGAGAGATATAAAGTCAGAATTGAGTGATATAGTCAGAATTGAGAGATATCAAGTCAGAATTGAGAGATATCAAGTCAGAATTGAGTGATATAAAGTCAGAATTGAGTGATATAAAATCAGAATTGAGAGATATAAAGTCAGAATTGAGAGATATAAAGTCAGAATTGAGTGATATAAAGTCAGAATTGAGAGATATAAAGTCAGAATTGAGAGATATAAAGTCAGAATTGAGTGATATAAAGTCAGAATTGAGAGATATAGTCAGAATTGAGAGATATAAAGTCAGAATTGAGTGTTATAAAGTCAGAATTGAGAGATATAGTCAGAATTGAGAGATATAAAGTCAGAATTGAGTGATATAGTCAGAATTGAGAGATATAAAGTCAGAATCGAGAGATATAAAGTCAGAATTGAGAGATATATAAAGTCAGAATTGAGAGATATAAAGTCAGAATTGAGAGATATAAAGTCAGAATCGAGAGATATAAAGTCAGAATTGAGAGATATAAAGTCAGAATTGAGAGATATAAAGTCAGAATTGAGAGATATAAAGTCAGAACTGAGAGAGATATAAAGTCAGAATTGAGTGATATAAAGTCAGAATTGAGAGATATAAAGTCAGAATTGAGAGATATAGTCAGAATTGAGAGATATAGTCAGAATCGAGTGATATAGTCAGAATTGAGAGATATAAAGTCAGAATCGAGAGATATAAAGTCAGAATTGAGTGATATAAAGTCAGAATCGAGAGATATAAAGTCAGAATTGAGTGATATAAAGTCAGAATTGAGTGATATAGTCAGAATTGAGAGATATAAAGTCAGAATTGAGAGATATAGTCAGAATTGAGAGATATAGTCAGAATTGAGAGATATAAAGTCAGAATTGAGAGATATAGTCAGAATTGAGTGATATAGTCAGAATCGAGAGATATAAAGTCAGAATTGAGAGATATAGTCAGAATTGAGAGATATAGTCAGAATTGAGAGATATAAAGTCAGAATTGAGAGATATAAAGTCAGAATTGAGTGATATAGTCAGAATCGAGAGATATAAAGTCAGAATTGAGTGATATAAAGTCAGAATTGAGTGATATAAAGTCAGAATTGAGAGATATAGTCAGAATTGAGAGATATAGTCAGAATCGAGTGATATAGTCAGAATCGAGAGATATAAAGTCAGAATCGAGAGATATAAAGTCAGAATCGAGAGATATAAAGTCAGAATCGAGAGATATAAAGTCAGAATTGAGTGATATAAAGTCAGAATTGAGTGATATAGTCAGAATTGAGAGATATAAAGTCAGAATTGAGTGCTATAAAGTCAGAATTGAGAGATATAAAGTCAGAATTGAGTGATATAAAGTCAGAATTGAGAGATATAAAGTCAGAATTGAGAGATATAAAGTCAGAATTGAGAGATATAAAGTCAGAATTGAGAGATATAGTCAGAATTGAGAGATATAGTCAGAATTGAGTGATATAGTCAGAATCGAGAGATATAAAGTCAGAATTGAGAGATATAAAGTCAGAATCGAGTGATATAAAGTCAGAATTGAGAGATATAAAGTCAGAATTGAGTGATATAAAGTCAGAATTGAGAGATATAAAGTCAGAATTGAGAGATATAAAGTCAGAATTGAGAGATATAGTCAGAATTGAGAGATATAAAGTCAGAATTGAGTGATATAAAGTCAGAACTGAGTGATATAAAGTCAGAATTGAGAGATATAAAGTCAGAACTGAGTGATATAAAGTCAGAATTGAGAGATATAAAGTCAGAATTGAGAGATATAAAGTCAGAATTGAGTGATATAAAGTCAGAATTGAGAGATATAAAGTCAGAATTGAGAGATATAGTCAGAATTGAGATATATAGTCAGAATTGAGTGATATAGTCAGAATCTGAGAGATATAAAGTCAGAATTGAGTGATATAAAGTCAGAATTGAGTGATATAAAGTCAGAATTGAGAGATATAGTCAGAATTGAGAGATATAGTCAGAATTGAGTGATATAGTCAGAATCGAGAGATATAAAGTCAGAATCGAGAGATATAAAGTCAGAATCGAGTGATATAAAGTCAGAATTGAGAGATATAAAGTCAGAATTGAGTGATATAAAGTCAGAATTGAGTGATATAGTCAGAATTGAGAGATATAAAGTCAGAATTGAGTGCTATAAAGTCAGAATTGAGAGATAAAGTCAGAATTGAGAGATATAAAGTCAGAATTGAGAGATATAAAGTCAGAATTGAGTGATATAAAGTCAGAATTGAGTGATATAGTCAGAATTGAGTGATATAGTCAGAATTGAGAGATATAAAGTCAGAATTTAGAGATATAAAGTCAGAATTGAGTGATATAGTCAGAATTGAGAGATATAAAGTCAGAATTGAGAGATATAGTCAGAATTGAGAGATATCAAGTCAGAATTGAGAGATATAAAGTCAGAATTGAGTGATATAAAGTCAGAATTGAGTGATATAAAGTCAGAATTGAGAGATGTAAAGTCAGAATTGAGAGATGTAAAGTCAGAATTGAGTGATATAAAATCAGAATTGAGTGATATAAAGTCAGAATTGAGAGATATAGTCAGAATTGAGTGATATAAAATCAGAATTGAGAGATATAAAGTCAGAATTGAGAGATATAGTCAGAATTGAGTGATATAAAGTCAGAATTGAGAGATATAAAGTCAGAATTGAGTGATATAAAGTCAGAATTGAGTGATATAGTCAGAATTGAGAGAGATATAAAGTCAGAATTGAGAGATATAAAGTCAGAATTGAGTGATATAAAGTCAGAATTGAGAGATATAAAGTCAGAATTGAGAGATATAAAGTCAGAATTGAGTGATATAAAGTCAGAATTGAGAGATATAGTCAGAATTGAGAGATATAGTCAGAATTGAGTGATATAAAGTCAGAATTGAGAGATATAGTCAGAATTGAGAGATATAAAGTCAGAATTGAGTGATATAGTCAGAATTGAGAGATATAAAGTCAGAATTGAGAGATATAAAGTCAGAATTGAGAGATATAAAGTCAGAATCGAGAGATATAAAGTCAGAATCGAGAGATATAAAGTCAGAACTGAGAGAGATATAAAGTCAGAATTGAGTGATATAAAGTCAGAATTGAGAGATATAGTCAGAATTGAGTGATATAGTCAGAATTGAGTGATATAGTCAGAATTGAGAGATATAGTCAGAATTGAGAGATATAAAGTCAGAATTGAGTGTTATAAAGTCAGAATTGAGAGATATAGTCAGAATTGAGAGATATAAAGTCAGAATTGAGTGTTATAAAGTCAGAATTGAGTGATATAGTCAGAATTGAGAGATATAAAGTCAGAATTGAGAGATATAAAGTCAGAATCGAGAGATATAAAGTCAGAACTGAGAGAGATATAAAGTCAGAATTGAGAGATATAAAGTCAGAATTGAGAGATATAAAGTCAGAATTGAGAGATATAAAGTCAGAATCGAGTGATATAAACTTTTATATACTTTATATACTTTTAATTACTTTTTTTTAATCTAAAATGGCGCCGCTGTGTTTGGTCGCTGCTCAGGTAAAGTCAGAAGACTGTGCTTTTATTTACTATTTTACTTTCTTTTACTCTCAGTTTTTACAAACTTATCATCTGCATTGATCTACTACGACAGCAAAACTCTTTTGGACATTGGTTACCTCTACACTGGACTGTTTCAGGACACTTTCGCCGATCCTCTGTGGCCATCTGAGATTCTTCGGAACGCCGAGTTGAACAATGGCCAGAGCCAGCGGCGTAGAACAAAGAAACACCGGGAAACGTGCTGGTATCCGTAACAGACTGAGGAAAGGGGCATTCAGACCTCCTCTCCCGAGCATTCTTCTAGCAAATGTTCAATCCTGGATAATAAGATGGACGATCTTAGAGCCAGGATAAGTTTTCAACGGGACATGAGCGACTGTAATATCTATTGTTTGTCTGAAACATGGCTCACGCCAGCGGTCCCGAGACACAAGTCAGACGCCGTCGGAGAACTCTCTGTTTTGAGGATGGACAGAACAGCCGAGGCCGGTAAATCCAAAATTGTGGAGTGTGTTTCATGATCAACAAGAAATGGTGCGATCCCAGGAACATCACCATTCTCTCGCGGTCCTGCTCACCTCATCTGGAACATTTAACAATCATCTGCCGCCCATTCTATCTGCCTAGGGAGTTTTTTCTGCGGTTGTCGCGACCGCGTTTACATCAGAACCGCAGGCAGACACAGCGCTGGCTTTATCTGGCCTTCATGATGTTGCCAGCGGCGCCATAAACCAACATCCCGAGACGCGGCATTCATTGTCGCGGGCGATTTTAACAAAGCAAACCTAAAGAAAGTCCTGCCAAACTTTCACCAGCACGCCTCCTGCCCCACACGAGGAGCAAACACACTGGATCACTGCTACTCCGCTTAAGAACGCCTATAAAGCGCGGTCACTTCCAGCGCTTGGCAAATCGGATCATGCCGCCATTTTCCTCACTCCCGAATACAAACAAAAGCTCCTCCAGGAACCCCGGTGAGGCGGGAAGTTAAGAATTGGTCACCCCACTCAGAGACCGCGCTACAGGCAGCTCTGGGCGATGTGGATTGGGACATGTTCGAGCGATAGTTCAGCTGACGTGAGCGAGTTCACAGACGTGGCGCTTTGCTTCATCAACACGCTTACAGAGCAAGCCACGCAAACAATAACAATAACGTCCTTCTCAAATCAGAAACCGTGGGTGGACAATTCAATCCGCTGCGGCAGTGAACATGACGCACTGCTGCTTACAACGCCGGTCTCCATTCAGGGAATATGAATGAATACAGATCGTCCTGCTATGCTCTCAGACGAGCAGTTAAAGCCGCAAACTCCGTTATAAAGACCGAGTGGAGTCTCATTTCCAACTCAACGACTCGCGCGCATGTGGCTGGGTCTGAGGTCCATCTGCTCCTTTGGATCTAAATCCTCTGCAGAGGCAAGCGTTGATCCGTTGCTCGTGAACGAAAGTTAAACTCTTTCTATGCTCGCTTTGACTGTAACCGCGTAACGCGACTTCGCCAAGTGGCGCGATATAGAGAAATTACTCAGAGCAGCAACAATCACGTGATCTCTGTCTCGGAGGATGAAGTTCGGAGAGCACTCTGGCGTGTGGACGTCAGAAAGCTGCTGGGCCGGATGGTATTTCAGGTCGTGTTCTGCGGTCCTGTGCTGATCAGCTCGCCGGGTTGTTTACATCTATCTTTAATGAGTCCTCGCTACATCTGTGGTCCCCACCTCCTTCAAAAATCCACCATCATCCCTGTCCCTAAGAACAGTAAACCCTCTTGCCTAAATGACTATCGTCCAGTGGCTCTCACGTCTATAGTCATGAAGGTCTTTGAGAGACTCATTAAAAACACCATTTGCGCTCTTCATTCCTGACACTTTGGACCCTCTTCAGTTTGCCTATCGTCCCAATAGATCGACTGAAGATGCCATCTCTCATGTCCTCCACTCTCCCTCACTCACATCGACAGCAAAAGTGGGAACTACGTAAGACTGCTATTTATTGACTATAGCTCAGCCTTTAACACCATAGTTCCCACCAAGCTAACCTCCAAACTCCTGGATCTCGGCCTGAATCCTTCTCTCTGCCACTGGATTGAGGACTTCCTCACTGGCAGGCCTCAGGTGGTGAGATATAGGCCAGTCCACCTCCACCTCCATCACCCTGAGTGTGGGAGCTCCACAGGGCTGTGTCCTGAGCCCCTGCTCTACTCTCTCTACACGCATGACTGTTTGTCCACACACAGCTCCACCTCTATCATCAAATTTGCTGATGATACTGTTGTCCTGGGCCTCATTTCCAACAACAATGAGAGCATACTTGGACGAGGTGGAGCATCTAACATCATGGTGCCAGGACAACTGTCTCTCTCTGAATGTTGGCAAGACCAAAGAAATGATTGTGGACTTCAGGAAGAGACAGCAACGGACATACTCCCCCTCATGATCAGCGGGTCACCAGTAGAGAGAGGAGCAGCTTCAAGTACCTGGGAGTAAACATCTCCGAGGACCTGACCTGGACTGCTCACATTCAGACACAGGTGAAAAAGCCAGGCAAAGACTGTACCACCTGCGCCAGCTGAGGAAATTCAGGGTTTCACCAGCTATCCTGAAAACTTTCTATTTAGGAGCGATAGAAAGTGTTTTAACTCAGTGCATCACAGCGTGGTATGGGAACAGCACCAGTCATGACCGCAAAGCCCTGCAAAGAGTAGTGCGCTTATCCGAGCGTATCTCAGGGTCAGCTCTCCGTCTCTGCAGGACGTCTACACCAACGCTATAAAGGTAGAGCTACCAAGATCATCAAGGACTCTAATCACCCTGCAAACCCTCATTTCACGCTGCTACCATCTGGTCAGCGCTTCTGAAGCCTGATGGCCAAAACTGAGAGACTCAGGAGGAGCTTCTTCCCCAGGCCATCAGACTCCTGAACTCAGTCACTTAACATCACGTGACTTCACGTCAGGATAAACATCGATACACTGACATTGCACTGCACTTTCTGTTCTCGTTGTTACTGTGTAACAACCTGTCATAAACCTGTTTGCACATTATACTCTTATACATTTGTTAACCACATATTTATAAGTCTACAGTTTACTCACTGTACAGTTTATTTCACTTATTTTATTCCACTTTATCCTTATTTGTTACCTTTTTTTTTTTTTCTCTTGACTTGATTATTTATAATTCTACAGATATAGACATATATATACATATAGATAGTATTTTTTTTTATATCCTATTTCTATTATAATTTCTCCTTGTGTTTTTAACTGTGAATTTGCACTGTCCATGGAGCGGACCTGTTTACATTTCACTGCCGGTTGTATATTCTGTATATAACTGTGTATGTGACAAATAAAACTCTTGAATCTTGAATCTTGAGAATTGAGAGATACAAAGTCAGAATTGAGAGATATAGTCAGAATTGAGAGATATAAAGTCAGAATTGAGAGATATAAAGTCAGAATTGAGAGATATAGTCAGAATTGAGTGATATAAAGTCAGAATTGAGAGATATAGTCAGAATTGAGTGATATAGTCAGAATCGAGAGATATAAAGTCAGAATCGAGAGATATAAAGTCAGAATCGAGTGATATAAAGTCAGAATCGAGAGATATAAAGTCAGAATTGAGAGATATCAAGTCAGAATTGAGAGATATAAAGTCAGAATTGAGTGATATAAAGTCAGAATTGAGTGATATAAAGTCAGAATTGAGAGATATAAAGTCAGAATTGAGTGATATAAAGTCAGAATTGAGTGATATAAAGTCAGAATTGAGAGATATAAAGTCAGAATTGAGTGATATAGTCAGAATTGAGAGATATAAAGTCAGAATTGAGAGATATAGTCAGAATTGAGAGAGATATAAAGTCAGAATTGAGTGATATAGTCAGAATTGAGAGAAATAAAGTCAGAATTGAGAGAGATATAAAGTCAGAATTGAGAGATATAAAGTCAGAATTGAGAGAGATATAAAGTCAGAATTGAGTGATATAGTCAGAATTGAGAGAGATATAAAGTCAGAATTGAGTGATATAGTCAGAATTGAGAGAGATATAAAGTCAGAATTGAGAGAGATATAAATTCAGAATTGAGAGATATATAAAGTCAGAATTGAGTGATATAAAGTCAGAATTGAGTGATATAAAGTCAGAATTGAGAGAGATATAAAGTCAGAATTGAGAGATATAAAGTCAGAATTGAGTGATATAAAGTCAGAATTGAGTGATATAGTCAGAATTGAGTGATATAAAGTCAGAATTGAGAGATATAGTCAGAATTGAGTGATATAAAGTCAGAATTGAGTGATATAAAGTCAGAATTGAGAGATATAAAGTCAGAATTGAGAGATATAGTCAGAATTGAGATATATAGTCAGAATTGAGAGATATAAAGTCAGAATTGAGAGATATAAAGTCAGAATTGAGAGATATAGTCAGAATTGAGAGATATAAAGTCAGAATTGAGAGATATATAAAGTCAGAATTGAGAGATATAAAGTCAGAATTGAGAGATATAGTCAGAATTGAGAGATATAAAGTCAGAATTGAGAGATATAGTCAGAATTGAGTGATATAAAGTCAGAATTGAGAGATATAAAGTCAGAATTGAGAGATATAGTCAGAATTGAGAGATATAAAGTCAGAATTGAGAGATATATAAAGTCAGAATTGAGAGATATAAAGTCAGAACTGAGTGATATAAAGTCAGAATTGAGAGATATAAAGTCAGAATTGAGAGATATAAAGTCAGAATTGAGAGATATAAAGTCAGAATTGAGAGAGATATAAAGTCAGAATTGAGAGATATAAAGTCAGAATTGAGAGATATAGTCAGAATTGAGTGATATAAAGTCAGAATTGAGAGATATAAAGTCAGAATTGAGAGATATAGTCAGAATTGAGAGATATAAAGTCAGAATTGAGAGATATATAAAGTCAGAATTGAGAGATATAAAGTCAGAATTGAGAGATATAAAGTCAGAATTGAGAGAGATATAAAGTCAGAATTGAGAGATATAGTCAGAATTGAGTGATATAAAGTCAGAATTGAGAGATATAAAGTCAGAATTGAGTGATATAAAGTCAGAATTGAGTGATATAGTCAGAATTGAGAGATATAAAGTCAGAATTGAGAGATATAAAGTCAGTATTGAGTGATATAAAGTCAGAATTGAGAGATATAAAGTCAGAATTGAGTGATATAAAGTCAGAATTGAGAGATATAAAGTCAGAATTGAGAGATATAAAGTCAGAATTGAGTGATATAAAGTCAGAATTGAGAGATATAAAGTCAGAATTGAGTGATATAAAGTCAGAATTGAGAGATATAAAGTCAGAATTGAGAGATATAAAGTCAGAATTGAGTGATATAGTCAGAATTGAGAGAGATATAAAGTCAGAATTGAGAGATATATAAAGTCAGAATTGAGTGATATAAAGTCAGAATTGAGAGATATAAAGTCAGAATTGAGTGATATAAAGTCAGAATTGAGAGATATAAAGTCAGAATTGAGTGATATAAAGTCAGAATTGAGAGAGATATGAAGTCAGAACTGAGTGATATAAAGTCAGAATTGAGAGATATAAAGTCAGAATTGAGTGATATAAAGTCAGAATTGAGAGAGATATGAAGTCAGAACTGAGTGATATAAAGTCAGAATTGAGAGATATAAAGTCAGAATTGAGAGATATAAAGTCAGAATTGAGAGATATAGTCAGAATTGAGAGATATAAAGTCAGAATTGAGTGATATAAAGTCAGAATTGAGAGATATAAAGTCAGAATTGAGAGAGATATAAAGTCAGAATTGAGTGATATAAAGTCAGAATTGAGAGATATAAAGTCGGAATTGAGTGATATAAAGTCAGGATTGAGTGATATAAAGTCAGAATTGAGAGAGATATAAAGTCAGAATTGAGTGATATAAAGTCAGGATTGAGTGATATAAAGTCAGAATTGAGAGAGATATAAAGTCAGAATTGAGTGATATAAAGTCAGAATTGAGTGATATAAAGTCAGAATTGAGTGATATAAAGTCAGAATTGAGAGATATAAAGTCAGAATTGAGTGATATAAAGTCAGAATTGAGAGATATAAAGTCAGAATTGAGAGATATAAAGTCAGAATTGAGAGATATATAAAGTCAGAATTGAGTGATATAAAGTCAGAATTGAGTGATATAAAGTCAGAATTGAGTGATATAAAGTCAGAATTGAGAGATATAAAGTCAGAATTGAGTGATATAAAGTCAGAATTGAGAGATATAAAGTCAGAATTGAGAGATATAAAGTCAGAATTGAGAGATATATAAAGTCAGAATTGAGTGATATAAAGTCAGAATTGAGAGATATAAAGTCAGAATTGAGTGATATAAAGTCAGAATTGAGAGATATAAAGTCAGAATTGAGTGATATAGTCAGAATTGAGAGAGATATAAAGTCAGAATTGAGAGAGATATAAAGTCAGAATTGAGAGATATAAAGTCAGAACTGAGTGATATAAAGTCAGAATTGAGTGATATAGTCAGAATTGAGAGATATAAAGTCAGAATTGAGAGATATAAAGTCAGAATTGAGAGAGATATAAAGTCAGAATTGAGAGATATAGTCAGAATTGAGAGATATAAAGTCAGAATTGAGAGATATAAAGTCAGAATTGAGTGATATAAAGTCAGAATTGAGAGATATAAAGTCAGAATTGAGAGATATAAAGTCAGAATTGAGAGTGATATAGTCAGAATTGAGAGATATAAAGTCAGAATTGAGAGATATAAAGTCAGAATTGAGAGATATAGTCAGAATTGAGAGATATAAAGTCAGAATTGAGAGATATAAAGTCAGAATTGAGTGATATAAAGTCAGAATTGAGAGATATAAAGTCAGAATTGAGAGATATAAAGTCAGAATTGAGAGATATAAAGTCAGAATTGAGAGATATATAAAGTCAGAATTGAGTGATATAAAGTCAGAATTGAGAGATATAAAGTCAGAATTGAGAGATATAAAGTCAGAATTGAGTGATATAAAGTCAGACTTGAGAGATATAAAGTCAGAATTGAGAGATATAAAGTCAGAACTGAGTGATATAAGGTCAGAATTGAGAGATATAAAGTCAGAATTGAGTGATATAGTCAGAATTGAGAGATATAAAGTCAGAATTGAGAGATATAAAGTCAGAATTGAGAGATATATAAAGTCAGAATTGTGTGATATAAAGTCAGAATTGAGAGATATAAAGTCAGAATTGAGAGATATAAAGTCAGAACTGAGTGATATAAAGTCAGAATTGAGAGATATAAAGTCAGAATTGAGAGAGAGATATAAAGTCAGAACTGAGTGATATAAAGTCAGAATTGAGAGATATAAAGTCAGAATTGAGAGATATAGTCAGAATTGAGTGATATAAAGTCAGAATTGAGAGATATAAAGTCAGAATTGAGAGATATATAAAGTCAGAATTGAGAGATATAAAGTCAGAATTGAGAGATATAAAGTCAGAATTGAGTGATATAAAGTCAGAATTGAGAGATATAAAGTCAGAATTGAGAGATATAAAGTCAGAATTGAGAGATATAAAGTCAGAATTGAGAGATATAGTCAGAATTGAGTGATATAAAGTCAGAATTGAGAGATATAAAGTCAGAATTGAGAGATATATAAAGTCAGAATTGAGAGATATAAAGTCAGAATTGAGAGATATAAAGTCAGAATTGAGAGAGATATAAAGTCAGAATTGAGATATAGTCAGAATTGAGTGATATAAAGTCAGAATTGAGAGATATAAAGTCAGAATTGAGTGATATAAAGTCAGAATTGAGTGATATAGTCAGAATTGAGAGATATAAAGTCAGAATTGAGAGATATAAAGTCAGAATCGAGAGAGATATAAAGTCAGAATTGAGAGAGATATAGTCAGAATTGAGAGATATAAAGTCAGAATTGAGAGATATAAAGTCAGAATTGAGAGAGATATAAAGTCAGAATTGAGAGATATATAAAGTCAGAATTGAGTGATATAAAGTCAGAATTGAGAGATATAAAGTCAGAACTGAGTGATATAAAGTCAGGATTGAGTGATATAAAGTCAGAATTGAGAGAGATATAAAGTCAGAATTGAGTGATATAAAGTCAGAATTGTGATATAAAGTCAGAATCGAGAGATATAAATTCAGAATTGAGTGATATAAAGTCAGAATTGAGAGATATAAAGTCAGAATTGAGTGATATAAAGTCAGAATTGAGTGATATAAAGTCAGAATTGAGTGATATCAAGTCAGAATTGAGAGATATAAATTCAGAATTGAGTGATATATAAAGTCAGAATTGAGAGATATAAAGTCAGAATTGAGAGATATAAAGTCAGAATTGAGAGAGATATAAAGTCAGAATTGAGTGATATAAAGTCAGAATTGTGATATAAAGTCAGAATTGAGAGATATAGTCAGAATTGAGTGATATAGTCAGAATTGAGTGATATAGTCAGAATTGAGTGATATAAAGTCAGAATTGAGTGATATAAAGTCAGAATTGAGAGATATATAAAGTCAGAATTGAGTGATATAAAGTCAGAATTGAGAGCTATAAAGTCAGAATTGAGAGATATAAAGTCAGAATTGAGTGATATAAAGTCAGAATTGAGTGATATAAAGTCAGAATTGAGAGATATAAAGTCAGAATTGAGAGATATAAAGTCAGAATTGAGAGATATAAAGTCAGAATTGAGAGATATAAAGTCAGAATTGAGTGATATAAAGTCAGAATTGAGAGATATAAAGTCAGAATTGAGAGATATAAAGTCAGAATTGAGAGATATAAAGTCAGAATTGAGAGATATAAAGTCCGAATTGAGAGATATATAAAGTCAGAATTGAGTGATATAAAGTCAGAATTGAGAGATATAAAGTCAGAATTGAGAGATATAAAGTCCGAATTGAGAGATATAAAGTCAGAATTGAGTGATATAGTCAGAATTGAGTGATATAAAGTCAGAAATGAGAGATATAAAGTCAGAATTGAGAGATATAAAGTCAGAATTGAGAGATATAAAGTCAGAATTGAGTGATATAGTCAGAATTGAGTGATATAAAGTCAGAATTGAGAGATATAAAGTCAGAATTGAGAGATATAAAGTCAGAATTGAGAGATTTACACTGGGGACAGATAATTGAATGAAATTAAAGAAAAATACATTTGAAACTTTTGGTAACAAACAATCTGTTATTTTATTATCATTGACAATAACATTAATTTGAATTAGTATTTTCTTAAAGTTTAAAAAGTAAAGTAAAATAAAGTTTAGTAATTATGTTAATTTTTGTAATTTTTATTAGTTTCTGTTATTTAAAATATGTATATATAGTTTCAATTTTTTTTTTGCTTCAGTTTCAGTTTAAGTTCAACTAAATGAAAATGAAAAATATTTTAGTTTAGCTTCAGTTAACTGTAACCCTGCAAACATTACAATGTTTTTGGCACAACAGAATTCATCAAATCCACAGTGGCTGACTAATAATTGGGTGATAATATGTCTCCATGCTGCTAACGTCATTTTGGTCAAAAACAGCTAAACCAATCCGATGAAACATTCATGCTGTATGTTTACATACATGAGATGCCAAAGAGTTCAAGTTCAGGAGTGACTCCTGTATTCCATAAACACACAGAACGATCATTTACTAACTCGCACATTTGTGTATGTGGCCATTGTGATCCAGTATACAACCACTGCAAATAAATGACATGTTATGACACCTAAATACACTGGAAATATCGAGTATTCTATAATAACAGACATCAACACCTGGACATTTCCAGTTAAAGGTGAGGTATGTTATTTCTGCAACAATAGAGTCACCAAACAGAATTACAAAACTAATAACTGTTTTAAAAGTATTTCTTGGAACTTTCCACTGATGATCCTGCCTGTCAGGCTCAAATTTGACGCAAGAACCATTTTCCACCATAAAGAATCTTTTGTGCAATGGAAAAGTTCCATGGATGTTAAAGGCTCTTCATGGAACCAGGGCCGCATAAACAATAGCGCTATGCGGGGCTGAAGCCCTGGGGCCCGAGCATGGAGGGGGCCTGTGACTGGCCATCAGGAGCACCTGAACTATTCCCGGTGGGCCAATCGCCAAAACCCCACTACGCCCACACATATTAAAGTCTGACTGAAGGGCCTTGAAACGTACAGCATTATTAAATGTGTAGATGTAAATTCCACTGGAACAGGAAGACAGGGCGGGACAAACAGCTCCTCCCTTTTTTTTTAAATAGCCAATAGAGTTTAGTTTATATCACAGCTCCAGTTTCCTTATATAAAGCCGTAGTTTCCTCCTCAGGGCTACAGACTACTAAAACAGTCGCATTTGCAACCAAAAATATTAACTTGCGAGTGATATTTTTGCTGAGATTGCCATTGGCGAATGTACATATTATGATTAAAAATTGCATGTGTTTTTACCGGCATGTTCTGTGATGAGTAGCCCATCGCATCTGTTGTTGTGTTGACGTAGTAAAATGAGACAGCAAGTTACAGTGGAAAAGTTACAGTGGAAAAGTTACAGTGGAAAAAAACTCACTGAGACGGATGTCAAAACAGAAAATGACAGAGACGTGTCAATGTAAAAGTGCAGAAAGGCAAGTGTCTATTTCGTGCACACAACGTGTATAACCACAACAGATAAACATGACAGATGTGTGGACGCCAAAATCGGTAACAATTATTTTTTTTTAATTGATACTGATATGGATTCTTATTCTCAGTATATTTTACTCTTGGCTGTTTTGTGTTTCTGCCTGAACTTCACAGGGCTCTAAAAATCGCTAGCCTGGGGTCCCAGGACTATGGTATCTTCCAGCCGGGCAACCAAAGCGTATCACGGGCCTTCCCGACGGGCTATTTTAAATAGTGAATACAATTATTTTCTTGCTTTGCGATGTTGACTGGTTTTGATCAGGCTTATTCGTCTGCAGTGAAGTTTAGCCTCTGTGTGTGTATGAGTGTGACTGTGTGTGTGTGTGTGTGTGTGTGTGTGTGTGTGTGTGTGTGTGTGTGTGTGTGTGTGTGTGTGTGTGTGTGTGTGTGTGTGTTTGAGTATGTTTGTGATGAAGGGCTCGCGGTTATATCCGCAGGTCAGGCAGACCAAATAATACAATTATAATAAAGCATTGATTGCGGGTGGATGAAAGATAAATGATTAATGTGTTGATTTTGTTAAAGTCACTGTAAAACGCAACAAACGTGCATCACTTTCAAAACCAGTCTCTTCAGGGAAAACAAATCAAAGATAACACATGCTTAGAGCACCTCCTAGTGGACAGTATATAAAACACAAAGGAAAACCCTTATGTGAAATATTGCTTAATAACTTAATACCTAAAAATATACGCTAACTTAACAGAAATTATTCTGATAAGAATTTTCCAACATAATGATTGGGAATATTAACATGTTTAAAACATTTTTTTTTTCTTCTTAGGTACTAATTTGCAGAATTTACCAAATTAAAAACAAGGAAGGAAAGTCAATAACATGGGAGCGTTTTTGGTGAAGTAGTTTAACAGGACGAATCAAGTGTTGGGTAGCCTATGTGATGTGTAACGGCCGTGAAGCGCTCTATGTATATGAGCCTATAAGCCTACAGTGGAGAGAAGTGTGAAAATTTCTGTGTGTGTGTGTGTACACGCGTGTGTTGATGTTAAGAGGCACATAGACACATGTCAAAGGGCACTGTCTGAATCGCTTCCTATCCCCTATATAGTGCACTGTCTGATCATTCCCTATCCCCTATATAGTGCACTGTCTGATCGTTCCCTATCCCCTATATAGTGCACTGTCTGATCGTTCCCTATCCCTAAATAGTGCACTGTCTGATCGTTCCTCTATCCCCTATATAGTGCACTGTCTGATCGTTCCCCATCCCCTATATAGTGCACTATCTGATCATTCCCTATCCCCTATATAGTGCATTGTCTATCCCCTATATGGTGCACCGTCTGATCGTTCCTTCTCCCCTATATAGTGCACTGTCTGATCGTTCTCTATCCTCTATATAGTGCACTGTCTGATGGTTCCCTATCCCCTATATAGTGCACTGTCTGATCGTTCTCTATCCTCTATATAGTGCACTATCTATCCCCTATATAGTGCACCGTCTGATCGTTCCCTCTCCCCTATATAGTGCACTGTCTGATCGTTCTCTATCCTCTATATAGTGCACTATCTATCCCCTATATAGTGCACTGTCTGATCGTTCTCTATCCCCTATATAGTGCACCATCTGATCGTTCCCTCTCCCCTATATAGTGCACTGTCTGATCGTTCTCTATCCTCTATATAGTGCACTGTCTGAATCATTCCCTCTCCCCTATATAGTGCACTGTCTGAATCGTTCCCTCTCCCCTATATAGTGCATTGTCTATCCCCTATATAGTGCACTGTCTGATCGTTCCCTATCCCCTATATGGTGCACTGTCTGATCGTTCTCTATCCCTATATAGTGCACTGTCTGTCCCCTATATAGTGCACTGTCTGATCGTTCTCTATCCCCTATATAGTGCACTGTCTGATCGTTCTCTATCCCCTATATAGTGCACTGTCTGTCCCCTATATAGTGCACTGTCTGATCGTTCTCTATCCCCTATATAGTGCACTGTCTGATCGTTCCCTATCCCTTATATAGTGCACTGTCTGATCGTTCTCTATCCCCTATATAGTGCACTGTCTGATTGTTCTCTATCCCCTATATAGTGCACTGTCTGATCGTTCCCTATCCCCTATATAGTGCACTGTCTGATCGTTTCTCTATCCCCTATATAGTGCACTGTCTGATCGTTGCCTATCCTATATAGTGCACTGTCTGATGGTTCCCTATCCCCTATATAGTGCACTGTCTGATTGTTCCCTACCCCCTATATAGTGCACTGTCTGATTGTTGCCTATCCCCTATATAGTGCACTGTCTGATCGTTCCCTATCCCCTATATAGTGCACTGTCTGATCGTTCACTATACCCTATAGAGTGCACTGTCTGATCGTTCCCTATCCCCTATATAGTGCGCTGATTGTTCCCTATCCCCTATATAGTGCACTGTCTGATCGTTCCCTACCCTATATAGTGCACTGTCTGATGGTTCCTATCCCCTATATAGTGCACTGTCTGATCGTTCCCTACCCCCTACATGAAAATAAAGGAATTATCATGCAAGCCAGTGATTGTGTCAAGTATTTTCAAATATTTGAGTTTAATATTTTAATTTACAAGGATTTAAGTTAATCTGTAGACAATTCATGTATGCAGTAAAAATAAAGCTAGTATTATAGTAAATTAATAATCTATGCTAGGTTAAATAAACAACCCAATTTGCTGGGTAAAATTAACCCAAAATGTGTTCTGTTCTTTATTTACCCAGCCCTTAGGTTGAACTCAAATTGGGTTGTTTTTAACCCAGTTTTTTTTTATTTATTTTTTAGAGTGTATGCCTTTAGGTTCGGTATCTTTAGGTTTGGTGTTTAAATGAAAATGTGAACGCTAAGCGGACCAAACGAACCAAGTGAACCGAAATACAAGTGTGAACACACCCTAAGAGTGTTCAACAGAATCAAGCTATAAATGATTCATAGTTGTCTCTGCATGTTAAAGTAGTTTCTTCTTTCCAAGTTTAACATCAAACAACTTAAACTATCATTCTATCCTCTCAAATCTCTCAGCACTTTTTTTCTCCATGACTCACAATACACACAGGTGCTGAATCATGCGGTGGGAATGTTACGAGAGTCGGATATCTCAGAGTCAGGAGACTTTGGACAGGTTGCAGAACGTGTGCCATGCTGCTGCTGTACAGTCAGAGATTTATTTATTTTTTTGTGATGGTCTTCCATCTGCTTTGCATTAGCTCACTCTAACACTCTATGCGTTTCAGTGAGTGTGCGAGTCAATAACCTCGCATGGACCTACTCAGGAGCCCTGCGGAGTGTCTCACGCTCTCTCTTCCTGACAGACTGCATCTTTGGTTAACGGCCATAAGTTTCAAGGTATTTTGCTGTGGAAGGACTTGTGATGTGAGAGGACAACATGCTGCTTTTCATGACTACAAACCAAGTCAAATGCAAGTCACGTCAAAACAAATTCAGTTTATTTTCTATAGCACAAATCACAATCGTTTCAAAGAAGATTTACAGAAAAGATAGCCTGAATACCCCAAAGGCAAAAGGCACTGGAGCAAGACAAACCTAACAACCAAACCACAAGTAACCAATGGCACACAAGGAAAAAGAGCCAGAGAGATTACACAAAGGTCTATTGACTTTATTTAGTTGTTTATTTTAGAACTGAAGTCATTCACAAATGCATGCCAAACTACATATCGCAGTAATCCTTCAGCGTCATGCAGGCCATTTAATTCAGTTAGGGGAAGCTAAACGTTCAAAAAGTGTGGTGAAAAATATTGTGCTTCCATTGACCTGAAAGGTACAATTTGGTCTCCATTTCTTGAGACATTTTGAAGAACAAAGAACACATTTTTTTTTTCATGTCACGAGATAAACTATAAACATCTGAATGTGCATGTCTGCATCAGGCTTCGCTACACACACACACCCACACCGATCAGGCGTAACATTATGACCCCCTTTTGCTGCCAAATGGCCCTGACCCATCGAGGCATGGACTCCACTAGACCCCTGAAGATGTGCTGTGGTATCTGGCACCAAGATGTTAGCAGCAGATCCTTTAAGTCCTGTAAGTTGCGAGGTGGGGCCTCCATGGATCGGACTTGTTTGTTCAGCACATCCCACAGATGCTCTATTGGATTGAGATCTGGGGAATTTGGAGGCCAAGTCAACACCTCAAACTCGTTGTTGTGCTCCTCAAACCATTCCTGAAGCATTTGTGCTTTGTGTCAGGAGCATTATCCTGCTGGAAGAGCCACAGCCACCAGGGAATACCGTTTCCATGAAAGGGTGTACATGGTCTGCAACAATGCTTAGGTTAGTCTCAGCCTCAGACGTGACGCCCACAGACCGTTGGCTGAATGTCTGAAGCATATGACGCACTTTTCCGGTAACACTTCAGGAGGTTCGAAATCGTTATTTGATTGGTTGAATTCTACAGGATGTCCGCGAGATGCCTGGAAACAAATGCCGCGACTCCAAACTCCTTCGTGGAAGAAGAACGCCGTTGTGTGTATGTGAGGTTTGTGGCTCCATTGTTGAAGTAAACTTGCATAACGTTCTTGAATGAATAATTTATAGATGCACGTCAGTCTGTTATTGCAGGGACACGCCCCTAAACATGACGCGGAACAAAACAAACTGTCAGTGGTTGCGTTACATGTCAGTCAAACGTTCTTCTTGGGCGGTCCTTGGCCAATAAAAGCTGTGATAGAGGCCAGACCTTCTGCCATTAGTCTGAAGGTCTGGCTACGCAAGATTATGCTTAGGTAGGTGGTACGTGTCAAAGTAACATCCACATGGATGGCAGGACCCAAGGTTTCCCAGCAGAACATTGCCCAAAGCATCACACTGCCTCCACCGGCTTGCCTTCTTCCCATAGTGCATCCTGGTGCCATGTGTTCCCCAGGGAAGCCACGCACACGCACCCGGCCATCCACGTGATGTATAAGAACACGTGATTCATCAGACCAGGCCACCTTCTTCCATTGCTCCGTGGTCCAGTTCTGATGCTCACGTGCCACTGTTCGTGCTTTCGGCGGTGGACAGGGGTCAGCATGGGCACCCTGACTGGTCAGCGGCTATGCCGCCCCATACGCAACAAACTGAGATGCTCTGTGTATTCTGACACCTTTCTATCAGAACCAGCATTAACTTCTTGAGCAGTTTGAGCTCCAGTAGCTCGTCTGTTTGATCAGACCACACGGGCCAGCCTTCGCTCCCCACGTGCATCAATGAGCCTTGGCCGCCCATGACCCTGTCGCCGGTTCTTCACATTTTCATTGGTTTTGTGAAGGGAAAATAATCACACTGAAATTACTTATTTTACTTGTAATAAAATCTACAAAATTTGCTGATATAAACTCAGCTTGAAAATGTGTTCTGTGGTATAGTTTTTAGATTAACTCTAGTATGGTTTGCAATTAATACGTAATCTATCTTAACTCAGAAATTAACTGCTATGATGACATTGTAGCATTAATTTGTATGTTCAGGGAAGGAGGCGGGGCGGGAACTGGCAAACATTTAAAGACTTTAATAAATGTAAACGTGGGCAGCCCCTCACGGACGACTCGCCACGCGCACACATAATAAAACATAAATAAACCGCAACATAAAGTCCAGGCCTGGTCTCTCTCGTCCTTCACTGGTGTCGCTCGTCCTTATATGCCTCGAGGCTCCCTCATGAGAGGACTCGAGACTGGTGTGACTACGCAGGTGGCGCTCACTCTCAATCACGCACCGGTCTCTTTCGCTCCTCCCATGTCTCTCGCTCGTCTACCTCGCCACATACTCCATCGCCCCCAGTGGCCCAATCTCGGAGACACAGAGAGCGACAGGGCGAGAGAGTGGAGAGAGAAAAAAATAAAAATTCCAGTCCGGTTCCCGACACACTGCCCTTCGGTCCTTAGCCAGCCCCACCACAGACATCATTTGGACAGTATCTATTTACATGGAGTACAAATAGTGATAGATGCAACTGAGTTTACCATACTATAGGTAAAATATCTGAGCAATAGTGGGTAGACTTACTAAAAATAGTGTCAACAAGTTTGACTATTTGCACTTACGTAATAGACTTCTTATAATTTGCCTCTTAGCATGCTCCTGGTCATTATTTATACACACACATATATACACACACACACACACACACACACACACACACACACACACACACACACACACACACACACACACACATACATTTTCATAGCATGCTATGCAGCTTGTATATTTGTGTATCTTGTAACATAATGACAAAATAATTAAATGACATTAATTAAAGATTAAAAGTTTGGTTGGAGCCAGCGATAAACAGACAGAGTGACACTCTCTGAAGCCTGTCTGGCAGGATAAGTGTGAATTATATGGACTGTCCCACATCACAGGTGTCAAGCATGTGGTGTGCAGTAGGTGTTTATAGCCCTTGTTCATTGTACCCTGGTTTTGAGCATCCTCAGACCCCGTCCAGCGAGAGAGGGGGAGATCAGAAGCGATTAGAGTCTACGGTAATCCGACCCATCCAGTGATCAGTGTGCTGGTAGAGGAGAGTCTCACACACGGGGGAGAACAACTGACAGGGACCGAGGAGAGTTCACCATGCGCACACCCCTAAAAACATACACACCGCATAAACTGCTCTCACATCGCTTTACACACGCGCAGGGATCTTACATACGAAAGAGGACAACCAAACCAGGATTTGGACAGCCTGTAAGCTTCACATGGCACATGGTAAGTCTGGAAAGCGCAGCTTAGTCTAAGTACCTTACAATTATATGTTCATATGTTTCATATTTAATTTGGATTTGCAGTAAGTCATTATAAAGTGACTGTTTAAACAGGAATGTTGAGACAAGCGAAAAAAAAGTGAGAAAAAACATTCTTTTGACAATTCATTTCAGGCTAAAATTCTAAACATTCTAAAAGCATTTTGTGCGTAAAACAGGTCAAGTGCCTGATCTAAACCGTACATGAAGGTGAAGATCTGAAATTTCCTGGCTTAACTTAACAGCTCTGTTGCAAAACCTTTGATGCCTACATAGGCATCTTAACCGGAAGGAACCTCATAAGGGATTGATTTGAAACGCTCTGCATAGGGACCAACTCTTTACAAATAAGCGCTTTGCATGGGAGACTTGACTCATGATTGACTTTGATAGAGTTTGCATGTTGCTAAGCAAACAATATGATACTCTACTATAATGTAAAAGTCACAAAAATTGGGTAAAATACTTTAATCTCTACTTTAATAATTCAATAATATTGGAGAAACCTTAAAGTGCTAGGTTTTGCATTAGAGTAACTGAGTAGCAGCTTTATTTTGGGATTCAATTCTCACTATTAACTAATTGCTTATTAATTATACATATTACTAGTATATTGTCTGTTTATTAGTACTTATTAAGCACATATTAATGCCTTATTCTGCATGACCATATTCCACATCCCTTTATCTTACAGTACCTAAACTTAAACTACAAAACGCAGATAAGCAGTAAATTAAGAGTTTATTAAGGCAAAAGTCGTAATTAATAGTGAATATGTGTTCCCCATAGTGAAAGGTTACAGAGTAAATGCATCCACCTGCTATTTCTGCTGCTGTCTTTGTCGTACCAAAGTGCACAGTGTTCATTCTGCCAATTTGGGATTGTGTTTCAGATCTGGAATCCTAAAGCGGACCGGAATCAGCCTCGCTAGTTTAAATTGCAAAGCCAAGATCAACTAGTCTTAGACTTGTGTAACCTAAACCAACTATGTCAAGGATGAGAAATTCAGGCCCCACCTCCAGAGTGGCCGGAAGAAATTTTAATGTAAACATATATCAGGAAAAGCCTGGAGGAGAAGTCATCATGAAGGAATCTCTAAGACACTCAGTATAGTACTTAATATCCATACAAAGCAACCATGCAGAAGGCTCTTGTTATTGACTTGTTATTACATGGATGTACAGCGTGGATGGACAGCACACTAGCACCTCAAATCCTGCCTCCATGGGGATTTGCCCTCCCCACCTGTTGCCTGAGGTCAAGCCAGCATAGCGCCGCCTGATAAGTCTGGCTTGGCTGGCCCTTGGTAAGGACACATCTTCTTTTGTTAGCATAAGCTGCGCTGCAGGCGGGGTGTTAAACACTGCAGATCGCCACAGATTCAGAGGCGCAACTGTACACCCAGAGCGCATACATCGTGATTAGTAAACAGGTTGTTTCATTGCCAGATCAAAGTTTTCCGTACTTGTGGAAGTTGTATCATCTCGGAGACATTTGCATTTGTCTCTCGATAGGGAGCTGGAAATCTTGATCTTATCTTATATTGTTTTATCAGATAGTGAAAGAAATCCCTGTTTAGTGTTTTTACATTAGACCACAACAAAGTCCCTAAGGAGAACCTTTGATTCCTGTCTAGACCTTGGTCCATACATCACTTACAGTCCATTTGAGTTCAACGGAAACGGCTTAAAGGCTTTTTAACCCATACCTTTGGAAAGCGGATTTTTGGGGGCAGATATAGAGGTATTTATGGATAGTTCGATGTAAACCAGGTTAGAAGTTTCCAAGGGTATCTGATGGTATTCAGGGACTCCTTTGTTATGTATCGCATTTACTCTCGTATTGGAAACCAAAATATTTAATGCAGTGTTTGCAAAAATATGCAAACCTTGATGCATTATTTTCCT
Source organism: Paracanthobrama guichenoti (assembly GCA_018749465.1). Taxonomy (NCBI): domain Eukaryota; kingdom Metazoa; phylum Chordata; class Actinopteri; order Cypriniformes; family Gobionidae; genus Paracanthobrama; species Paracanthobrama guichenoti. The sequence goes on from CM031944.1 coordinate 12,661,717, forward strand.
ATTATTACTGTAAAGCTGCTTTGGAAACAATCTGTATTATAAAAAGCGCTATATAAATAAAGGAGATTTGACTTAATATTCAGTAATATTATTGGTTGACTGCAGAGAACAAAACTTGAACTACAGATTGAGGCTGGACTATGACAGGATTGTCTTCAGTAGAGAGCTGATTTAAAGCTGAATTGGACTTGTTTCATATTTGATGAACTACACAGTTAAGGCTCGTTCACACAGAACACGTTTTTGCTAGGGATGCATGATATTTTGGCCACCATGTTGGTAAATTTTTATATTAGCGTTATCGGCCCGATAAGACAATTTGGCCGATAGATAATGGATTATTTCCTTCTTAGCTGAGACGCCTTCAGATGCACACTGTTTGCCATTATGGTTTTGAATGGCTTGAAATATGATTGAGTCACTGAAAATACAGTTCATAACATGTACAGCACAAGTCTGTCATATAGGCTACATACAATTATAAAGAGAATATTATAATTGTGTGCTTGGGATTAATGAGTGAGACTTTTGTTTTTGTAATCAGGCTCTCAAAAATTATATAAAAATTTTGATATGGGCTATCAAATATTACAAGAATTATCAGTTATCGGTATCGGCCAAAAATTTCCATATCAGGTGCATCCTGGTTTTGCTTTGAAAAAGCGAGATTGTGGGCAGTGGAATGAGGAAAATGCAGCGCATCTCGTGCGCGTTTTTAAAAATTGAACTGATTTTAACTTGAGTGGCGTGTCTAAAACACGCCATGTCCACCTATAAAACGTTGCAAGAGAAAGATGCAAGGCAGCGGTATATGCGGGTATACACATCCATCTAATGCGTTTACATAGGAAAATAATGGAAAAGTAGCACACTGGAATGGAAAAAAGCATTCTGTGTGAGCGACCCCCTTACTGAACAGACAACAACAAAAGCGTAATTTAATGTCACTTGTTTCATTTACTGGATGAATCAGCGTTTTTTTAAACAAATCTCTTGAATGAATTATTCAATGACATACATTTTAAGTCACTTGTAGCCACCTACTTTCATTCACTATCTTTGTTTGAAGCGTCAAGTTGCTTGATCGCTTTACCATAGACATTAGTGTTTATCTCAGTACTTCTGTGATCATTCGAATATTTGTAACAGAAATAGCGATGCTGTGTGGTTTTAGAAAAGACTGTTTGTGAAGCGGTTTCATACATGATATCTGCTCGCTCTGGATCAGTGGCAGCTCAACACAGATTTGAATGTCCCAGTGTGATTTTATCAAAGGTTTAACAGACAGAGACAAATCGTTGTAATTTAGGAATGAGATCACGTGGGTGTTTGAATTGAGATCGCAATCTTTTGACAGTTTAATCATGTTTGCATCACTGATTCTGTTATTTATTACGCTGAAGATACTTTGAAACTCTGCATTGTATAAAGCGCTCTCGAAATAAATGTGGCTGACTTAGCAAAATCTACTGCACTCCTGCAAGCTGACAAAGGGAAATCTGAAACTAGTTTGTATTTATCCACAAATATCACTAGGATTATTATTATTGAACAGTGTGATTGTTACTCAATTCAAGGCTGGTATATGGCAGCTGACCCGTACTTGATGACCTGATCATAATCGTCAGTGGGATCTGGTGCATTTAGGGTGGCAGTGCAGGTTAGCTATATTCACTTGAGCACTTTCAACTCCCATAACTACAGGATTCAATCGGGCTTAGTTTGCAGAAGCCTGATGAAGGCACGCTGTAAAATCGATGCTTTCGCCACTCTTTCCCTCGGCCTCAGAGGAACTCTCCAAAATCCGCTTGCAGGTGCAGCGTTACGCATTCAAAACCGCGACCCTGAGCTTTGACATCGTTTTGAGCCTGCATTTTCCAGATAGAAAGTCTTGGATGGAGTGCGTTGTTTTCTGTCTGTCCTGCTCGACATGCACAGCGAAAGCTGCACATTCAAGTGTGCCAGTCGCTAATCATCAGGACTTTTAAAATGCCATCACTTTAATAGCACCAGGGTTGTATTTAGAAATGCGATCCGGCTCTTATCAGAGCTAATATAGTTGAACTATCACCGGCTTTGGCTTGCAACAAACATTCATCGGCATTAAGCAGACACCGTGGGCTACGATGCAACTGATTACGGTTTACAAGATTTGACTATCATTTATAATATCTGATAACACGGCTGTTGTCGACAAAAACAAAACAACTCTGGAAGTTCTAAATCGTATACGTGGTACAAACAATGTGACCATTGCGGTTTAGTAGTCGTAATCAGGATGTGATATGCAAAGGTCATGTCTTTTCAGCTATTGATCACTGGGTAGTGCACATGTGCATGTCTCTCCCTCATGCATCACAGGCTTTTATTCCTGTCAGATGTTTAATTTCCTAAACGAGGTACATTTTTTGCAACCAGCACAAATAATATTCTGGGTAAAGGATGTGGAAATGCTCTCTGAAACATGCAGCGTTCACACAGAGAATTAAATAGCCACTCTAACAGAGCTCGGTTGTTTTCTGGTGATATCAAATTCCGACGCAGTAAATCCTCCAGGTGGAACCACAAATCAAACCTCCGAACTCAACTGTGACTTCATGAAGCAATTGCGAAACTACTAGGAATGAAGTGCCTGTCATTCTAAACTCTACACATATACCTGTTCTTTGTGTGTTTGTTTAGTTAATAAAATGTGCAGAGTGAACATACTTTCAGATGCAATAAAATTCATGGGTGTCTTAAAATGGAAAGTTAACAAAACAAATGTAAATATTTCAATCTTAATAGTTTCCAAACATTATGACTTTTCTTCTGCTGAACAGAAAGAGTATATTTGGAAGTTAGTGTAAAAACAATAATAGAACCCATTGAATTTCATATTTTGTGTTCATACTGGTATGGAACGACATGATGGTTAGTATAATGACATCTTTTGTGTGAAACATCCCACATTTTTACACTTTTTCATTGTGTAATTTCACCCCACTGACTTTCCTCCTAAAATCTGCAGAAAATGCTGCTTAAAGAGATAGTTGCTTTAAACAAACTGACCCTTATGTTGTTCCAAACCTGTGTGACTGACATTATGTACGTTAAACTGGCTTCCGACTTCAGTATACTCTTCCATTAAAAGCAGTACAATAGTCAGAGATCCAAATAGCAAACTTTATTCCGGATGACAGAAATACAAATGTATGGGTGTCTGTGGTTTCCTACAAATGTAGAAATGAAAAATATAATGTTACAACATTGCTACTTATTTGCTGAATAAGATATACATCTTTGCATATACTTAAGTCACATTTTGTGTGAATAAACATTTTGTTAAACTAATGACCTTGATTACAATAATATTCCGCTACATGATATCACACAAATACAGCTGCGATGGTGAAGCTGCAGAGTGTAAAGCTAGTAGTATGAGCATTAGCGATTACAACAACACCACACATCTAAGCTAAATAATCATAATGATTCGGAGCATTTGAAACGCTATTTAATAAGCATGCACAATACAGCCCAAAATATAATGATAAGAGCAGTTTCTCCGTCCCAACAGCGTACAATCTGGTTCAATATGACACAGTACAGATCAAATCCTGTGAATTTATGCAGTTAAATTACTGCCACCTGCTGGCTGAGTTGTGTAACAAGGGAGCACGATGCCCTCAAATATGCCCGACATGTTGCAATTAAACAAATTGCTCTAATTCTCGTCTCTAGGATTGTCATCATTATCAGTCCAATTGGTAGCACAACCAGCTTAGCTACAGAGGCTTGAGTATGTGTCTTCGATGTTTACCTCTAGAGTGCATACATAATCATCACTTGGAATGATTCTTTAACACGCGCCTTTGACCACAAGGCTCTGGGGTAGTTGAGGTCAGCAACCATAATCACTTGTCAGTTGTGACATTAGGAGAAGAATTCTGCCATATATGATGAAGTTGCAAACTGAGCAAGTATTTCGGATGAACTGGCTCGAAGTGATCCAGTTATTACCTGGCTGTATCAGTAGCGCTTGCTACAATAGATCACTTGGTCATACACAGCTTGTTGAAGAGGCATCCACCACCCCATTAGCAGCAAGTTGGGTGTAGATAGATCAGGACCCATATCCCAAAGGTTTTGGTTCATAATGCCCTCAACTTCAAATCAATACAGTCCTTGTACCTCTTCACAAAAATATACCGAGTCTTTTAAGACTATCTGTAGTGAGGCCTTGATGGATTTAATTTCTCTCTCCCACATGCTCCTCCGAGAAGTGGGGGCATGGGTGGGATGGTGAAATCAATATTCTGCTTAGATAACATTCTTGTAGTTCAGGTTCCAGAGTAACTGAAGCTTCCCTGTAGTTTCCACGAAAGTTTGTGCCTTGATCACAGAGGTTCATAAGGCTTGCCTCGTCTTGCTACAACCTTCCAGGTGCCAGTAAAGATCTGTCCATACTACAGAAGGTCTAAATTAATACGCACCTTGTTGTTAGACATTTAAATATGATCCAATTTTTTCTCTGACGGTCAACTCCAGTGGACCAAGGGGGTTTAAAAGAGACACAACCGTGCTGAGGGCAGATCAGCCATTTTAGGCACAGTTGGTTTCTGGCGCCACTTGGTATTACACTCTGTACACTTGCTTTGATATTTCTTACGGCTTCTTTCTGCCCTTTGGATCAGTCTCACTCCTCAGTTCCAGAAAGCTTGGTCTGCGTCAGTAACTTTGTCACTGGGTGATTGGGTTCAAAGCACTGTGGGTGTATCCTCCTGTAGTATTTCTGCTTTACAAGTCGGCCTCCAAATAAAAATCACACACCGAGTTGGTTGTAGACTGGAGAGGAGTTTTTCATGCAGCTACTGGTGGGGACTGTTTTCTGCATGAAGTGCTTTGAGTTCTTCAGAAAGCACTCTCCAGTTTGCACTCTTGGCCAGTTACCTTCAGTTTGGATCACGTACATCGGCTTGAACATAGTAGTGCGGTCTCTCCGCCCAGATGTGCTGGTAACACAGAATCCACAAGCTTATTCCAAGACCCACAGAAAGGTGGTTTTGCGTGAATCTTCTCTTTCTTCGGTGTGATGGGGGCATACAAGCCATTGATCTGTAGGTTGAAAAAGGAAAGCGGGGCCAGCCACTCAGCAGCGGGGACAAATCCAACAATGTTCTTCCTCTTGTTATATAGTCTGCAAGACTGCTGTTGGAATCATCATACCTCCAGTTCTCAGTTCCGACCAGAACGTGAATCTCTGAGATTCTGGTTCCCATAAACACTTTATACTGGCAAGACTCTGATTTTATCAGCTCAGTGCTATTGTAGAAGTCAGACCACATTGACGTTGTCTGAGAAGTAAGGCTGAGTTCAGTGTTCAGTGCTCGAGCTAACTGTGCTCAGTTGGTGCAGCACAGAGGAGTCTAGGGGTGGGAATCGAAGCCTGCTTCTTCAGTGTAATCCGGGACCTGGCCATGAGGATATGTGAACGTTGCCTGCTTATTCTCTGCTCTAAGATGGGCAACTGACCCATAGCCCTTCTCTGAAACATCACAGAAGATGTGATGATCGATTACAACAGAGTGAGTTGGCACATAATGGGAAGTAGCATCTAGGCAGGGATATGTTCGGTTTGTTTTCCCATGTTTGCCATACAGAGAGAGGAGCTTTTTCGTCAATGGATTATCCCATCCTCCATCTCTTCCCGAGCCTGGACTGAGGACTTTGACTCATGTGGTGTATGGAATAATAAATCCAGGATCGCAGTGGCACAGTGATATGGTTAGTTGCTTACAACCAATAGTATTTGGAGACGCAGTGCCACTTTAGTCAAGTAGATTCCTGAGAGTCTACTCTGTCTTCCATAAGCCAGGATTCACAGTTTGTGATCTTGCCTCCAGTTGGGTGAGCTATAACATCTGTGATGTTGCTTGCCCCTGTCGTATTCAAAACCTCCTGTAGCAGAAAGATTCTGCACTTGCAGGGAAATCACTTTGGCCTGTGGCGGGTTCTGAGACTGGAGACAGTTATCCACAAGCATGCAGAACAGATTCCATAGCTATCCTCATGGCCCCTGCTGCATGGTCTCTGACATGCAGTCGGAGAGCAAAGCTGCGTCGTTCCAAATGGCAATACACACCATTCGTAAATGTCAGACAGCATTCCCTCTCATGTTCCTGACCGAGGAAACAAAAGTAGTGGGGTCTATCACTCAAGGAGAAGCCTCAACTGATGGAACGCTGAAAACTGTCTTACTGATCGCTTCGGCATGGTCCTAAACACGTGAATTACATAGCGAGATGGACCAAAAGTTGGTCCAGGTAATGGTGTATCATTCAGTCAGGCTTGCTGCTGGTTGGGAACAGTTAAAAGATCCACCCTGGTCTTACCTTTGTGGTATACTATGTGATGG
>CM031944.1:12697423-12749466 GCA_018749465.1 Paracanthobrama guichenoti
ACACACTGTGTATTCTGGACACTTTTCATCAGAACCAGCATTAACTTCTTGAGCAATCTGAGCCAGGTGGAATTATCTGTTTGATTTGACCACATGGCCAGCCTTCGCTCTCCCACATGCACTTCCACGAGCCTTTGGCCGCCCATGACTCTATCACTGGTTCACTCACTGTTCCTTCCTTAGGACCACTTTGATAGATACTGACCACTGGCAGACCGGGAACAATTCCCACAAGAGCTGCAGTTTTGGGAGATGCTCTGAACCTGGACCGCTCAGCCACTGCTAATTTGCCCTTGTCAATCTCTGGCTTCAAATCCTTACGTCAGCTTGCCCATTTTTCCCTGGGTTTTTCTAACATACATCACCTCTGAGGACAAAAATGTTCACTTGGTTGTCTAACATATACCCCAGCCACTAACAGGTAAAGTGGATGAAGAGATAATCAGTGTTATCCTTTCAGTCTTTGCCTGGCTTTTTCACTGCTCACATTCAGACACAGGTGTGAAAAAGCCAGGCAAAGACTGTACCACCTGCGCCAGCCTGAGGGAAATTCAGGGTTTCACCAGCCATCCTGGAAACTTTCTATTTAGGCGATGGCAGAAGTGTATTAACTCAGTGCATCACAGCGCGCGGTATGGGAACAGCACCAGTCATGACCGCAAAGCCCTGCAAAGAGTCGTGCGTTTATCCGAAATAGGTATTCGGGGTCAGCTCTCCCATCTCTGCAGGGCGTCTACACCAAACGCTGCAAGGTAGAGCTACCAAGATCATCAAGGACTCTAATCACCCTGCAAACCCTCATTTCACGCTGCTGCCATCTGGTAGCGCTTCCAAGCCTGATGGCCAAAACTGAGAGACTCAGGAGAAGCTTCTTCCCCAGGCCATCAGACTCCTGAACTCAGTCACTTAACAACACGTGACTTCACTTCAGGATATACATACTGTCATTGCACTGCACTTTCTGTTCTCGTTGTTACTGTGTAACAACCTGTTATAAACCTGTTTGCACATTATACTCTTATACATTTGTTAACCACATATTTATAAGTCTACAGTTTACTCACTGCACAGTCTACTTCAATTATTTTATTCCACTTTATCCTTATTTGTTACCTTTTTTTTTTTTTTTTCTCTTGACTTGATTATTTATAATTCTACAGATATAGACATATATATATATATATATATATATAGATAGTACTTTTTTTTAATCCTATTTCTATATAATTTCCTCCTTGTGTTTTTAACTGTGAATTTGCACTGTCCATGGAGCGGACCTGTTTACATTTCACTGCCGGTTGTATATTCTGTATATAACTGTGTATGTGACAAATAAAACTCTTGAATCTCTTGAATCTTGAATCTTATTCACTTCACCGGTCATAATGTTACGCCTGATCAGTGTAAGTAATAACCCTGCTCTGAAAAATCCAGCATTGCTGAAGCTCTTCTCATAACCCCTGTTATTGAACAAACTGTTTATGTTTATGCTGTTATTTGGCATTTTCTTTGTTTTCATATCTCTAAATGTTCATGTTTTGCAATGTACACAAGCTCTTTTTAACTGATTTATGTATGGATTTACGGTGTGTAGATTAACATAAACGTATGTACCTCGGTTTTGGGGTCATGGTTCGATACGAGTCCGTTACAACAGGTAAAAGCAGGTAATCACCAATGCTAGGTTTCTATTCATTTATTTTGAACAGATACAGATATAGGTGCAAATAGCAGCCTAGCAGCATTTAGTCCTCTAAGGAAGTTCCTTTAGTGTATTAAGCAATAAGCAGTAAACAGAATGCACTCTTGTATAGGTCATATTTTTTGTAACGCTGATTTAAAAAAAAAATAATAATAATAATAATTTGGTAAATCAGCTTCAAATCTTCCATGACACAAAATTATTTTGTCTCATTATAACATCAGAAACAACTTAAAATACTCCATTTATGGTCCCACTTTTTGCTGTCCCGGGTTCCTTTCTGTGAAGTTAGCGCGTCACAAACATTACATGAAACATAGCGTATATGGGCTACTAGCAAGCTCTTGTGTGCCGTGTGAACTCTCTCTTTGGGTTGGTTGTTGGTGTATAGAGGGTATTCACGTGACGTCACCGTCAGCCGGAATGACTGTGGTTACACCCACTGACTGGCAAAAAGACTGAGGGGCAGCATTGGTCTTCAGTGTGAATGCAGCAAAAAACACTCAAAACCAGGCCCAGCACCAGAGGGGCTTGGCCACGGACCCCATGGACATCCCTGTGCCCCCCTCCAAGGACTTGATAGTAGCATGTAATTTTCTCACTCAAACCACTGCTGCCTGCTGCTTCTGCTACTGATTGGTTTAAGAGGGAAAAGCTGCCCATAACTGCTGGTCTAGGATCTGTTTTCTTCCTAATAATAGCATATTAGTAGCGAAAAACAGTTATCTGTGCGTATCTGTATTTGCACTCGTCAAATGATTCAATTTCCAATGTCTTTCTGCTTCGGTGAGTAATGTAACCAACCACAGACATGTTTGTTGATTTCTACAACACAATGGCCAATCATATTTAAGTTAGAATCTACTCACCGCTCGAGTTTTTGTCCAGTGCTGAGTTCTGCACGTGCGCTAATCCTCTAGCGTAGACATTATGTAAATAAGATTCATTGTGTCATCAGCTTCACTGATTAATATAACGGAACTTTGTGAGATTGCGTTCATTGAATGAGTGACCGCTTTTAGTGATTATAACGGGAGTGCTCTTTGCGTGCTGTCTAGGCAATATAAAAAATAATTAATAGGCCTATAATATATTCAGAATTTGAATGAAACTTTTGTTTTCCATTCTTGACAAGCGCCACATACACAGTACATGGCCCATCCGCATATACAAGCAGGATATACTCTCAAAATTGTGATGACTGACAGTGATAAATATTTATGTATTGAAATCAGGCTATATAAATGTCAGGAAACATGATTCTGGCTGCATGTCAATATCCATAGATCACAGGATATTTGCCAAGTTGCAAGGAACACTATATTGAGTCCAATCTTTAGTTTAAACTGATAACCGTTTGTTTTACTCGTGTTTTCCCCTATTAACTCCAGTCATGCAGCAGCTCTTCTGCCACTCAGCCCCGGCTGAGGGGCGTGTTCTGGCGTGTCACGGCGATGCATACCCTCTATAGATCGTCTCCTCTTCTTAAGCTCTTTTTCCTGTTGTGGTGGTTAGCAAAAAGCATTGCATTAGCATGCACACCCTTCTGGATTGAAGTGTGGATCGCCTGTGTCTGACTGTATTCATTATCTGACTGTCCATACAGTCAAATACAGCTAATACATGTACCGTTACATCCCTAGATCCTTTGAAACAGGAGACAAATCTTCTGATCCTTTAAAATGTTTTCACCAGTTTGAATTTTTACTTTAAAACTTCAGATGACATTGAATAATAATATAATCATAACTAGAACAATTAAAATGTTTAATAGAACAATTCTACTGCCAACAGAGGAACGTCTCAGGTTACGTGTAACCTCTGTTCCCTGAGAACAGGAACGAGACTGCATCCTAGAGCGCATATGGGGAATGCTTCCAGTGTGACAGGTGTCTGAATCACTGTCAAATCACGTCAATCCTATTGACCCGGCGCCAGCCTATGGCGTCATCATGACCAGGAAGTATATAAGGGGCGCCTTGCAAACATGACACCATCTTTTTCGGCCTGAAGGGCAGGTTGTTTGGCAGGCAGGCCCAGAGGCATGGCAACGAGGCGCAGTGTCCCGTTCGCTGTTCTCAGGGAACAGAGGTTACATACGTAACCTGAGACGTTCGATAGTTGTTCAATAGAACAGTTCTACTGCCAACAGAGGGAACATCTCAGGTTACGTATGTAACCTCTGTTCCCTGAGAACATGGAACGACACTGCATCCTAGAACACATATGGGGAATGATATACCCACTACGCCATGCTGAGGGGAGTGCATGCCTACTGGCAGTGACAACTGTCAGGACAAGCAAATTCAACTGAAATACTTAAACCACTCCCCCTCTGGTCACACTAGGCTGTCAGTGACAGCATTGACCTACTACCTGCTAGCAACTCGTGCAAACTAAGTGACTGAAATCCAGGAACTCACCTTCAGGGAGGCCTGGTGAGGCCTGCCACCTGATAGCAGAGCGTGCTAGCTGCCCGGGCCCCCAAACTCAAGGGCTTACCTTCAGGGAGGCCTGGTGAGGCCCACTACCTGATAGCTTTTCATGCTAACTGACGCAGTGACTGGAACCGGGAACTCGCCCTCAGGAGGCCTACTACCTGCTAGCAGCTCATGCTAGCAGTCCAGTAACTGAAGCCCAGGAACACACCCTCAGGGGAGGCCAGGTGAGACCTACTACCTGATAGCGATCCTACAGGGAGGTCTGGAGGGGCCTACTACCTGCTAGCAACCCATGCTAACTGCCAAGGTGTCCGGCAACTTCAATAAGTGAAGAGAAAGCACATAAAACGACAATTTCAATATTTAAGTGTGTAAATGTGTATTAACATTCAATAATGTGTAACATTCAACATACATATGTAAAAATATTTAAACAGATTTAAACAAATGCAAGTAGGCCTATATCAAATCGGTCCTACACGACACGCCCCGAGTTAGATTCGAACCGAAGTAGATTTACGAACCTACACTTGACCTAAAAAGGCCTGTAGGTGACATGCCACCTTCATTACCAACTATAACTTTATCAGATAGTAAATCAATTCAAAATGCAGTAGTTAATTCTTAGCACGCTGAATGTGGTCTAATGTTTCCCTCATATGAAACACAAGCAATAAATAATGTGCTATTTATAGCAGTCAATACTTTGAGCTTATCGTTCTTCCTGTGCACTTCTCTTTTCATTAGGCAAATTAGTGTAAAGTGCTACTGTGCATGCTTCTTATGTTTTCGGATTGAATTTATTCTGTTGTTTCACAGAGTCATAAATGCCTTTCCAATCTTATATGCGATGGAAAAACCGAGGAGAAACGAGTTTGGCAAAAGGCGGATTCGAACCCAAGTTAATTTGCATCAAAAGTTTCTGCTTTCCCTTATATTAGTTTTACAACCTACACCACTGCTGCAGATATGTTATAAGCGGCTTTTGTAATTTTGCCTGTCACAACAACCATTGTCTCTGCCATTAAAGTAGATTGTTTATTTGCATTTAGTGCAAATAGACACTCGATTATAGTTTGCGGTGGCCGTGGTGGGCCTCCCAGATGAGGCGGGGCCCTAGGGCCGGGCCAGCTCTGCTCGTGTGTACATTTTTTTAATATATATATCTGGGCCATATACCTCAAAATGAGTTGTGAACCAAGAGAACGTTTCCTGCAGATTTTAAAGTTATGACAAAACAAATATGATCACATTTTGGTCCATATCTGTTAAACCATGCCATATCTAGGCCATGTGTGCCAGATAAAACCCACATGTAGCCCAAACATGCTTGCTATCTGGGTGATCACTGGAGGGAAAAGAAGAAAAACTTCACAAAACCTTTTTTCTGGTTCTCAGGAAGATGACATGTTAAAATACTAGTAACGCATTAAAGCAATGTAAAAACTAATAGATATAATAAACAATTTCTAGCAAAATATTTTGAAATTCAATTATTGGTCAATTTCTCTCTGTACACTGCTATGGTGGAGCTGTCGTCTCAGTAACTTCAGAAGCACCCTCAGTGATTTGATTCTGGAACTGGTATTATATGATGTAAAACACAGAATATAACAGACAACACTGTTATAGGCACACGTTATTGAAAAAGCCTAACTCTTCCAACTGTTCCGAGGCCAAACGATTGATTTGTGTGAAGAAAAGACTCAAAAGCAATCACCATCTCCATCCGCGCCGTGCCCCGGCGTCACAATGAATACCCCTCGGCGTCACGCTATGGTCGAAATGAGAACTCCATTGCTTTCAATGGGAAACCTTTGGCGTCAACAAAAGACGCAAAGTATATCGGTATGAAATCGGGCTGCAGAAGTCTTATTCAGAACACATCGCAATGTTTGGTATCAGTTCACGTGTGCCACATGTTGGTGACTAGTCATAAACATCAGGTCCTAATGTTTGATTTAAAGTATTTTCTGCTTGTCGTTATTGATCAGATTATGTTCACTCACTACTACATCTCCACTGAGGCTTTGCATTTCTTTGCTTTCTAAATCAACACACCTCGCTAATAGGGTGATTAAACAGTCACATGACGTGCTATAGACCTTTTAAACAGTTATTCCTATTTAATAATAACTACCAGTGTAGTTCCAACGTGGCATTTGTAGTAGAAGCACAATAAAAACAACACTTACCATGCTTGTACCACAGTAACCTTAGTTTTAATGTTATAGGTGTAGTAAAATGACATAACCTCAAATCTTACCATACTTTTACCACAGTATTTGTAGTTTTAATGTGATGTTTGTTGTAAATAGACAGTAACCACAACAATTACCAGGCTTTACATGCCTTTTAATGTAAAATCCAAATATTGCAATGTAAATAGTGGCTGTATACACTCACCTAAAGGATTATTAGGAACACCACACTAATACTGTGTTTGACCCCCTTTCGCCTTCAGAACTGCCTTAATTCTATGTGGCATTGATTCAACAAAGTGCTGAAAGCATTCTTTAGAAATGTTGGCCCATATTGATAGGATAGCATCTTGCAGTTGATGGAGATTTCTGGGATGCACATCCAGGGCACGAAGCTCCCGTTCCACCACATCCCAAAGATGCTCTATTGGGTTGAGATCTGGTGACTGTGGGGGCCATTTTAGTACAGTGAACTAATTGTCATGTTCAAGAAACCAATTTGAAATGATTCGAGCTTTGTGACATGATGCATTATCCTGCTGGAAGTAGCCATCAGAGAATGGGTACATGGTGGTCATAAAGGGATGGACATGGTCAGAAACAATGCTCAGGTAGGCCGTGGCATTTAAGCGATGCCCAATTGGCACAAAGGGGCCTAAAGTGTGCAAGAAAACATCCCCACACCATTACACCACCACCACCAGCTTGCACAGTGGTAACAAGGCATGATGGATCCATGTTCTCATTCTGTTTATGCCAAATTCTGACTCTACCATCTGAATGTCTCAACAGAAATCGAGACTCATCAGACCAGGCAACATTTTCCAGTCTTCAACTGTCCAATTTTGGTGAGCTTGTGCAAATTGTAGCCTCTTTTTCCTATTTGTAGTGGAGATGAGTGCTACCGGTGGGGTCTTCTGCTGTTGCAGCCCATCCGCCTCAAGGTTGTGCATGTTGTGGCTTCACAAATGCTTTGCTGCATACCTCAGTTGTAACGAGTGGTTATTTCAGTCAAAGTTGCTCTTCTATCAGCTTGAATCAGTCGGCCCATTCTCCTCTGACCTCTAGCATCAACAAGGCATTTTCGCCCACACAACTGCCGCATACTGGATGTTTTCCTTTTCACACCATTCTTTGTAAACTCTAGAAATGGTTGTGTGTGAAAATCCCAGTAACTGAGCAGATTGTGAAATATTCAGACCGGCCCGTCTGGCACCAACAACCATGCCACGCTCAAAATTGCTTAAATCACCTTTCTTTCCCATTCTGACATTCAGTTTGGAGTTCAGGAGATTGTCTTGACCAGGACCACACCCCTAAATGCATTGAAACAACTGCCATGTGATTGGTTGATTAGATAATTGCATTAATGAGAAATTGAACAGGTGTTCCTAATAATCCTTTAGGTGAGTGTATAATGCTATTATATATTATGACTTTTTTCCCCCGTCTCTTTTTACCTGAAAAGACCAAAAGGGCCTTTCGGACTCAGTCAGCCCATTCTTGTTTGTGGAGAAGTAATGGAGAAGACTGAAAGCTGTAACAGCAAATATCTGCAATGGTATGTATGTGTTGGTATGAACCCTTTATCAAACATTTTATCAAGCATTTGTTGTTACTTAAACTTATTCTTACAAACCCCATGGCTCAATCAGTAAGAACATATTCTCAAAGTCTTAATAATTCACAAGATTTAACAAGTTGTCAAATTCGTATGATATGTGTCTTTTCTAAAACCATGCCAGTGGGCAGTAAATTATTTGTCTCACCTGCACATCTCTTTTCTTTTTTAATCTTGCCTGTCTCTTCCCCTCCTATAGCTGAACTTTGACTGATATAGTCTTTCCATTTTCGTCTATGTCAGTGAAAGTGAATATATGGTCAACTGATATTTATGTTTCATGAATCATTTTCTTCGACATGTTAATTTACTGAAGGGTAACAGGAAAGTCAAGTAACTAGCTTATTAAATGAATTCATATATGCACACATTCAAAACTAAATTCATAACTAAAGCTGAGCTTTTTAATTTACTGAAGGCTACAAATGGAATTATATTAATTTACAACATGTACACACATTCATCGTTAATCTTATGCCTACATTATGAATATATTGTAGAACATATTCTCAAAGTCTTAATAATTCACAAGATTTAACAAGTTGTCAAATTCCTATGATACGCGTACATATTTGTGTACTTACATAATCCTGCAGCTTTTACTCCAACTCCTGCCATTAGCTACTGCCTCAATTCCTGTATATATTTATCGTGATTTTTGTAAATCAGTTGTGGCCCTTCTTGGAAAGTAGTCGGATGTCCCACACACTGTCAGAAAGTTCATATTAAGTCCATTGTATTCTTTAAAATTATTACAAATTGAGCTCTGTCTGTTCATGTAATGTTACATGTCTCTTCACACCTCATAACCTACCTCTGTTTGCAAGAGTGGAAATGCTCACGTGACATCAGATATGACAACGTCCTGTTTGCATGTAAATAATTTACATGATAAAAAAATCAAGTGAATTATCAACATTTTTAAACAAATTCATATGATATTACTTTCTATTAAATATATACTTTTAATAATGGGAATGCACACATATCAGTGAACTTATTACATAAATGTATTTAACATTTAATTATGCAACACTTTTACAGAAAGAAACACAGTCATGTTTCTTCATCACAACTTGCATGCAATATAATGAAATGTCCTTTCTTTCTGTCTTGCAGGATTACTTGCAGATTACTTTTATTTTTGTATTTTTTTTTTTTTTAAAGATCTCTACAATATCAAGCTCAACAGCTCTTTTAAGAGTCAATCCTCACCTGAGCTACTAGTGAGTTGCAGCGAATCTTACCGTAATCAGCCCTTCACAGGTAAAGTTTCTAGAATATTTTTAGTATCATTATTTACTCCTCAAATGCTCTCCTGAATCGTATGGTAAATTTAACTTTATTGTAACTGTCTTGATTTATATGTTTCAAAAACAATAGTAATTGCACATAAAGAAAGTGAGACTTTTACAGCAGAGAAGAAAGACCAGACCTTATATCGAAGCAAGCTAATTGAATAAGTCCTTTGTTTAGGATGAGGAAGGAACATGGCCATCTTGTGCCCGAAGAAGACAGAAAAGTGCATTGGTATGTCTTATATTGAAGCAATGCTGTAATATGTAGTACATAATTTGATGTGGATCTCTAAAAGGACTATTAGTTTCAGCAGTGATCATTCTTTCTACTCTGATAGAATACGCACCATTATTCATGCCTAAATATTTTTATAACTCCTAAAATGAGCAAATGAGGTTCTGTATCTTGGATTTATCTAAAATGATAAACATTTTTTTTTCTCCCTTTTTGATACAATTATTATTACAGTTATTGCCTTTTAGCATAAAGGCTGAAACACTTTTGGCCTTCAGTTCTTAAAAAGCGGCACCGTAAAAAGCAGGCGAGTGTGATAAAAGCATTTAGTTGTTATAAACTCCAGGTATTTCTCCATTGTTTTGTAGACCATGGATGGTTCTGGGTAGCTTTGGAAGGTAATGAGTTGTGACATGTATTAGGAATCAAATAGTAAATGTTCTTTGAATTATGTGAAATATCTGGTTAGTTCTTTGGCTTGAAACAAGGCCTTATACTCCACAGACTAAAACACATTGCATTTGTGTTTTAAGATGGATAGGAAGAGAAGGCACAAACTTAAGAAGATTCTATAGGAAAAAGACTAATGTGCTGCCAAGGAGGAATACAAGAGGCAAAAACTCCAGTCTCTGAGAACTATGCATGGCCATGGGTGCTTCATAAGCATAGTAAGTCTGGTGCCTCGGTACCTATTTCTTAATTCTTACCATGCCATTTTTATTGCCATGCCATCTTAACAATTTTACATTGTAAAGGCTATCACAAGTGATTCTCTTGAAACAAGTGACAGAAGAGTATGTTGTCTTAAAAGAAATCTAGCATCACTGACAAAGGCTCAGAAGAGACCATCCCTTTCTAAAAGATATTTTAAAAGATATGCTGTTTAAAAGTTTGTTGTTGATATGGGTAAAATAGTTTTTGTTCAGTACTTGGCTAATATTATGTGCTGCAATATTATATACATAATGCTTCAATGTGTATATTATATAATGTACTGACTGCTGCTTTGTAAATTTAAATCAGGAATGGGCAATTCTGGCCCTTTTGAGGTGGAGAGTTTACCTCCAAGCCTAATCAAGCACACCTGAAATTTTTAACCAAAGTTTTCAGGTTTAATTATAGACAATTAGGCAGGTGGGTTTGAGGTTGGAGCTAAATCTGCAGGACAGTGGATGCTGAGTAGCTCACCACTGCTTAAATCATGCAGAACATAGGCTAACCTGACTGTACATTAAACTTCATTTGAATTGTGTTTTTTGTTTTACTTTTAGACCAGGACTGGAGAACGCCTGACAATGGGATGTTACGACTTCTCTTCCCAGAGAAAAAACTACACGACATCAGTGATCACATCATCTGTTCATCAATTATATTGTAGGGTACAAGAGGGCAAACTGTTTAGAAGAACATAATGAATCATTATTTTCCAACACAATATCAAATCTGTTTTTGTATCATAGTTGACTGGATGGGATTATGTGGAATATTGTGTTTGGTACAGTAAATACATATTTTACAAGTTTATTTAGGTTATCTAATTACTAAGATTATTTTACTTGAGATATAAACATTTTTGATCTGGTTATATTATATTTACTGGTTATTTTTATATATACTGGTTATATTATTATATACCAAAAAGTTGTATATACTTGCATGCTGTGACAAGTATGCCAGTGAAATAAAGCGAAGGATTACAAACACTTCAAGCTTAACTGAAGATGATCCATGTTGATAATTCTGGTACATCTACTACTGCAATAAAAATGAAAGCATGCACATTATCGATGTCAGGCACGTGAAGATGAAATTGTGGCAATGTCTCTTTTGTTATTTTACTTAATGGTGCATTGTCTTATATTTAATAGAAATAGTGAAGTGTAAATATATAAATAGTTTTTGTTTACACTGGATAATGGCAAGTTGTTGCAGATTCTTCCATTATACTTATTGGCATTTATCCATAAAAGAAAATAACATTTCTTTCAAATATTTATTTCATCAGATGGTCTCACAATACCCATCAAAACCTAATACAAGCATGATGTTAGAATAGAAAAGACAAAATACTCTGATATTTAAATGTGACTCAAAGTTTGTTGTCCATGACGAGGAGAATAGATCTGTGTAAGTTGTAAATTTATTTAAATAAATAAATAAAGAAAGAAAGAAAGAAAGAAAGAAAGCATATTTCAAATGGCTGTAACTCAAAGTCTGCAAATCGGTTTTTAACTGGCAGATGATTAAACCAACACAGGAAACATCTTAAAACAGGATGTTTCACAATGGCATCTGCTATAACAGGAATACACCTAATGTTCAATTCATAATGAAAGTGAATACAAAATTTGACCTTGTACAAAAGCCAAAAGCTGAGAGTGTGCACTGCCATCTCTGCTGATGACTGACTGCCATTTATTTTGTGAAATGCAGAAGTACGATCCTGTATTATTATGAGTTACAACAAAAGTAATCTTCTCCTTCTTTCCCCAAGCTACTGGCATCTCCTGTTCACGTTTGTACCAGGAGGACTGAGAAAAGAGCATTTAAAGCGGCAAGAACAGAAAACTTCTCCTGGTAAAGAATTGACCTGGAGTGGAAAACAAATGCTTACTCTCATTCGACAAATGGAGAAATCAAATAGACGTGTAATGAATGCCATTAAAAACCTTTTGTTGGAAAGTGAATTTGAATGCTCAAATTGTGAAATGTTTAAGCTACAAGAGAAGTTTGGATCTGGATTGACGACAGATTTTTTAAGAGAAATTGCCAGATTACACTTTTAAATGTAAGTATTGGGTTTTACTCAGTAATCTAATGTATATAATGATAAAAATGAAAAAATACAATAAAGGTTCAAATGTTAACTTGTTACCAACATGGGATTTTATATTGTTTATACTCTTTATTATGTACATAAATGGACAGAGGTGAACATCTTTAGATGTCCTGCAGAGTGTAGTTCATATGGGAGTTAATTTCATTTATTCTTACCTCTTTCTGAACATCTTAGCGTCATGGCAGCCGTCGACCGGAGTCAGCCCTGCAAACCTGTTGGTAGACAGTGAAAAATGCACTCATCCCAGACGATGTCCTGCTGGCAGAGGCTTTACCAGGATCTCTATTGTGCAGCCCATCCAGGGTCTCCCTGCTCAGCTCAATAAAAGTCTACAGAAATCCGTTTTCTCCCTGTATCTGTTTTATGTACTGTTCATTTCTATTTTGTTTCATAACTTCGTAACTTATCTTGTAAATAGTTGTAAAAAGTACTGCAAGTAAAAATTAATATAACAATTTATTTTGCCCTGTCAGGGTTTTTGTGGATGTATGTAAACCGCTCGGCCGCCTTTCGACAGTCGGACCATTTCTTCATGTGCTTTGGTGGCTGTGCAGACTCTAAGCAGAGGCTTTCTCACTGGATTGTGGAAGTTATCACGTTGGCTAATGCAAGCCAGGGACAGGAATGCCCCCTTAACATCAGAGCTCATCGACAAGGGCTGTTGCCTCTTCTTGGGCCTGGTCTAGGGGTATGTCTATTCAGGATATATGCTTTGCAGCTGGCTGGTCTTCACAGAACACTTTCGCCAGATTTTACAAGTTGGATGTACTGTCTGTGGCGTCTCAAGTGCTTTCGGTGAGTTAAAAATAACCTCACTTATGTATATGAGGACTGATGCTAGTGTTTTGGCAGTTTGTTACCTCTGTTGCTGTTGACACTGTGTATGCCTTTGTGCATTCTACTGTATGTGTTTATTGTGTTGTGTCTGCCCTGGTCTCAGAGCAGCCTTCACTTTCATTCTGATCGAATATGCAAATTTTGGTGGGGTCTAAGCTGACATTTCATTGATCTAGCTTTGCCTATCAGATGTGAGCACCCTTAGTGGTGCTGCCATTGGACTGTATGTTCCTTTCTTTGGCTGATGTAACTTAGTCCTGTGTTCTTCGGGCTTATCTTCACTACTCTCACTGCGGGATTGAATGCAGTTCCCACAGCGTCATCGCTGACGCAATGTCAAAGTGACCGCTCTCGAAGTAATAACCAGTTTCCAGTTATTATCGTAACCTCAGTTTTCTGAGAGGCGGGAATAAGACATTGCTTAAGCTGCCGTATTCCGCCTCTCAGGGAACCGAGGTTACGACAGTAACCAGGGACGTTTTGCTAAATATTTGAGTAAATTAAAACACAATACTTACATTTATGAGTGTATTCCTTGGCCTAGGCTAGGCTGCGAAGGATCCACTTGTTCTATCCTTTGCGGAAAGAAGGATGGTAGGTAGGGTTGCCAGGTCTCTGCAACAAAAGTAGCCTAAAAAGCCCAGTGCAATTTTCTCCATCAGGCGGCTGAATTCTCTACTAGATTTGTGTGTTTGGGGGGTGTTTTGGGGGCGTTGGAGCAGCAAAATCATACTTACAAGGGTGGAAATCAACCCGCGGAAAATGTTTACCCACGGCAACAACTTAAAATTCCACAGGGAAACAACGGACTTGGCAACACTGTTGGTAGGCTGCATTCAAAGGACCCTTCAAATTGGGACAGCCTTCATCGCGCCACGGTAAAGAAATCAGCTTTCAAATGCGGCCTTCGAAGATGCAGCCCCTGAATTGGGCCACAGCTCTTGTATGTGCCAGTTTGTTCCCTTGGTTCATGATTCCATTCACCTGTTGGCCTATTAATTAACTCACTAGCTCCTCTGAGTATTTAAGTCCTGTATTCATTCAGTTCATTGTTCAGTGTAACATAAAAAACACAGCAGCATTCATACATAACAAGTCTGTTCACTGCTGCAAAACAAAATAAACAAAACACTTTCTACTATCATTATTAAATAATTGTCTTTATTCAGAAACCTTTTGAGCATTAAAAACTTCAAAGTCTTCAAAATTCCCATGGCTAATGTTAAGTTTTTGTTGTTGTTTCTCGGTCACCCCCATACCAAAAAACAGTTTATATTTGCTCATCTGTGACTAAAACATAAGCATGCACTGATTTAGGGTTAGGATGATAATTAGATATTTTAACTACCATTTAGGGAGGAATGAAGGAAGAAAAACTGGAAGTAACCGAAAAAAAAAGTTTATAATTACAGAATACTTAAGATAAGGCATTTAAACACTTGACTGGAAGACTTTCGAATCGCCTATGGGAAAAAACAAAACAATGAATGTGATGTACAGTAATATATCAATTAAAATATAAGGTTGTTAAATGTTTTATTTCCATGGATGACAATACACATATGTAAGGAATCTTGTTTCTGCCACACAATAAAACATTTTAAAAGATAATTGTGACTTCTCACAATTGTGTTTACATCTTGCAATTCTGACTTTTTATTTTCAGAATTGCCAGATATAAACTTGCAATTGCGACTTATAAAGTCAGATTTGTGAGTTATAAAGTCAGAATTGCGTGAAATAAAGCCATAATTGCAAGATATATAGTCAGAATTGGATAAACTCACAATTCTGACTTTATAAATTGTGAATTATAAAGTCCAATTCTGAGGAGAAAAGACTTGCGAGTTTATATCTCCATTATCTCACAATTCTTTAACTTGTCAAATGGTTCATCTCCTCTGACTTCAGCATATGTTGTCTCTTGTCCTGAATTCTTCACTGTGGTGCTTTTGATTTGGGGAGTGGAGAAGTCACAAGTAACACACACAGTTTCAGCCAATCTCATGGTAATCTTGAGTACCTATAGACAAGGCCGTAACCATGTCTAAGACATTTGGGGGGACCCATGCTTGGGGACCAATAGCACTACAGCTTTAAGAACAAGCGTGTTTCCGATAGCACTACAGCTTTAAGAACAAGCGTTTTCCAATAGCACTACAGCTTTAAGAACAAGCGTGTTTCCAATAGCACTACAGCTTTAAGAACAAGCGTTTTCCAATAGCACTACAGCTTTAAGAACAAGCGTTTTCCAATAGCACTAAATGGGGTTAGCACCAATGGGGTTGCCCATAGTTTTTTGGATATGGGAATAACAACTGGAGAAGGCTGTGGAACTGCAGCAACCATATTCAGCAAGATGGACTGTTGAAAGGGCACAGTATACCATGGCAGAATTGCATTGCTCTTTCTGTGGACAATGCCAGCGTCAATATGGGAGACAGGAACTCTATTAAGTCAAGGGTGATGAAAGAAAACCTTTCAGCGTTCCTACCAAGGTGGCGCCGCCGTGTTCGGTCGCCATTCAGGTTGCTCTGCAAAGACTGTGCTTTTATTTATTATTTTACTTTCTTTTACTCTCAGTTTTTACAAATGTATCATCTGCATTGATCTGCTATGACAGCAAAACTCTTTTGGACATTGGTTACCTCTACACTGGACTGTTTCAGGACACTTTCACCTATCCTCTGTGGCCATCTGAGATTCTTCGGAACGCCGAGTTGAACAATGGCCAGAGTCGACGGCAAAGAATCAAGAAACACCGCGGGAAACGCGCTGGGGTCCGCAATAGACTGAGAAAAAGGGCATTCAGCCCACCTCTCCCAAGCATCCTGCTCGCAAATGTCCAATCCTTGGAAAATAAGATGGACGATCTCAGAGCCAGGATAAGTTTTCAGGATAAGTTTTTGGCTCACGCTCCCGGGGTCCCAGACACAGCTGTGACGCCGTCGGAGAACTTCTCTGTTTTTCGGATGGACAGAACAGCCGAGGCTGGTAAATCCAAAGGCGGTGGAGTATGTTTCATGATCAACAAGAAATGGTGCGACCCCAGGAACATCACCATTCTTTTGCGATCCTGCTCGCCTCATCTGGAACATTTAACAATCATCTGCCACCCATTCTATCTGCCGAGTTTTCCTCGGTCATCGCCACTGCCGTTTACATTCCACCACCGGCAGACTCAGGGCTGGCTTTATCTGGCCTTCATGATGTTACCAGCAGCTTCACTAACAAACACCCCGATGCTGCGTTCATCGTCGCGGGCGATTTTAACAAAGCAAACCTAAAGAAAGTCTTGCCAAACTTTCACCAGCACGTCTCCTGTCCTACACGAGGAGCAAACACACTGGATCATTGCTACTCTCCGTTTAAGAACGCCTATAAAGCTCGCTCACTTCCAGCTTTTGGCAAATCGGATCATGCCGCCATCTTCCTCACACCTGAATACAGACAAAGGCTCGTTCAGGAACCCCCGGTGAGGCGGGAAGTTAAATGCTGGTCACCCCATTCAGAGACCACGCTACAGGCAGCTCTTGATGACGTTGACTGGGACATGTTCCGGGCGAGTTCATCTGACATCAGCGAGTTCACGGATGTGGGGCTTTGCTTCATCAACAAGCTTACAGAGCAAGCCACCCAAACAATAACAATAACGTCCTTCTCAGATCAGAAACCGTGGGTGGGCAATTCAATCCGCGCTGCAGGTCCATCTGTTCTTTTGGATCTAAATCCTCTACAGAGGTGAGAGCTGATCCGTTGCTTGTGAACGAGTTAAACTCTTTCTACGCTTGCTTTGATTGTAATTGCGGCAGCGCGACTCCGCCAAGTGACGCATCAGAGGGAATTACTCAGAGCAGCAACAACCACGTGATCTCTGTCTCGGAGGATGAAGTTCGGAGGGCACTCAAGCATGTGGACGTCAGGAAAGCTGCCGGGCCGGATGGTATTTCAGGCCGTGTTCTGTGGTCCTGTGCTGATCAGCTCGCCGGGTTGTTTACATCCATCTTTAATGAGTCCCTCAATACAGCTGTGGTCCCCACCTCCTTCAAAAAATCCACCATCATCCCTGTCCCTAAGAACAGTAAACCCTCTTGCCTAAATGACTATCGTCCAGTGGCTCTCACGTCTATAGTCATGAAGGTCTTTGAGAGACTCATTAAAAACACCATTTGCTCCTTCATTCCTGACACTTTGGACCCTCTTCAGTTTGCCTATCGTCCCAATAGATCGACTGAAGATGCCATCTCTCATGTCCTCCACTCCTCCCTCACTCACATCGACAGCAAAAGTGGGAACTACGTAAGGCTGCTATTTACTGACTATAGCTCAGCCTTTAACACCATAGTTCCCATTAAGCTAACCACCAAACTCCTGGATCTCGGCCTGAATTCTTCTCTCTGCCACTGGATTGAAGATTTCCTCACTGGCAGGCCTCAGGTGATGAGAATAGGCCAGTTCACCTCCATCTCCATCACCCTGAGTGTGGGAGCTCCACAGGGCTGTGTCCTGAGTCCCCTGCTCTACTCTCTCTACACGCATGACTGTTTGTCCACACACAGCTCCACCTCTATCATCAAATTTGCTGATGATACTGTTGTCCTGGGCCTCATTTCCAACAACAATGAGACAGCATACTTGGACGAGGTGGAGCAACTAACATCATGGTGCCAGGACAACTGTCTCTCTCTGAATGTTGGCAAGACCAAAGAACTGATTGTGGACTTCAGGAAGAGACAGCAACGGACATACTCCCATCTCATGATCAGTGGGTCACCAGTAGAGAGAGTGAGCAGCTTCAAGTACCTGGGTGTAAACATCTCCGAGGACCTGACCTGGACTCCACACATTCAGACACAGGTGAAAAAAGCCAGGCAAAGACTGTACCACCTGCGCCAGCTGAGGAAATTCAGGGTTTCACCAGCTATCCTGAAAACTTTCTATTTAGGGGCGATAGAAAGTGTATTAACTCAGTGCATCACAGCGTGGTATGGGAACAGCACCAGTCATGACTGCAAAGCCCTGCAAAGAGTCGTGCGCTTATCCGAGCGTATCTCAGGGTCATCTCTCCCATCTCTGCAGGACGTCTACACCAAACGCTGCAAAGGTAGAGCTACTAAAATCATCAAGGACTCTAATCACCCTGCAAACCCTCATTTCACGCTGCTGCCATCTGGTAAGCGTTTCCGAAGCCTGATGGCCAAAACTGAGAGACTCAGGAGGAGCCTCTTCCCCCAGGCCATCCGACTCCTGAACTCAGTCACTTAACATCACGTGACTTCACTTCAGGATAAACATCGACATACTGACATTGCACTGCACTTTCTGTTCTCGTTGTTACTGTGTAACAACCTGTTATAAACCTGTTTGCACATTATACTCTTTATACATTTGTTAACCACATATTTATAAGTCTACAGTTTACTCACTGCACAGTTTACTTCACTTATTTTTTTCCACTTCTTTATTTTATTTTTATTTTTTTCTACCTGACTTGATTTATTTATAATTCTACAGATATATATATATAGTACTTTTTTATTCTATTTCTAGTATAATTTCCTCCTCGTGTTTTTAACTGTGAATTTGCACTGTCCATGGAGCGGACCTGTTTACATTTCACTGCCGGTTGTATATTCTGTATATAACTGTGTATGTGACAAATAAAACTCTTGAATCTTGAATCTTTGACGCTAACTATTTGCACGTGGAATATTCACTTTTTCGCTTCACTTTTTCGTTACGCGTCCGGTGTGAAAGGGCCTTAAGAACAATGTGTTTCCAATAGAAATACAGCTTTAAGAACAAGCTTGATTTCCGCCTTTTATGATTTCATTAAGGGCCATACGCGAAAAAAAACTTCCTGAAACTTGTCCGAATCCAGAGCGGACCATATTTGGCACAGAAATACTCCTCTTGGCCATGTTTAGCATGAGAATCCAACTCTTTAACAGTGTGAATAAGTCAGAATGAATTAGGGGAGCGTGGGATTAGTTGTAACACACATGGTTTAAAACTTTCCACACATGCCAGGATGACGAAACTTTGTGTATTTACTCATTGCCATATCAACATTATTTAGAGAAAAGATTGTGCCAAAATTAAAAAATCTTTGGAAGATATCACTGAACATTTGACCATAGCAAAAGTACATTTCCTGAAAACACAAGATGGTGCCGCGGATGGCTGCTTCGGTGTGGAGCTCTTCAGCTTTTGTTTTGTTTTTGTTTGTTTGTTCTGCTTTTAGTCATTCTTTTCCGATCAGTTTCACCAAAGACGAACTACTGGACATTAGGAAACACACACCAGACAATATGTCTGCAGTTTTTGATTATTCAGACGTTTTGTTTGATATCCTCTTTGGAGTCGCGACTGTTTCTTTAAATCGCTGCCCACGCATAGCGGGGAAGCGAGCCGGTGCGCTGTTTAAACTCCGCACGCGCGGCCTCCGCACTCCTCTTCCCAGTATTCATCTTGCTAATCGCCGCTCTCTTCCTAATAAAACGGACGAACTGCTTCTCCTCACCAGAGACAGTAATATTCTTGACCACTGCTACACCACAATAAAGAACGCATATCACTCCGTCCCACGGGCAGCTTTGGGGCTTTCTGATCACTGTGTGGTTCATCTTATACCGTCCTACAGGCAGAAACTGAAATCAGCTAAACCTGTAATAAAGACTGTAAAAAGATGGACTAATGAAGCAGAGCGGGACCTACAAGCCTGCTTCGATTGCACTGATTGGAATGTCTTTGAAGCTGCTACCACTGATCTGGATGAGCTCACAGATACTGTAACATCATACATCAGTTTCTGCGAGGATACATGCATTCCTACCAAGACATTCTTATCATTCACTAATGATAAACCATGGTTTACTGGGAAACTCAAACAGCTTCGTCATGCCAAAGAGGATGCTTACAGAAGTGGGGATAGGGTCTTGTATAACCAGGCCAGGAACAGACTGACAAAGGAGATCAGAGCTGCTAAAAGAAGCTACTCTGAAAAGCTGAGAAACCAGTTTTCTTCTAACAACCCTGCTGCTGTCTGGTCAGGCCTGAAGAATATCACCAATTACAAGCCACCATCCCCCCGACCTGCTGAGAATCAACATCTGGCTGATGAGCTGAATGCATTTTACTGCAGGTTTGAGAAACCCAATCTCACACCCGCTCTGATCTGCACTTCACACGTCCCCCAACACCTCCTGCACCCCCTCTCCTCCCCCCCGCCATCCAACCTGAGCTTAAGGTCTGTGTGGAGCAGGTAACCAAAATCTTCAAAAGACAGAAGATAAGGAAAGCTTCAGGCCCAGACGGCATCTCATCTGCTTGTTTGAAAGCCTGCGCTGACCAACTGGCCCCAGTCTTCACGCAGATCTTCAATAGATCATTGGAGCAGTGTGAAGTTCCCGTTGCTTCAAGCGCTCCACCATCATTCCTGTCCCCAAAAACCCCAAATCACTGGACTTAATGACTACAGACCTGTCGCTCACATCTGTGGTCATGAAGTCATTTGAAAGACTGGTTCTGGCCCACCTGAAGGACATCACTGGACCCTTGCTGGATCCTTTTCAATTTGCCTACAGAGCAAACAGGTCTGTGGATGATGCAGTCAACATGGGACTGCATTATATCCTGCAACATCTCGACAGACCTGGGACTTATGCAAGGATCTTATTTGTGGACTTCAGTTCGGCCTTCAATACCATCATGCCTGATCTTCTCACAGCTAAACTGACCCAGCTCTCCATGCCATCCTCAATCTGTCAGTGGATCACCAGCTTCCTGACAGACCGGCAGCCGCGAGTGAGACTGGGGAAACTCACATCCAAGACTCTCACTACCAGCACTGGCGCCCCCCAGGGGTGTGTTCTCTCCCCACTGCTCTTCTCCCTGTACACCAATGACTGCACTTTTAAAGACCCTTCTGTGAAGCTCCTGAAATTTGCAGACGACACCACCGTCATCGGCCTCATCCAAAACGGTGATGAGTCTGCTTACAGACTGGAGGTTGAACGGCTGGCTGTCTGGTGCAGTTATAACAACCTTGAGCTCAACACGCTCAAAACGGTGGAGATGATAGTGGACTTCAGGAGGAACAGCCCTGCTCTGCCCCCACTCACCATCATGAACAGCACAGTGGCAGCAGTGGAGTCATTCAGGTTCCTGGGCACCACCATCTCTCAGGACCTGAAGTGGGACAATCACATTGACTCCATTGTAAAAAAGGCCCAGCAGAGACTGTACTTCCTTCGTCAGCTGAGGAAGTTCAACCTCCCACAGGAGCTGCTGATCCAGTTCTACTCGGCTGTTTTGTGCACATCCATCACTGTCTGGTTTGTTTCAGCTACCAAATCTGACATCAGGAGACTACATCGTACAATCCGGACTGCAGAGAGGATTATTGGTGCCCCCCTGCCAACCCTCCAGGACCTGTACTCTTCCAGAGTGAGGAAGAGGGCAGGTAAAATCATCACAGACTCCACTCACCCTGGACACTTCCTGTTTGAACTGTTACCGTCAGGACGGCGACTCCAATCACTGGCCACTAGAACATCTAGGCACAGGAACAGTTTCTTCCCACAGGCCATTTCCCTCTTGAACAGTTGAATACCTTTATTTTATTTTGTACTATTTTTCATATTTGTATATTTGTGTTCATGTTGTGTTGTATTGTATATGTGCACTGGAAGCTTCAGCACCAAGACAAATTCCTTGTGTGTGCAAGCACACTTGGCAATAAAGCTCTTTCTGATTCTGATTCTAATTTCTTACTTAAGTTTATTTTTTTATTTTTTAACCTTTTGGGGTTACATAATCTAACCCCAAAGTGGATTTACACAAACTGAGATAGTCAAAAAGCGTTAGGTTGTGCCCCGCTCTCCCCTATTTATAAATAGCATTATTATATATTTTTCTCCACACCATTTAGTTGCTGTTTGGCAGGCTGAATAGTAATTAAAATCTTTGTCTCGCAGATCTTGAGTGTTTTATTTTCCCCCAGTGATAAAACTATTGCAAAGCAGTCCTGCCCTTTAATTATTAATTTATTTTGGAGACAAATTTTAAAAGTTAAAGAAGTGTTGTATGTAGTTGCAAAAAAAAAATAAGTAACAGAAAAATAGGCATACTGACAAAAAGTTCATAGATTGAGACGACCCAAGTTTTTTTTTCACATAAGACATATAAGCAAACAAGCCTGCAAAAGTATAACATACATACAACATTATTTTTTCACCTGGGCATAAATGTTCTCAGGCTCAACACTGATGGCTTTTGGTTTTTTGTGTATAATGTGGACCTGAGCATATATTACATCTGAACCTTGTTCTTGATTGTCTTCTTCGGTTGAGTCTGTCCCTGTACTGTGGTTGATCTCAGTCGTGAACTGATCATCAGATATCTTGTTGTCCTGGTTGGTCACGGCGAGGACATTATCATATGTGGAATTCCTGTCAATAATTTCATCCTGTGCCTAAAAATGTAAACAAAAATATGTGGTGTGTATATATATATACCAGCATTTCAATCATGACAACTCTATAGGAATAGTTAATGGATGTGACAATGTTAATGTATTTGGCCTTAGCTGACTAGATCTGCTAAGCTGCAGCTGTTGCCACTGAGTAGAGGAGAGCGGGGCACAACCTAACGCTTTTTGACTGTCTCAGTTTGTGTAAATCCACTTGGGGTTCAGAGTATTTATATTTTTCCCACATTAATTTCACACGTCTAGTACAGTTATGTGGTTTTGTTTCATTAATACAGTGTATACTTTTGTCTTGATTTACCACGAAAGAATGGAAAATGGAGCACAGCTGGAAGAAAACAAAATTAGAGGTTTTTCGTAATTCATGGAAAGAGAGCATGATCGCATACAGAAAGGCCGTAAAAACTGCTAGATCTGCTTATTTCTCGACTCTCTTAGAAGAAAACAAACACAACCCTAGGTATTTATTTGATACAGTGGCTAAGTTAACCAAAAATAAAGCTTCTACTTCTGATGGTTGTAAACAGCACACCAGTAATGACTTTATGAACTTCTTTACGTGTAAGATCGATAATATTAGGAAGAAAATTATAACCATGCAGCCGTCTACTACAGTGTCACATCAGACAGAGCTAAACTCGTTAAATCATCTAAATCAACAACATGTATGCTCGACCCTATACCGACTAGGCTATTAAAAGAGATGCTACCAGAGGTCATAGATCCTCTTCTTAATATCATTAACTCATCTTTGTTAGTAGGATATGTACCGAAAACTTTTAAGTTGGCTATTATCAAACCACTTATTAAAAAACCTCAACTTGATCCTACAGAATTAGTCAATTATAGGCCGATCTCAAATCTACCCTTCCTGTCAAAAATACTGGAAAAGGCAGTGTCTTCACAATTATGTTCCTTTTTAGAAAGAAATGGTATCTGTCAGGATTTCCAGTCAGGATTTAGACCGTATCATAGTACTGAGACTGCTCTCATCAGAGTTACAAATGATTTACTCTTATCATCCGATCGTGGTTGTATCTCTCTATTAGTGTTACTCGATCTTAGCGCTGCATTCGATACTATCGACCACAACATTCTTTTGAATAGACTCGAAAATTATCTTGGCATTAGTGGAACTGCATTGGCATGGCTTAAATCATACTTATCTGACCGTTATCAGTTTGTAGCAGTAAATGAAGAGATGTCACACCGATTACAAGTTCAGTATGGAGTACCGCAGGGCTCAGTGCTAGGACCGTTGCTCTTCACCCTGTACATGCTACCACTGGGAGATATCATTAGGAAGCATGGCATTAGTTTTCACTGTTATGCTGACGATACTCAGCTCTATATTTCTTCACGCCCTGACGAAATTTACCAATTCACAAGATTAACGGAATGCATAGCTGATATAAAACATTGGATGTCTAGTAATTTCCTGCAACTTAATTCAGAATTTTTTTTTTTTTTAAATTATTATATTAATTATAAAAAAACTCTGCAAGTAGTAACCTAGAATACTGTCTAACACTCGATGGCTGCTCTGTCAAGTCCTCGTCGTCAGTTAGGAACCTGGGTGTGCTCTTTGATACCAATCTTTCATTTGAAAGCCACGTTTCTAACATCTGTAAAACTGCATTCTACCATCTTAAAAATATATCTAAATTACGGCACATCCTTTCGATGCAAAATGCTGAACAGTTAATTCATGCGTTCATGACCTCAAGGCTAGATTACTGTAATGCTTTACTGGGTGGTTGCCCTGCTCGCTTAATAAACAAACTCCAGCTGGTCCAAAACGCAGCAGCTCGAGCTCTTACTAGAACAAGGAAGTATGACCATATTAGCCCGGTTCTGTCAACACTGCACTGGCTCCCTATTAAACATCGTATACATTTTAAAATCTTGCTTATTACTTACAAAGCACTAAATGGTTTAGCTCCCCAGTACTTGAGCGAACTCTTAACGCATTATACTCCATCACGTCTATTGCGGTCTCAAAACTCTGGCCAGTTGATAATACCTAGAATATCAAAATCAACTGCAGGCGGTCAATCTTTTTCCTATTTAGCGCCTAAACTCTGGAACAGTCTTCCTAGCATTGTTCGGGAAGCAGACACACTCTGTCAGTTTAAATCTAGACTAAAAATGCATCTCTTTACTATGGCTTACACATAAAACATTATCAATTTCTATTATTCAAATCAGTAAATGATTGTTAGGCTGCATTAACTAGGTCAGCCGGAACCGGGAACACTTCCCATAACACCTGATGTACTCGTTACATCATAAGAAGAATGGCATCTACGCTAATGTGAGTCTCTCTGTTTATCCCGAGGTTTACTGCAGTCAGCCGGATCCGGGCCGTATCCAGATCAGATGGTGGACCAGCGCCTGGACATGACCAACGCATCCCTGAAATGTCTGCAGAGCGTGTCAAATAAACTCCCCCCGTAAATGCTGCATCGACACAACATCCTCATTAAACCCGTCTTTGGTATGACAACTCCAATCTTTCAAATAATCTTACGAATATCTATTTACATAATATGAATTAAGACCTGCTATGTTGCCAGAATTATAATCATACACTGTTTGTTCGTCAGCCAGAGGAGAACTGGCACCCTGACTGAGCCTGGTTTCTCCCAAGATTTTTTTCTCCATTCTGACCCTGAAGGAGTTTTGGTTCCTTGCCACCGTTGCCTCTGGCTTTTGGCTTGCTCAGTTGGGGACACCTAAATTTCATCTACATTACCGATCTGCCCGCATTGACACTATATGATACTTGAAATTAGCTGGATAACATCACCGTTTCACCAGAACGGCTGTACAAATTCTTTTGCATTATTTTCCTGTTAACAATGTGAAGCTGCTTTGAAACAATTGGACTTGTTAAAAGTGCTATATAAATAAAGGTGATTTGATTTGATTTGATTTGATTTGATTTGGAAGTGAACTGTGACAACATGCCCCATAGGTGGGGTACACTGTAACATGAGCAATTGACAGCTTAAAATGTTACCTGATATAATCAAAAAATATCCAAGACCAACGAAAATATTTTGTCAATAATATACAATTATTATTTTGTTTTAAAAATAAAATAATGGCATTTTTTAATAATTAAATATATACTAATTTTTGAGTTTGACGATAAACACATCACTAAATACAGCTATACAGCAGAGTTCAAAACATAATAATGAATAATTTCTAAACATTGACTCGCAGTCATTATTATCCTTTTCTCATGGTTTCTCAAAATAATTCATAAAAGTATAGAATATAATAGCGTAGTTCTAATAAGGGCTCATTGTAATGCAGTGTGACAACATGCCCGCCTGCACAACTTGTCTTCTGCTGTCAGATCAGCATTAAAGACCGATCTCAACTGTTAAATAACAGATATAATATTAAAATAATATCAGATTTGTCTTTTTTTAAATAAACACAAAAAAAACAGAGATGAAAAATAAACTTAAGAAAGATAATAAACTAAGAAGATTTCTTCATTTTGGTGTTTTTTTTAAAAATAATGTTGATATGGCAACTAGTAAATACAATAAGTGTTGTCATCCTGGCATGTGTGGAAAGTGTTAAACCATGTGTGTTACAACTAACCCCGCGTTAGGTTGTGCTCCGCGCTCCCCTATATGGACTTGCTATTGCCAGTAGATACATAGACATGCTACTGCTGCATGAATAGAGACACATAAATCCCATAGCACAGTGGTCTCAGTTCCTGGAAGGCTATAGCCCTGTGGAGTTTAGCTTCCAGAGGGAGTCTGATCGTGTGCAGCAGGACCATCTTATTTTGAACATAAAATCAGAAATAGCCATTTCTAAATTGAATGTGTCTGGCTTCCTGTGTCATCTGCTTCCAGTTATTTTTAGCTGTACAAAACTTGCATAGCAATGACAATGATCTATGAAAAACTTTGTGGTTGTTTGGAACTGACTGGTGTTTGAGGAAGTTCACAAACCTGATTAAAGGAAACTTTTTCTTCAACATCGTCTCTCCTGTGTGTCTTTGCCCTGGTCCTGTGAGAGGAAATAAATAAACTGAAAACTTGACTTGACTGTGCATGGAGTCTTGCTTTTAAGGATTAGTTCACTTCAAAATTAAAATTTCCTGATAATTTACTCACCCTCGACGTCATCCAAAATGTTCATGTCTTTCTTTCTTGAGTCGAAAAGAATTTAAGTTTTTTGAGGAAAACATTTCAGGATTTTCTCCATATAATATATTTCAGTGGCAACCAAAATGTTGAAGGTCTAAATCAATGCAGTTTCAAAGGGCTTTGAAGTGCTTCAGAGGGCTCTGCACAATCCTAGCTGTGGTCTTATAGGGTAAATAGGGTCTTATCTAGCGAAACGATTAGTCCTTTAAAAAAATAACATTATGAAGATAACAGCGCTGAGTCTTCTTCTATACTGCCAAATGAATTTGGAGAACACCTGACATGAGATCAGAGACCATTCCTCCATACAGAATCTCTCCAGATTCTTCAGATTCCCAGCTCCATGTTGTTTCTTCTCTTCAGTTCACCCCTCTCATCTACTATAGGGTTCAGGTCAGGGACTGGGAAGGCCATGGCAGAAGCTTCATTTTGTGCTCAGTGACACATTTGTGTGTTGATTTTGATGTTTGTTTTGGATCACTGTCTTGTTGGAAGATCCAACCTTGGCCCATTATAAGATTTCTAGCAGAGGCTGTCATGTTTTAATTTTTTATCTTTTGGTATTTGCTAGAATCCATGATTCCATGTATCTGAACAAGATGTCCAGGACCTCTAGCAGAAAATTAGGCCCACGGCATTAAAGATACAGCGGAGTATTTCATTTTACACATGGGGTTCTTTTTTGTCCCTGTGTGCACCAAACCCATATTAAGTTTTTGCTGCCAAAAAAGCTTTTTTTTTTTTTTTTTTTCATCTGACCTTGATCAGGAATGGTCTCTGATCTCTTGTCAGGTGTTCTCCAAACTCAACAGGCATTATAGAAGAAGACTCAGAGCTGTTATCTTGGCAAAAACATGTTGCAAAAAGTATTTAATAAAAGGGGGCAAATATTTGTTCCCAACGTGTTTTGGAGAAAAACATTTATTTCATAATGGGATTCACCCCCCACTTTCAATTCTTTTATTTCATTGAAAGGTTAGTTTTTTTGTGAATTTTTAAATAAAATATCAAAAGGATTAACAATACAGATTTATTTTTTACAGCCATCTTTGATCATATTTAACAAGGGGGCGAACACTTTTTTACACCACTGTATGAAGTTTTATTTTTTATTTTTAGAAAATGGCTGATCGTTTCGCTATTCCTCAACTGGGATCATGCAGAGCCTCTGAAGCACTTCAAAGCCCTTTGAAACATTGATTTGGACCTTCAACATTTTGGTTGCCATTGAAATACATCATATGGAGAAAAATCCTGAAATGTTTTCCTCAACTTAAAGCTGCAGTCCGTAACTTTTTGCGCTCTAGCGGTTAATAAACAGAACTGCATGCGTCTTGCAGAAGAACATTGCAGCCGGAGCTACTTCTCTCTGTTTATGTCTATGGCGAGTCACGCAGGGACTGTGCTCCTCTGCAGCGGTTCCTAACAGACCGGTCTGAAATAGTCCCAACATAAACACTTAATATAAGTGTACCATAATGATTCAGGGTAAGACAAAAACACGGTTTGGAAAATGGAGTCATGTTGTACATTCTCATTATATAATTTTTGTAAATCTTGAACACAAAAAAGTTACTGACAGCAGCTTTAAATTCTTTTCGACTGAACATATTATCAGGGGTAAATTATCAGGAAATGCTCATTTTGAAGTGAACTAATCCTTTTAATAGTTGATCTGATCATGAAGTCAAACACTCTCAACTCTCATATGTTTTAACTGTGGCTGAGGCTTAAATTAACACAAGCACAATGCTGAGTACATTCAAAATGACATCAGCGATGACTGAGTAACTGAAAATATAGCCAATTTTACCTTGCAAAAAAGCCAAGAGCAGAGAGTGTGAGCACTGCCACAATTCCTCCCACACAACCAGCAATCATAGGCATAGTGTGTCCATCTTGTCCTATAGCATGTGAAACACCTGTAATCGGTCAGAATGTTGTATTTCAAATAATCTTCATTGCTTTAGATCTGTAAATGACCTTAATCTTTACATTTAGGCTGTGTAAACTCACATTCAATCGTGAGCTGGATCTCTGCTGATGACTGACTGCCATGTTTATTTTGTGCAATGCAGAAGTACGATCCTGTATGAGTTACAACAAAACTAATCTCCTTTCCCCAGTCTATTGGCCTTTCCTGTTCACGTTTGTACCAGATGTAGTTCATGCCATTTGATGGACTGCCTTTGCTTTTGCAGGTCAAAGTCACATTAGTGCCAGCAGAGACTGAAGCAGATGGAGTAATGATGATGTGAGTTTCTTTTGGAGGAACTTTGACAAAAACACAAGCACATACATATAAGAACAGTAAAATATGCACATTCAATATTTCTGGGTAGTTAAACATTGCATTCTATGTTTAAGCAGCACTTTTTGCAATAAATACTCAAATCTCTTACACAGGACTTTCAGCATCACGATGGTCTCCACAGTTGAGTAATTAGATGTATTTCTTGGATATGTAGCAGTGCAGGAGATGTTCTTTTTGTGATCCATGTATGAAGCTTTGAAGGTCACGTGTGAAAACACTGACTGGGTTTTATCAGGTTTCTCCTGTAACTGTCTTGTAATGTGGGCAGATTCAGGATGTTGGTCCAGGATATTGTAGGAGGTTGTTTGGGGCAGGGGCTTCAGCAGAGCAGCTCAGATTGACTGTTGTGTTCTCCATCACAGGAGTTTATTATTGGGTTTAAGTTCAGGAGGATGTGGTGAATCTACAGAAATAATTGCAGTTCATTATTAAGAAACTGTTCTTAGTGATGTTAGTTAATTATGTAAATAATATTTACATTTAAATGTATTTATTAATAAAATTGATCAAGTGACTTAAAAGTGAAGTTAGCATAAGAACCTGTATGTTAAAGACAGTGGAGATGTACCTATGACAGTGATGCTCACAGTCTCTCTTGAATCATCTGTATTGGGGTTAAACGTTGCTCTGAACACGTCTGGCTCCATTTGCAGTCTGAAGTAGTAGCGATCTGAATGATTCTTCATGATGTTATAGAAGACAGTTGTGCAGTTCCTCTCACTGAGATCTCCAGTCATCTGTATGTCACTAAATCCTCTAATGATGTTTTCACTGCTATTAAAAGCTATAAAATGGTCTTTCCCACCAAACTCTGTTTTATTTTTCAGCCAGATCCCATAAATAGATTTTGTCTTGTTACGTTTGTTTTCAAAATTGGAGATGGTGAATGAGCAAGGAATCTGCACACAAGAGCCTGTCAGAGCTGTTACTGTCTGAGGCATCCCCGTAGAGTAGATCTCATCAGCTGAAACATAAAAACATATTAGTGCATTATGACTTAAACCTTAGAGAGGTAAAGATCTTAAAGGGACAGTTCACACAAAAATGAACATTCAGAAAAATCCCACCCTCTCAATTACAAATCCTCATGTTCTTCCAAACCTGTGTGACTATTTTTCTAACATAAATATTTTAAAGATTTTTTTTTCCCATGCTGCTCTTGCATACAGCAAAAGTGTACACTAGAAAAGTTGATCTCCAAAAAGGACAAAACAGCACCATAAAAGTAATTATGACATATATGACTTGTGCCCTGCATTTAAAGTCTTCTGAAGCCATATGATAGCCTTATCAGATGACCAGATAAAAATGTAAGGGTAATATTTGCTTGATACATTTTCTTGTCTTTTACCAATCACATGCCTGCACATTATTTTTCCTCTCATGTCATCTTGGTTCTGCTGATAAATGTGATTATTTTAAAAATAACAATACTAATAAACTGGGTGTAATATGGACCAACCTGACTGAGTGTGTAGAAACACAGAGCTGATGATGATGATGAAGGACATGATCTGGAACACAGACATCACTGGAGCTCTGACACAAACACAGGAAATAAATTAAATATACTTGTGTGCCAAAAAAAAAAAAAAAAAAAAACACAACAAATTGTTTTTACTCCCCTTAAGAAAAAGAAGAATACTTTGAGTTCACTTTTATGAAGTAAACTTAAGTAATGTTCAAGTGTATTTTTAAGTATACTTTATGTAGTAAGTATACAAATACAAACCCGATTCCAAAAAAGTTGGGACACTGTACAAATTGTGAATAAAAAAGGAATGCAATAATTTACAAATCTCATAAACTTATATTTTATTCACAATAGAATATAGATAACATATCAAATGTTGAAAGTGAGACATTTTGAAATGTCATGCCAAATATTGGCTCATTTTAGATTTCATGAGAGCTTCCAAAAAAGTTGGGACACGTAGCAATAAGAGGCCGGAAAAGTTAAATGTACATATAAGGAACAGCTGGAGGACCAATTTGCAACTTATTAGGTCAATTGGCAACATGATTGGGTATAAAAAGAGCCTCTCAGAGTGGCAGTGTCTCTCAGAGGTCAAGATGGGCAGAGGATCACCAATTCCCCCAATGCTGCGGCCAAAAATAGTGGAGCAATATCAGAAAGGAGTTTCTCAGAGAAAAATTACAAAGAGTTTGAAGTTATCATCATCTACAGTGCATAATATCATCCAAAGATTCAGAGAATCTGGAACAATCTCTGTGCCTAAGGGTCGAGACTGGAAAACCATACTGGATGCCTTCGGGCCCTTAGACGGCAATGCATCACATACAGGAATGCTACTGTAATGGAAATCACAACATGGACTCAGGAATACTTCCAGAAAACATTGTCGGTGAACACAATCCACCGTGCCATTCGCCGTTGCCAGCTAATACTCTATAGATCAAAAAAGAAGCCATATCTAAACATGAACCAGAAGCGCATGAACCCATTTTCTCTGGGCCAAGGCTTATTTAAAATGGACTGTGGCAAAGTGGAAAACTGTTCTGTGGTCAGACGAATCAAAAGTTATTTTTAGAAAACTGGGATGCCATGTCATCCGGACTAAAGAGGACAAGGACAACCCAAGTTGTAGCTCTAAACTAGTAATCCAAGTAGTTTTCAACTGCAAGTATAGTTTTATTTAAGTGAACATAACATCATACTTATAGTTTTTTATTTATATATTATTGCACTTTAAGTATAGGCTACTACTATGTTCCTATATGGGTATGACATTTAATTCAGTAATATTATAGGCAGTTTTGATTTATATGCTGTTTAATATTTGATGATCGTGTTGTTTTACATTTGTGTAAGCAATCGTCTATCACTTGTTCCTGCTTCTTCTTCACATGTGTTTTGATCAGGAGATTCTGTTCTTTTTCAGAAGATGTGTAATAGCGCCCCTACCGTATAACAGTGTAGCGAATTAGCTCAGAGGGGAAATATTAATAATTATTCATAACTCATTATGATTATTCATTATGATTAATTATGAATATTTGAATAAGTTAAATAGATTAACTTAATGTGGCTACATTAACATTACAATCAATCAGTTCATCCTATGGGCGTTCAGTATTGATTATTAATTAATTCTAAGAAAAGGATATTTTTCATGGCCACAGAAAAATTATTCTTCCTTTGTATTTACATAAGCGCTTATCAGTATTGATCATTTAAGTGACAATTTGTTTGCAGCGGGGAGTCAGAACCAAACATATATTGTGCAAAAACTTTAATAACTAAATGATGTACAAGATTAAACAGACATACAACATACATACACAAAACATATAAACATGGTAAGAGACAAAGTCAAAGTGGTTGAAAAACCGGGTCAGAACAGATGGATGAAGTAATGGAATGAGTCTAAAAACCTGAGAGAACCATCCCTGATAAGCTCCTTTGTCGGAGCAAACTACGAACTTTTTTACTAACTACACAGCGATTTGTATTTCGTGGTACGTTACTTGCATTTGCCTTGGAAAAGCGTCCAGATATACAGTCGCAGGAGAAAGTCTTGAGGGTTCCGTCCAATGGTTTTGCAGTTGCGATGTTTTCCTTCCGTGTTGAGCGAAAGGAACGATGGTGAACTTGCAGAGAGTCTGATGGTCGAAGAAGGTCCACATGAGGTGTTGGGGCCTTCTGGCACCTCCCCGGCCATGTGGTGTCATCCTTGATGTGTGTGTAGGCCTTATCATTCTTGGTGGCCTGCCAGGTGGAAGCCCACAGGCTCAGTGTATGTCCTAGGTGCCAGGGAGAAGAGAAGAGAGAGCGAGGCTCTGGGCATCTCTTTTAGGAGTCTTGGAGAAATCCCACCCTCAATGGTCTGACCCCAGTGGGAAATTCCTCTGTGGGAGATTTATGGCTCTTTGTTTTGCGCAAGATTCAATTGGCCTGTGCCCATATATACTCCAATTAATGCAACAAACACACACAAAGAAGTGACATACATGAAAGTCGTGAAGTGAGCATTAATTTGATAGGAGACGACATATATGAGGTTACATGAACTAGTAAGTTGTTCATAAGACATGCATAGACGAAATAACACACAAGGGACACTTTACAAGGTGCATGTTCATTTATAGACGGTTTGTCTATAACTTGAGGCAAAAGCGTGTGTTTTACAGGCTTTGTTTCTTAACTATGGCCTTTTCCATGTGGCCACATTTTTTAGGACCATAAAACATCTTATCACTTGGCATCCAGGGTAACGGAGGACCTTTCTTTGGGAAGGTCTGATACTAAGCACAAAGCATTTAAAGCATGTTTGTTAAATGTAACAGGCAATTATGTATCTGATTTGCTTTCACTACAACAGTGAAAACAGGGATAGATGGAAAATTCACTCAATGGCGGGGAAAGAGTAAAGTAGATTTGAAGTAAATTCCTATGTACACTTTGTCTGGCGATCACCAGACCGAGCTCAATTTAAGATTGAACATTGGTCTGGGGAGTCTGCTATGTATTTTCTACTGCACAAGAAGCATGATAAATGAGCATTATTCAAATGACTCTGTACGCAATTGGATAGTCCTTCAACCAATCAGACCACAAGAGGCATGATAAATGAGCATAATTCAAATGACTCTGTATGCAATTGGATAGTCCTTCAACCAATCAGACCACAAGAGGCGTGATCAGCGTGCATAATTCAAATGACTCTGTACGCAATTGGATAGTCCTTCAACCAATCAGACCACAAGAGGCATGATAAACGAGCATAATTCAAATGACTCTGTATGCAATTGGATAGTCCTTCAACCAATCAGACCACAAGAGGCATAATCAACGCACACATCTTTTCTATCCGTCATCATGTTAAACCTGCCAATAGTGCGCCAGGTGGATAAGCCAGACTGTGATTGGTTCCCGCAAAAGTGTAACAGAAACAATAGAAATTAATGTACAGGTTTCCAGACTGAGTTGCAGGGCGAAATCAAATCGCCGGAAGATCAGGCTGGGTTTACCCAGTCTAATGTACACTTCCAGTGGACGCTCAGAACGCAAAACAAACAATGTAAGTTTATAAGACAGCATGTAAAACTATGCGGTAATTAAAAAGCTAAAGCCTATTTACTAATAGGCTGCTCAATCAAAAGAGTAAACACAACTACAAGCCAAGTATAATTAGAATACTTAATTATACTTTTTAATATATCTCGATCAAAAGATTTAGTACATGTATAGTCCAAATATATTTAGACCTTTCTGTCAGTATAAGTCAAGTATACTTAAGTTTTAAGTATATTTCTGAGAAGAAGGCCTATGTAAAAAGTACACTGAA
This sequence comes from Paracanthobrama guichenoti, assembly GCA_018749465.1. NCBI lineage: Eukaryota > Metazoa > Chordata > Actinopteri > Cypriniformes > Gobionidae > Paracanthobrama > Paracanthobrama guichenoti. The sequence continues at coordinate 12,731,892 of CM031944.1, forward strand.
ACTATACTTGCTTATTTTTTTGTTTAAAAGAAGTATACTAATAGCACACTTCTTTTTCATAACGGTCTGTCCACAACTGTAAGTAATTAAATGTCAAGTCAAGTCACCTTTATTTATATAGCGCTTTTAACAAGTCCAGTTATTTCAAAGCAGCTTCACATTGTTAACAGGAAAATAATGCAACAGAATTTGTACAGCCGTTCTGGTGAAACGGTGATGTTATCCAGCTAATTTCAAGTATCATATAGTGTCAATGCAGACAGATCGGTAATATAGATGAAATTTAGGTGTCCCCAACTGAGCAAGCCAAAAGCCAGAGGTAACGGTGGCAAGGAACCAAAACTCCTTCAGGGCCAGAATGGAGAAAAAAACCTTGGGAGAAACCAGGCTCAGTCGGGTGCCAGTTCTCCTCTGGCCGACGAACAAACAGTGTATGATTATAATTCTGGCAACATTGCAGGTCTTAAGTCATATTAGGTAAATAGATATGTACCTTCAGCTTATGTGTATTATTACTGTGTTTAAAGAGATATGAAGAGAGTTACAGTCACTGCAGACTCTCCCATCACTGATTAATATCTTTATTAAATAAATAAGTGTTGTCATGAACGTATTGTTGTTTACAATTAAAAATGTCAGTTCACAAGAGACAAGCCTTACCTCAGAGCAGTGCAGTCAAAGAAAAGCAGAACTCTATGAAGACGTCTTTCCTCTATGCGAGATCTATTAAACACTTAGTGAGGTAATGCACTCCTGACGTTTTCAAGCAGCCCTTCAGGATGAAAAATTATTATCTGCCTTTGTTAATTCTGTGCTTAAATGTTTGTAATTTGTTCAAAGAGGGTGGAAACATAACACAAAAATATGCAGATAAACTCAAATACAATAATAATGTTTATTAATCCGAATACATCATTACTGGAAATAGGGTCGTCAAACAAGGAAAGTCAATGCATGAACGTTTGTTTGATATTAATGATAAATGTTAGTATTTGCACACTCATTCATTGCTTATTGTGTACCCTGTTTTTGCTAACTTTTTTTCTGTGCTTGTCAATATATCTAAAGCAAAAAACAAATGTGATGTCCGCACACTGATATAACTGCTCCAATTTATTGCAACGTTTCGACCAACAGGTCTTTGTCGGGCACGTATTTTTATCAATATATCTAACCATAACTATACTAATTAAATCAAATCAAATCAAATCATATAGCGCTTTTACAAGTCCAATTATTTCAAAGCAGCTTCACAGTGTTAACAGGAAAATAATAACTAGGAAAACTTGCATAATGCCAGAATGTCTGATTGAGGAACAAACTATCTGAGAAAGGAAATTAACATTTAAACTCACTCATTCATTTAGCATCCCCATCGGAGGCACGTCACGCTGAGAGAATCATCTAAGAGTGACTTTAATTTACATGCCTTTCTTTACACTGCCTCTTCCCCATTCCAGATTTCACCATCAAAATCTATATGGTTTAATGTGAATTCTCATAATACAATATTATACATGTTTGATATCGTTTGAAATGTCTCACTGCGATTGGTACAAAGATCTCATCCCCACTGAAGTAAACAAGAATATAATAAAGGTTTTAAGAAGTTTAGAGACATTTTGCTAAATACAGTGGGTGTGGCTGTCGGCCATTTGGTCTTCTAACAATACAGGCATATGGGAGAGTGACTCAATTTAAATTCCCATTGTTAACATGTTTACATTTGAAAGAGTTTTACATCTTGGTCTGATATTTAAGGAGATGTTTCAGAAAGGGTCGAGGCTTGAACTTTCATATTGGTCAGCACGTAACACTGAGTGTCTCCTATAGGCGCTCAGCGTTATGTAATTTTAAGAAGTCAGGTATCCATATTTCATTCTTTACTTCAGAGTATTTGATGTTATGTATGGACTATCTTTGAGTTGATTATGTAATCGCCTGACTCAGTTCAATAAATTGTTACATTTTGATCTATTCTGATTTATCCACTGCCAATTTACCCAATAGTATTTCGACACCCTGGGTTGCCAGTTGGTGGAAAACAAATACATCGTATTACAGCCACAGAGATCTGATTCTACCCAACTTAAAAGCATCCATCTAAAAATCTCTATGAACGGAGCATATTAGCATGACTTAGACAACCTCCCGTCCCGATGCGAAGTGCATTCAAATTGTGTAATGCAAGGTTTTCAGACCTGTCCTTTAGGACCCCTAGCACTGCACATTTTGTGTTTCCCTCATCTAAATAAACTTGAAACTTGAAACTAATACATCTGATTCAACTCATCAGCTCATTAGTAGAGACTGCAATCAAAGCCACTAGATGGCAAGCCTGCAACCTATAGCCAAAAAAGTGTAACGGCTAATGTTAGTGCTGTGGCTGTGTCGGTACATAGGGACGGAGGCCATTTGCTGCAACATGATCTCATGAAAATATGTACATGTATTTTTACGTAAAGTGTAGTTCTACCATACGTACATGCGTTTTCATACACACTGAAACATATAATATTGACGTACTGACAGCACTAAAATGTAAATTATTTAGGTATTAATGTTTTGACTGTATTCAATTGTCAGATCAATTACATGTTTTCAGTCGCATAATTAAATGCAGTTTACTCATCTACTTAATAACATTTCGCTCTGTTCGTGACTTCTGCTGCAAACTCTGTGCTCATTGCACAGAACTGGTGCACAAGACTGCAACACTTAAACCCACACATTTTTAGACTTAATGCGCTTTTAGGCGCTTTTCTGCTCTGCTCTGCGTTTTTTTTTTTTTACTTCAGGCGCTTTGAGGCGTGAGGCGCAGCAGGCGGCATAAGCAGTGCGCAAAACGTTCACTGCCAATAGAAGACAATTTTTTTTAAAAAGGCACCTCTCACTGCAAAAAATGCATTCTGTCTGATCGGGGTCTTATGCTGCGTCCCAATTCACCTACTTATACTACGACCTAAAAGTATGTACTCTTTTTTGTGAAGAAAAGCTACGTAGCTACGTCATAGGCTGTGTTGCACACGTAGCCTATGACGTACCCTGACGCGCACCTCTCCAAAAATATAACAACGCGTCGATTCTACGCGGGCCGCAAGCGCTGTGATTGGTCTGCCAGAACCCCTCCCTCAGGGATACACATGCTCCCTCTGCATGTGTAACGGCTGATTTATACTTCTGCGTCGGACCTGTGCAGTAGCCTCTCTGCCGTGGGCTACGTGTTGATTTTCATTTATACTTCTGCATCGCTGTCCGCGGTGATGCGCAGTTATGCATGCAGAGGGAGCATGAGGCCTCTGAGGGAGGGGTTCTGGCAGACCAATCACAGCGCTTGCAGTCCACATAGAGTCGGCACGTTGTTACATTTTTGAGAGGTGCGCGCGTCAGGGTACGTCGTGAGGCTACGTGTGCAACACAGCCTACAGTGTACACTCGATGCAGAAGTATAAATTGGGCTTCAGCCATTCACTGAACAGGGTAGACGCAGAGAGAGGTGTGATGGCAGGAGAAAGCAAGACCTCGCGCTACTTGAGGACAGTACTGGCGACATTTCTAAAGTAGCTGACGTTTGTCCAAAAAGTCGCTAGAGTTGATGCTAGTCGCTTTTTGAAAAGAAGTCACTAAAGGGGTCTGAAAAGTCGCTAAATATAGGTTAAATATTGATATCAGGTTAAATACTGATAATTGATCTTCACTCAAACCCCTTTATCTAAACCTCTCTACTTAACCGTTAGACTCGCTTTTACCCGTCATGTTTGTAGTTTTGTGGGGTTCCAATTCGCAATGGGTTGTGCCAAGTAGCCTACAAGGTAATGTTTTAAACTTAAAACTTCTTGTCAAGAAAACTACAAGTTGAGCCAACTTGAGAAAAAAAATAAGGCAACCTATCACACTAAACTTTTTAAAGGATTAGTTCACTTCAAAATGAAATGTCCTGATATTTTACTCACTCCCATCTCATCCAAGATGTTCATGTCTTTCTTTCTTCAGTCAAAAGAAATTAAGTTTTATGAGGAAAAGATCCCAGGATTTTTCTCCCCATCATAGACTTCCATGGCAACCGAAATGTTGAAGATCCAAATCAATGCAGTTTCAAAGCGCTTAGAAGGACTTCAGAGGCTCTGCACGATCCCAGATGTGGAAGAGGGTCTTATTTAGTGTAACGATCGGTCATTTAAAAAATAAATAAATAAAAAGTAGATAGTTGTTTTATTTTATTTATTTTTTAATACAAAAGATCCACTGATAAGAGTAAAGTATAGAAAAAGTTTTGTGTTTAAATTTGTCATTGAAAAAAAAAAAATAATTAATCAAACTTTTTCTGATTGTTTGCAAGAAAATGTATCCTGAAATAGTGAATCAATTGTAATATATACCCATTTGTCTTCAGCCATAAATTGTGGAAAATAGGAATTACAGTTGTTACAATGCTATTGGCTTAGCATGTGAATTTAATCAGTGCAGTGACAGCAGATGAAAATGATCTGTTTATATAACACCAGTGCTAATTAATGTGCGTTGTCATTGACAAATAAATAAATACACAGTTTATATTTCTTTCTTTTTTATTATTATACATGCATTCATTTAAGGCATGTACTGGAAATGACACAAAATTTTGTGAATATGTTACATAAATCAATTTGGTCTATGCTGCCTGGATCCGACTGCTTGTCCTTGACTTCGATTGCCATACGCTGCTTTTTTTGGGGGGGTGACTGGTCCACACCTGCATTGTCCTGTTGACAGAACAGACATAATCCAGATTTAATGAGTGATTCTTAAACTAAAGACCACTTGCTTCTACCATTTCAATATGAGGGGTCTGTTTTGTTTTTTGTTTTTTTATAAAAAGGATGTGATTAAAGTGTTTAATTTCTAAACCTAAGTAAAACTGATAGGAGAGTCTAACCAATGCTCTTTTCTGGGTCAGCTGGGTCCTGGGCTGAAGGCTGCTCAGAGTCCTCTGGTTCAGTTTTGAAGTGGTTATCTGTGGAGCTTGATAGTTGTGAAATTCCACACATAATCTTTGTCGAAGTGCCTGTTGAGGGAACAGATGCATGTATAATCGTGTGATACTGGACAGGTTTGTGCTTCTTAGACTAAATCTAAAGCTGTATCTTTTTATCTTTTTGAAATATAAAAGGATTTTGAATAGAGGATCTAGTAAACATAGTAGCATAGTTGAAGGCAGTGTTTACTTTTTAATTAAATCTTAAAATAAGTAAATACAAGAGATAGAAGGGACTTACCGGAGCTTCTGTGCTCCAACTGGGCATGGGTGCTCCCTGGAGAGACCCAGATGGTTGCTGTGGGGAACACAGTGAAACAAGTGTTCTCTGTGGGGTCTTGGCAGGAACAGACACTTCCTTTGGGATATTCTGCTGCTTTTGCTCCTGCTCTAACATTTCCCTCCACTTCTCCCTCTGCTGCCTAGGGATTCTGAGGCTTGAGGCAGGCACAAGTACTGGGGCATTTTGTAAACGCTGCCTTAGCAGCTCTTTGCTCCACAGCTCAGGGTTTGCATGTCTCCACTCGGAGCTTGTGTCAATAACCGCTGTGCAAAAGATAGGCTCTATCTCCAGCTCCTGCCTCGAGATCGTGCCTGGCATGGGAGCCAAAGGTGCCCTTAGAGGCTTGTTGGGCATGGGTGTTTCAAAAGAGATCTTTTTTAGATCCTCAGTTATATGCTCAGAGATCCCGAGTTGTCCACTTTGTTGGGACCCGATGGGAACAGGTGCTCCCTGTAGCTTTTTTGGTCTCGGCTTTCTCTGCTCCTGTGTGGATCTGGCTGGCACAGGTGCTCCCTTCTGCAGCAGCTCAGATCTCAGGGGTTCAGGGATCTTTAGTTTTGGCCTACAATCTGCAGTCTGGTCTGGAATGGGTGCTCCATGTGGGGAGCATGCAAGCACCTTTGAGGCAGCCACCGGTGCCCTCTGTAGAGACTTGGCAGGCATGGCAGTTTCTAAAGAGGCCTCTTTCAGATGCTTAATCAGGCACTCAGGGATCCTGAGTTTCCCTCTTTTTTGGGACCCGATGGGCACATGTGGCTCCTGGCAGGACCCAGAAGGCACGGGTGCTCCCTGTGGCTTTTTCGGAGTCCACTTTCTCCTCTGATCTGTGTTTTTCATTGTTGGATCTGAGAAACCTGAGCGCTGGGCTTTCTCAGATGCATCAATGAAGGCCAGGGATGAGGTGAGAGGTGCAGATGCTTCCTGTTTGGACCTGGCGGGCATAGATGCTCTCTGTGTGGACCTGGTGGACACAGGTGCTCCCTGTGTGCACCTGGCAGGCATAGGTGCTCCCTGTGTGCACCTGGCGGGCATAGGTGCTCCCTCTGTGGACCTGGTGGGTACAGATGATCCCTGTGTGGACCTTGTAGGCACAGGTGCCCTGTGTGGACCTGGAAGAAAATGGTTCTCTCTGCATCGTCTTCTGCCTCCAATGCTTTGTGGTCTTCAGCGTTGCATCTGAGAAGCCTGAGTTCTGGGATGGCACCTTCTCAGATGCATCACTGAAGACCAGAGATGTAGGACATGAAGATCTTCCTGCCCCCCCTGTTCCCCAACATTGGCCTGAGATGAGGTCCCCATACTCCTCAGAAATGGGATCTGAAACTTCCATGATTGCCCACCACCGCCCTGCAGCAAGGGCCGCCTTGAGCTCATCCGAGTATTCAGATGATTGCTCTGCTCTCTCAAAAATCGTGGGCATAGTTGAAATGTTCATACTGATGTTGGAGAAAGATGATCTAGACATTAACAATATTTTCTATAACTGTGAAACACTATGAAAGAAAGAGAAAAGGAAGCGATAAGTTGAGTAAACATACAGTATACATACAGTATCTGCTATCGGTTGGTCAATGAAATATACATTATCAACATTTACAGAAAACTGGTTTAATCATTATTGGTTTATATATCAGCCTCCTATTTTCACACAAACACGCCACTGTGTAGCATTTATTTACCTAAATGTACAGTAAATCGAGACAATAACATCCCAGTTTAAGCAGATTATTCTCAGAGTTATGAAAAAAATTAAATTCAGATCCCCAAACCATGTTTAAAAAGCATAGCATACTCACACACTCCCCGACTCGCTACAAAAAGCATAAGCCGTTGCACTCAACATTATACTCACCGAACGTTCTAAGGATTAATGCGGCGACCTGTGACGTTACAATGGAACACGAGTTTGTGAGTGAGGCTGGATTAAAACCGAACATGCAATACAAATACAAAGAGTTACTAAGCATTTCATGATTGCTCATACAAAACTAGTGCTGTTTATTATTATTTTTAGCATTTGCAGCTGGTGCATAAACGGGAGCAAGTGAAGCTGGATGGGCATACAATTTATTATTAAGCATAACACAGACCACTCAACCAACAGATGATATTACAATAAAAGCACATTTCTGAAACAATATAATTCACACAAAATCTCCTGCAGGTTTTCTTTTTTTTTTTTTCTCTTTAGCTATAGGCCTAACAATATAAGCAACATATCAGACGAGGAACGTGCTTTCCCAAACATCAGAATTGCTTTTATAGGCTACAATTAAAAAACAAGACGTTATAATATTAAATTACTTTTGACATTCTGTGAACAGTTTCTGAAAAATTATGTGAGTTGAATAAAAATAAGTACTACTTAAATAAAGACTTGGGCGTAAATATATAAATGCGAAAATATATTGTAACAGTTAGGCCTACATTTAACATAATAAATAAACTGTTAAATAGTTGCTAACGATTAAATATTTAACCATGCTACATTTTTAGCTTACGGTCTCCCATCGTCGGAGACTTTGAAGCAAATCCAATAAAAACTCATAAAAGCAATAAATAAATAAATAAATAATTCTGCTCCATTTGTCTTTTTTTAAAATCCCTCACAAATGTCCGCTGTCAGTTGTCACACACCTGCTATAGGCCATTTAACGCCGCTCGGTTCAGACTCAGTCAGGACGTTTACATGGACAACAGTACTCCGATATTAACCTGATTAAGACAATACTCTGATTAAGAAGCTACCATGTAAACAGCGATTTCTAATGACCTTAATCCGGTTAAAGTCATAATCGAAGTTAACGCAAGTCGAATGAAGACATGTGGAGTATGCCTATTTTAGTCGCATTATCAGAGAGCATTACAAACATGTACACACCTTAATCGAACTATTAACGTTGCGTAGGAGTTTTCGCCGCATTTTGTGACAGGACACATCGCACACCAGGCAAGTGCAGAGGAGGGCTTTTATTTTGATTATAATTAATATAAAAACGTGTACAAAACAGTAACAAAGCGCTCAAAAGTCGGACAATTCCCGTCTATCTTTTACGTATCTGTCAGTCTGAAATGTCGTTGCCATAACGCGTTGCTATGGGTGGCGTGTGTCTTGCTCGACACTGCCTCCTCTGTATTTTTTCTTTTTTTTTTTCTTCTTTAATTATTCTGCTCATTGTAAAAGTAAAATAGAATAAGTTTGTATCTGTAATCCCATATTAATAATTGTGACTGTCTGCTTACAACAGCGGTCAGGAACCATCTAGGCTCATGAGCCATGGGTCATTCAGTGAACGCCTGAGTGATCGGCGGCAAGAAAAAACAAGCCAAACAATTTTTAAACCTTTTCATCATTAATCAAAAGGCTGTCAAGGAGGCAAGAGAAGCAGTGTCTGCACAAAAAAACTGAAAGACAATATATAATATTAATAAATAAATAAATCAACATATATATATATATATATATATATATATATATATATATATATATATATATATATATATATATATATATATATATATATATATATAAAATCAAAAAGTTGATTTATTTCACTAATTGCATTCAAAAAGTGAAACTTGTATATTATTTTCATTCATTACACACAGACTGATATATTTCAAATGTTTATTTCTTTTTCATTTTGATGATTATAACCAAATTCAGCATCTCAGAAAATTTGAATATTACTTAAGACCAATACAAAGAAAGGATTTTTAGAAATCTTGGCCAACTGAAAAGTATGAACATGAAAAGTATGAGCATGTACAGCACTCAATACTTAGTTAGGGCTCCCTTTGCCTGAATTACTGCAGCAATGCGGCGTGGCATGGAGTCGATCAGTCTGTGGGACTGCTCATGTGTTATGAGAGCCCAGGTTGCTCTGATAGTGGCCTTCAGCTCTTCTGCATTGTTGGGTCTGGCGTATCGCATCTTCCTCTTCACAATACCTATAGATTTTCTATGGGGTTAAGGTCAGAGCGCAGTTTGCTGGCCAATTAAGAACAGGGATACCATGGTCCTTAAACCAGGTACTGGTTGCTTTAGCACTGTGTGCAGGTGCCAAGTCCTGTTGGAAAATGAAATCTGCATCTCCATACAGTTGGTCAGCAGCAGGAAGCATGAAGTGCTCTAAAACTTCCTGGTATACGGCTGCGTTGACCTTGGACCTCAGAAAACACAGTGGACCAACACCAGCAGATGACATGGCACCCCAAACCATCACTGACTGTGGAAACTTTACACTGGACCTCAAGCAACGTGGATTGTGTGCCTCTCCTCTCTTCCTCCAGACTCTGGGACCCTGATTTCCAAAGGAAATGCAAAATTGACTTTCATCAGAGAACATACCTTTGGAGCACTCAGCAGCAGTCCAGTCCTTTTTGTCTTTAGCCCAGGCGAGACGCTTCTGACGCTGTCTGTTGTTCAAGAGTGGCTTGACACAAGGAATGCGACAGCTGAAACCCATGTCTTGCATTCGTCTGTGTGTAGTGGTTCTTGAAGCACTGACTCCAGCTGCAGTCCACTCTTTGTGAATCCCCCACACATTTTTGAATGGGTTTTGTTTCACAATCCTCTCCAGGGTGCGGTTATCCCTATTGCTTGTACACTTTTTTTTCTACCACATCTTTTCCTTCCTTTCGCCTCTCTATTAATGTGCTTGAACACAGAGCTCTGTGAACAGCCAGACTCTTTTGCAATGACCTTTTGTATCTTGCCCTCCTTGTGCAAGGTGTCAATGGTTGTCTTTTGGACAACTGTCAGGTCAGCAGTCTTCCCCATGATTGTGTAGCCTACAGAACTAGACTGAGAGACCATTTAAAGGCCTTTGCAGGTGTTTTTGAGTTCATTAGCTGATTAGAGTGTGGCACCAGGTGTCTTCAATATTCAACCTTTTCACAATATTCTAATTTTCTGAGATACTGAATTTGGGATTTTCCTTAGTTGTCAGTTATAATCATCAAACTTAAAAGAAATAAACATTTGAAATGTATCAGTCTGTGTGTAATGAATGAATATAATATACAAGTTTCACTTTTTGAATGGAATTAGTGAAATAAATCAACTTTTGATGATATTCTAATTATATGACCAGCACCTGTATATAAACACTGTCCAACAGCGACACCCGCGAGGTAAAGTTGCAGTGGGTTTCCTGAACCCGTTGAATTTTAAAGCGCTAACACTCATAATGTAGTTAACCGATGTTTCGTCCGTTTTATTATTATTTTTATATTTTTTAAAATATGAATTTATAAGCCATCATAAATGCCCGATCGATAGTTTGGAAAATGCCTAATATTGGCCGCCAATATATAGATCGGAGCTCTACTAGCGTTTCCCATTAATATACTGGCATTAAATTGGCTTAATAGATGACATTGTCTGAAAGTCTCACATTTAGGGACCGTCTCTAAAGTTACATACGACATGTATACACATTTCTAATTTCTTTAATATCAAAATGTAAAAGGTGTGCATCACGCCTGACACCTACATGAACACTTTACAGTTGATTATATGACATTCTCTTCAAATGCTAGTGAAGTTAGAAACGTGTATAAACGTCATGTGTAACTTTAGAGACTAAATGTGCGACTATCTATTTGCGGTAGAGAAAACTGCTTATAAAAGTAACTGTAAAACTTAAATGTAAACACTGCTTGTGTCTTTATCACCTTTTCCATATATAACTGGCTCTGATAATCACCACAAATACATGCTTAAATCATGCAGAACATTGGCATTGGCTAACCTGACTGTACATTAAACTTAATTTGAATTGTGTTTTTTGTTCCCTTTCAAGGGAACTCACGCTGCGTCACCGCTTTGGGAACGCCTCTGCGTGATTGCGCCGTGAAGGACGTATGTCATCAGTCCAATAGAGAGACGGAACTTCATAGGTGGGTGACGTCATAGACCCGGAAACTATAAAGCACACCGGCAAACACACGCCGTTAGCTTCTGTTGCCTTCAACAAGTGCTCTGTGTCATTTGTCCATCTCTCTGTGTTGTGTCTGAGTTTTCTTGTTTTCTTACAAAATATTTGAGAGAATTAAGAGAGAGTTATGGTGGCGAGCAGTGCTTCAGAAAGTGTGTTCCTCCTGTCCATGTTTCATCACGGACGGGGATACACACCGATGTGCGTTGCTTGTCTGGGCAGCACGCGCAGTGGGCACTCGAGGGTGCCGGCTGCGAGCACTGTGAGCTCTGCCTCTTCGGCGTGCTGCGATCCGTCCAGGCTCTTTGGGGAGCCAAGAGATTCAAGAGTTTTATTTGTCACATACACAGTTATATACAGAATATACAACCGGCAGTGAAATGTAAACAGGTCCGCTCCATGGACAGTGCAAATTCACAGTTAAAAACACAAGGAGGAAATTATAATAGAAATAGAATAAAAAATATATATGTAGAATTATAAATAAATCAAGTAGAAAATAAATAAATAAAGAAGTGGAATAAAATAAGTGAAATAAACTGTGCAGTGAGTAAACTGTAGACTTATAAATATGTGGTTAACAGAAATGTACAAAGAAGTATAATGTGCAAACAGGTTTATAACAGGTTGTTACACAGTAACAACGAGAACAGAAAGTGCAGTGCAATGTCAGTATGTCGATGTTTATCCAGAAGTGAAGTCACGTGATGTTAAGTGACTGAGTTCAGGAGTCTGATGGCCTGGGAAGAAGCTCCTCCTGAGTCTCTCAGTTTTGGCCATCAGGCTTCGGGAAGCGCTACCAGATGGCAACAGCATGAAATGAGGGTTTGCAGGGTGATTAGAGTCCTTGATGATCTTAGTAGCTCTACCTTTGCAGCGTTTGGTGTAGGCGTCCTGCAGAGGCGGAGAGCTGACCCTGAGATACGCTCGGATAAGCGCGCGACGACTCTTTGCAGGGCTTTGCAGTCATGACTGGTGTTGTTCCCATACCACGCTGTGATGCACTGAGTTAATACACTTTTTTATCGCCCCTAAATAGAAAGTTTTCAGGATAGCTGGTGAAACCTGAATTTCCTCAGTTGGCGCAGGTGGTACAGTTTTTGCCTGGCTTTTTCACCTGTATCTGAATGTGTGCAGTCCAGGTCAGGTCCTCGGAGATGTTTACACCCAGGTACTTGAAGCTGCTCTCTCTACTAGTGAGCCGCTGATCATAAGAGGGAGTATGTCCGTTGCGGTCTCTTCCTGAAGTCCACAATCAGTTCTTTGGTCTTGCCAACATTCAGAGAGAGACAGTTGTCCTGGCACCATGATGTTAGTTGCTCCACCTCGTCCATGTATGCCGTCTCATTGTTGTTGAAAATGAGGCCCAGGACAACAGTATCATCAGCAAATTTGATGATAGAGGTGGAGCTTTGTGTGGACAAACAGTCATGTGTGTAGAGAGAGTAGAGCAGGGGACTCAGGACACAACCCTGTGGAGCTCCCACACTCAGGGTGATGGAGGTGGAGGTAAACTGGCCTACTCTCACCACCTGAGGCCTGCCAGTGAGGAAGTCTTCAATCCAGTGGCAGAGAGAAGAATTCAGGCCGAGATCCAGGAGTTTGGCGGTTAGCTTAATGGGAACTATGGTGTTAAAGGCTGAGCTATAGTCAATAAATAGCAGCCTTACGTAGTTCCCACTTTTGCTGTCGATGTGAATGAGGGAGGAGTGGAGGACATGAGAGATGGCATCTTCAGTCGATCTATTGGGACGATAGGCAAACTGAAGAGGGTCCAAAGTGTCAGGAATAAAGGAGCAAATGGTGTTTTTAATGAGTCTCTCAAAGACCTCGACTATAGACAATGACTATAGACATGAGAGCCACTGGACAATAGACATTTAGGCAAGAGGGTTTACTGTTCTTAGGGACAGGGATGATGGTGGATTTTTTGAAGGAGGTGGGGACCACAGATGTAGCGAGGGAGTCATTAAAGATGGATGTAAACAATCCGGCGAGCTGATCAGCACAGGACTGCAGAACACGACCTGAAATACCATCCGGCCTGGCAGCTTTCCTGACATCCACATGCTTGAGTGCCCTCCGAACTTCATCCTCCGAGACAGAGATCACATGGTTGTTGCTGCTCTGAGTAATTCACTCTGACACCGTCACTTGGCGGAGTCGCGCTGCCGCGACACAAATCAAAGCAAGCGTAGAGAAAGAGTTTAACTCGTCCACAAGCAATAGTCCTCAATCCCCTGCCACATGCGCGCGGGAGTCGTTGAGTTGGAAATGAGACTCCACTCGATCCTTATAACGGAGCTTTGCGGCTTTAACTGCGCCGCGTCGGAGAGCATAGCAGGATGATTTATAGTCATTCATATTCCCTGATAGGAGAGGCCGGTTTTGTATGCGGCAGTGCGTGTGTTCACTGCACCGTGGATTGAATTGTCCACCCATGGTTTCTGATTTGAGAAGGACGTTATTGTTATTGTATTTTGTGGCTTGCTCTGTAAGCGTGTTGATGAAGCACAGCGCCACATCTGTGAACTTCGCTGATGTCAGATGAACTTCGCCGGAACATGTCCCAGTTAGCGTCATCAAGAGCTGCCTGTAATGCTGTCTCTGAATGGGGTGACCAACATTTAACTTCCGCCTCACGGGGTTCCTGAATGAGCCTTTGTCTGTATTCAGGTGTGAGGAAAATGTCGGCATGATCCGATTTGCCAAAAGGTGGTAGTGAACGAACTTTATAGGTGTTCTTAAACCAAGAGTAGCAATGATCCAGTGTGCTTGCTCCTCGTGTAGGACAGGAGACGTGCTGGTGAAAGTTTGGCAAGACTTTCTTTAGGTTTGCTTTGTTAAAATGCCCGCATTGACGATGAAAGCAGCATCGGGGTGTTTGTTTATGAAGCCGCTGGTAACATCATGAAAAGGCCAGATAAAGCCAGCCCTGAGTCTGCCTGTGGTGGAATGTAAACGGCAGTGGCGATGACTGAGGAAAACTCCCTCGGCAGATAGAATGGGTGGCAAATGATTGTTAAATGTTCCAGATGAGGCGAGCAGGATCACGAAAGAATGGAGATGTTCCTAGATCGCTTCATTTCTTGTTGATCATGAAACACACTCCACCGCTTTAGATTTACCGCCTCGGCTGTTCTGTCCATCCGAAAAACAGAGAAGTTCTCAGATGGCGTCACAGCTGTGTCGGGACCGTGGGCGTGAGCCATGTTTCAGACAAATAATAGATGTTACAGTCTCTCATGTCCCATTGAAAACGTATCCTGGCTCTAAGATCGTCCATCTTATTCTCCAAGGATTGGACATTTGCGAGCAGACTTCTCGGGAGAGGTGGGCTGAATGCCCTTTTCTCAGTCTGTTGCAAGATCTCAGATGGCCACAGAGAATTGGTGAAAGTGTCCTGAAACAGTCCAGTGTAAGCGGTAACCAATGTCCAAAAGTGTTTTGCTGTCATAGCAGATCAATGCAGATGATAAATTTGTGAAAAATTGAGAGCAAAACAGAGTAAAATAATAAATAAAAGCACAGAGTGACCTGAATGGCGATTCGAACACGGCGGCGCCATCTTTAACTGTTCCCGTGGCATGGGTCACGCTGCTGCCGAGGCTCAGCGCGGCTCATGTCGTGGGGCTTGCGCAAATGGATCTGTCGAGGGGGCCAGAGATGGGCTCTGCCCTATCTCAGCCTTCACCCGGCAGATCCAGCGCCGCCTCTCTGGGTTTGGGAGCCCGTGATGCGGATTCTCCCGCCGGGGCGGCCGTGGTACTGCAGTTAGCTTCCTCCGAGGAGGTTGATGTCTGCAGCACCGAGGCAGGGATTGAGGACTCGCCACTTCAATCCCCTGCCAGTGAGGAGCTTGTGAATGTGTTGAGCAGAGCAGTGGCCGCATATTACATCGACTCGGCCACAAGAGCAGTAAAGCAGACTTGACGAGCGCTTTCCTCGCGCTCTGCTCAGCCTCCACGTAGGAGCTGCCGTTCTTTCCAGACCTCCACACCGAGGTGTCGAGGTCGCGTGGAAGCGGCCCATGTCATCCTCGTATTTTTCACCCGCAAACATCCGCTTACAGTAATATCTCGGTTGAAAAGACATGCCGGGCGGTTTCGAGGAGACGCTTATGAGCCCAGTCCGTGATTTAAGCAGCAAAGGCTCCATCCTTGCCCACTAAGCCCCTTTACCCACCCTCTTAGATTTAGTGGGCAAGGCATACTTCCGGCAGCAGGTCAGGCCGCTGCATGTGCACACACCAT
The DNA here is from genome assembly GCA_018749465.1 of Paracanthobrama guichenoti. Taxonomy (NCBI): domain Eukaryota; kingdom Metazoa; phylum Chordata; class Actinopteri; order Cypriniformes; family Gobionidae; genus Paracanthobrama; species Paracanthobrama guichenoti. Next base: position 12,747,384 of record CM031944.1, read on the forward strand.
GTCCATCATGCAGGCATATCAGGCGTGACCTGCACTGAAAGTCTGGGTGAGAGCCACGAGATCAGAGCCGACATTATTAATGAGCGCGGTCGACAGTTGATTCGCTCTCCGGGCCACTCACAAGGAGACGGCCAGATGTGCCAATACCGGCCGTTCTATGGCAGCCCTGGTGGCCACGGGTGGAGACATTTGTGGCTCAACCCAGAGAGATTTTAAGGAACGTGACAGGAGCTTTTTGCTTGATGCGCCACTGTCTCCGGCAGGCCTGTTCGGGTGACACTGTCACCTCTGTTACCGGCAGGTTTCTGGAGGCAAAGAAGCATTCTGCAGGGCTCAAGCAGTTCCTTCCCGTGAAGTTCCAGGTCTCGCCTGCTGCTGGGCGGGGGCAGCAGACCCAGAGTATGAGTCTCCTCCCATAGTGCGCAGCAAAACAGAGTGTCGCCACTCGCACACCCCACAGAAAGGGTCATCGGTGTGCGGGTATTCTCTCAGGCGCAGCCCTCCAAAGCCAAGACTGATCTGAGCATAGTCATTGTGTCGAGGAGGACTTCAGCGTCCAAAAAGTCCTGATGCCTTCGGGCCCAGGACTGCGAGGGTGATCCTCCATGGACGGACAGTGCTTACCGCAGCATATGGTACCACGTGCGTCATGCTGTGCCTCACGGGGTCGATCCACCAACCCCCGCCCCGAGTGCCGGGCGTGGAGGAGAGCCCGCGAGTCATCCGAGGAGATGGCTCGCGCCCTCTGAGGAGGGAGTTAGCGCTGCTGAGCCAGTTGTTCCCTGCCTGGGTAGTGGGCCCCAAGCAGGCTCTGTGATGACTCAGGAAGTACAGACTCTGCTGCAAAAGGGCCATAGAGAGGCCAGAGACTGATAGGTTCAGATGGCGTGGCAGCATCCAACGTGGATTCCTTCTGGGTCTGCTGTACATAGAAAATGTTGGCAGTGTTTTGCCTGAAGCACTTCCTGCCACATCTCTCAGGGCTACTGCGTGCTTGTGCAAGACAGACAGCACATCGGTGGTCTCCTATATAAACCATCAGGAGGCTTAAGATCCCGCCGCTTATACAAGTTGGCGCGCTTTATCCTCCTTTGGGCTCAGGGGAAATTATCGTCAGTCAGGGCAATGTATATCCCAGGGAGCTGTAGAATGTGCAAAACTTAATAGCAAGCATGATGTTAGGAATAGAAAGACAAAATACTCTTGATATTTAAATGTGACTCCAAAGTTTGTTGTCCATGACGAGGAGAATAGATTCATGTAAGTTGTAAATTTATTTAAATAAATAAATAAATAAATAAATAAAGAAAGAAAGAAAGAAAGAAAGAAAGAAAGAAAGAAAGAAAGAGAAAGAAAGAAAGAAAGAAAGCATATTTCAAAATGGTTGCACTCCAAGTCTGCAAATCGGTTTTAACTGGCAGATGATTAAAACTAACACAGGAAAACATCTTAAAACAGGATGTTTCACAATGGCATCTGCTATAACAGGAATACAATCACTACCGTTCAATCTATAATGAAAGTGAATACAAAATTTGACTCTTGTACAAAAGCCAAAAGCTGAGAGTGTGTGCACTCATTATCTCTGCTGATGACTGACTGCCATTTATTTTGTGAAAATGCAGAAGCATGATCCTGCATTATTATGAGTTACAACAAAAAGTGCACCTTCCTTCTTTCCTAAGCACTGGCATCTCCTGTTCACGTTTGTACGCCATAGAGGACTGAGAGAGCACGTAAAGCGGCAAGAACAGAAAACTTCTCCTGGTAAAGAATTGACCTGGAGTGGAAAACAAATGCTTACTCTCATTCGACAAATGGAGAAATCAAATAGACGGTAATGAATGCCATTAAAAACTTTTGTTGGAAAGTGAATTTGAATGCTCAAATTAGAATGTTTAAGTTGCAAGAGAAGTCGATTTCTGATGCACAGACATCTCGAACTTGCCTTTGCAGAAAAGCTGTGCATGTTGATTTAATCATATTCCTAATTTAGATAAAAGAGTGGGTTTCTTTTTACTATTTAGAGGTGTTATTAATCGCAGAGTGATTTGTTTAGATGTTTAACTTCTACTAACATGTT